>CM033469.1:216058784-216440327 GCA_019447015.1 Hymenochirus boettgeri
TCATTATCTTATGTGTATCATTAGCTATTATGCTGTCTATCTTTTATATCTATCTATCTATCTAGATATCTCTGTGTATCTATATACTATCTATCTATCTATCTATCTATCTACTATTCTATATCTATCTATCTATCTACTACTATCTATCTATATCCTGTGTAAATCTATCTATCTAGTCTCTATCTATCTATATCTTATATCGTATCTGATCGATTCTTGTCATCTGTCTATTACCTATTAATACTATCTATCATTATCTTGTTATCTCTTCATAGTATCTATCTATCATCTATCTATCTATCGTCTACTTCTATCTATTCTCTGTGTATCTAATCTATTATCTATCTATCTATCTATACTATCTATCTATCATATCTTATCTGTTATCTTCTAACCTGGTATCCTATCTTCTATCGTATTCTATCTATCTATGCTGAGTTATCGATCTATCTATTTATCTACCATCTATCTATAACCTAATCTGTGATCTATCTATCTATCTAATCTAATCTATCTATCTACTTGTCTATCTAATCTGTGGAAATTATCTTAATCATCGATCTATCTTCGTGTTCTATTTATTTCTTACTATCTATCTATACCCTAACGCGACTATCTGTGTCCTATCTATTCTCTGTATCTTATCTATTATCTAAAGGCTTGTACACACGTGCGATTGCGGGTTCTCCGACCCGCGCCGCATGATGGGTACGAACGAACTTTTCGTGCCCCGTGTTGTAGGCGCTTTACTGCTTTGTACAACGTTCATCGGAGATTGATGAATGACTGATTGGCAGATCTTGAAACGAATGACCTTTTCGACCGATTAAAGAGCCTATACACGGGCCATAGTGCGCCGAACCGTGTGTCGGGACCAGCGGATCCCGTTGTGTACGAGCTTACTCGTTTATTATCTATCTATCTAACCGGTTTATCTATTCATCTAAGCTATCTATCTATCTAACTTGTAATGTTTATCTATCTATCTATTTAGATCTATCACTTATATATTTATCTTCCTGTCGATCTATCTATCTAACTATGTCTAATAACTCTGTGTCTATCTATCTATGTATCGAGCTATATTATGTCTATTCTCATCTAACATACTGTTATCCTGTCCATTTATCTGATGGCAATCAATTTGTTGTCCTCTCTACATAACTCTCGCTATCTCTTATCTATCTGTTATCTCTCCTATCTCTATGTCCTGTTCGATCTTCTACTATATATCTCTGTGATCTATCTATCTATCTATTATCTACGTGTCTATCTTATCTCCTCGCTCTATTTCATCCTATCTATCTAGTATTTATCTATCTCGTCAGCTATCCCCTGCTACGTATCTAACCCCATCTATTATCTTGTGTCTCTATCTTCTCTCTCTCTGTATTCTCCTCTCTAACTTCCAGACTATCTCCCTCCACCCCCACATCAACTACCTTTAATGACCTAAGCAAAACGGAATCCCTCGAATCACATGAACGACCCTCTGTTCGGTATGTCCTCTCTGATATAGGAAAGTGTGATCTCCATACTGGACTTGTGTTTCCTATTCTCTTATCCCCACTCCACGAATTCTCCCTCTTCTATTTGGTCTCTCTCTCCTCTCTTATTATATTGTGTCTCTACCTCTCGATTCATCTATTATCTCCCTCTGGGTATGCCTCTCTATTTCTCCCGGCTGTCCCCCGTGCGCTGCGGGTATCCCCCGGCCTCGACACCCCTGACTGCCACCACGTCCGGCGTCCCCCCGACTGTTCGGGCCCGTGTGTCGGACGTTTCTCATCAGAACACCCAAACCATCCCACCTCGCGCACCCCACGCTTCCCATTCACCAGCCGCTCCGAGACCTTGCACTCGAACCGCCACCTTACACAGAATCAATAGACCTAGGACACCCGCTTCTATCCGACCCCCCTACACACTGCCTGACCCTTTTCGGAACTCATCACCAAAAAAACCAACACCCAACACAAGCACCCCGCTAAACGGCCAAGGGGAATGACCTGAAAAGACCAACCACACCTGGCCACTTATATCGCGCCGACCCGTTGCGTCGGGACCACGTATCCCACGTGTGTACAGAGCCTTTACTCTGGTTTATTTATCTATCTATCAACAATCAGGTTTATCATAGAACACATTATTGAAAGCTTATCCTATCTATTAACTTGTCCTGTTTATCTATCTATGCTATCAATTATATTATTTATCTGTCGTCTATCTAATATATCTATATCTAACTTGTCTAACAACTTGTCTGTCATCTATTATGGATCTAGTATCTCAGTCTATCTTTCTATTAACTCTGTTCGTCTATTATCTATCAATCTAACTTGTCTGTCAATCTGACTAAATCTATCTATCTATCTATCTATCTTCTATCGATCTATCTATCTATCTATTATATATCTCTGTGTATCTATCTATCCTATAGGTCGTTATCTATCATTTCTTCTATATATCTATATATCTATCTATATATATCATATATCTCGTGTGTATCTATCTATCTATCTATATATCTATCTAGCTATTTAATATCTCTGTGTATCATCTATCTATCTAATATCTATCTCTGGTGGTATCTATCTATTTATCTATCTCTGTGTATCTATTATCTATCTACTATCTATCTCTGTTATCTATCATCTACCTATCTATCTATCTACCTATCTATCTATCTACCGATTCTATCGATATATCTATCTATACTATCTATATATCTATATATCTATCGATCTATCTATCTATCTCTGTGTATCTATCTATCTAATTCGGTGTTCTATCTATCTATCTATCTATCTATCTTCTCTCATCTGTGTATCTATCTATCGATCTATTATCTATCTACCTATCTATCTCTGTGGATCTACTCTATCTATCTCTGTGTATCTATCTATACCCTACTTCAATATATTCTATCTATCTATCTATCTCTCTGTCTATCTATCATATCTATCTCGGTGTATTAATCATCTGTCTCTGTTATCGATTATCTATACCTATCTACTCTGATATCTATCTATCTATTCTGTGTATCTATTATTATACTATCTATCTATTTATCTATCATACGTGATCATCTATCTATCTCTATCCTATCTATCATATTTTATATATGCTATCTCTGTTGATCTAGTATCTATCTCTGTGATCTATTATTATATCTCTGATCTATATCTATCTATCTATCTCTATCTATCTACTCTTATATGATATTACTCTGTCTGCTGTCTGTATGTCTATCAAACGCTGTGTATCTATCTATCTATCTAAAGGCTATCTATCTATATATCTCTGTGTATTACTATCTATTATCTATATATCTATCTATCTATTTATCTACTTGTGTATTTTCTATCATCTATCTATCTATCTATCATCTATTCTGTGTATCTATCTACTATACTATCTATATATCTATCTTCTACTATTACTATTCTATCTAGCTATCTATCTGTATCTATCTCTTGGTATCTATCTATCTACTATCTAGATCTACTAGTTATCTATCTATCTATCTCTGTGTATTATCTATCATCTATCTATCTATCTATCTGTGTATATTCTATCTTATCTATCTATCATCATCTATCTATCTACTATCTCTGTGATTATCATCTATCTATCTATCTATCTATCTATCTATCTATCTCTGTGTATCTATCTATCTATTATATCTCTGTGTATCTATCTATCTATTTCATCTACTCTATCTATCTATCTATCTATCTATCTATCATCTATCTATCTATCTCTGTGTATAGATATATATCTATCTCTGTGTCTTTATATCTATCTATCTATCTATCTATCTTGGTGTATCTATCATCTATCTCTGTATCTATCTATCTATCTATCTATCTATCTATCTTCTGTGTTATCTTATCTATCTATTATCTATCTTCTATCTATCTCGGTTGTATTCTTATCTCTGTGTATCTATTCTATCTATCTATGTATAATTATATCTCTGTGTCTAGCTATCATCTCTGTCTCTATCTATCTATCTATCTATCATCTATCTATCTCTTGTGTATATATCTATCTATCTCTTCTCTATCTGTATCTATCTATCTGATCTATCGATATTAATTATCTATCTATCTATCTATCTCTGTGTATCTATCTAATCTGTCGTGTATCTGATCTGTCTGATTGTCTATCTATCGTCTGTGTAATCTATCTATCTATCTATCGATCAATCTCCGTGTATTCGATCTATTCTATGATCTTCGTGTATCTATCTATATATCTATCTATCTAAATGGATTCTAATATATCTACTATTATTCGTGTATCTATCTATCTATCTCTGTGTATCTATCTATCTATCTATCTATCTATCTATCTATCTATCTATCTATCTATCTATCTATCTATCTCTGTGTATCTATCTATCTATCTATCTATCTATCTATCTATCTATCTCTGTGTATCTGTCTGTCTGTCTGTCTGTCTGTCTATCTAACGCTGTGTATCTATCTATCTATCTAAAGGCTTGTACACGTGCAATTGCGGGTCTCGACCCGCGCCGCACAATGTGTACGAACGAACTTTTCGGTCCCGTGTGTAGGCGCTTTATCTGCTGTAACGTTCGTTCGGGGATTGATGAACAACTGACTTGGCAGATCTCTGAACGAACGACCGTTTCGATTGATAAAGAGCCTACACACCGGCCAATTATTGCCCGAACCATTGTGTCGTGACCCGCGGATCCCACGTGTGTACGAGTCTGTCTGTCTATCTATCTATCTAACTCTGTCTAAAGGGGCCCATACACTATGCAATTTTGTTGTACAATCGTCGTACGAACACGATTGTACATCAATTGTATCGTTAATAGTATAGATAAAGTCTGGTGCAATTAAATTGAGAAGATCTGATTGAATCTGAAGGTGATCTGTCAGAACGGAAATTTTTTATCTGCTACAATAAAATTGTTTATGTGTATGGATGATTGTCCAACAAATGTCTTCTAACTCAATCCTGAAGTGTCAAATTAACAACTTTCTGGAAAAAGCAGAGCTCACAATCTGGAAGGTGTGAGACCATAGAGTGTATATTTGGTTCATGATGACAATGTGTGATGTGGTACATGACACAGTGTGGAAGTCTGAGACTATAGAGTGTATATTTGGTTCATGATGGCAATGTGGGATGCGGTACACATGACAACAACAGGCATATTAATTAATGTACGAACACACATCGACATTCGTTAGCAAATAAAATATGAAAGAAAACCAGCAAACACAAACGCAAATTACTTCATTCTTCATTACCATTCGAGACCTTAACCCCAAAATGTGCTTTGTACATTCGTCATTTCTGCCATATTACACTATCAGCAACAATTAAATCTGCCCATATATGGTGAATTGGTTGCTTTCTAGTGGCACATTTTATTCTGCAACAATTTACATCTTACACAATCATATCTGCCTATTAATGCCAGATTGTGCACAGCAAATGGCACCAATTTTATTGTGTTCGTTTATGTCCGATTGTACGACGTTTGTTTCCAATTTAAATCTGGTCGGTAGTTCATAGACCAATTTCATTGCATCGTGTATGGGCCCCTTAACTCTGTCTATCTATTTAACTCTATCTGTCTATCTATCTATTTATCTATCTCTCTGTTTATCTACCTACCTACCTCTGTCTGTCTGTCTATCTATCTAACTCTATCTATCTATCTATTATATCTCGATCTCTCTTTCTATCTATCTCTTTCCTATTCCTTCCATGGCAGTGGTCACTAATGGGTTAATCCCTGTATCCCCAGGTAGGACAGGAAGTATGCAAGCTATAAGAGAGCCCCCCCCCCACCAGCCAGTCCTTCTTCCTGTCCCTCGCGCAACTGGATTTGCAAGCACTCACCCCTCATCTGAACCAAGTGGTGTCCCCTTCTCTTGATCACCCGGATTGCCTCACTCCTAGGTAGGTGGTAGAGCAATCCCAGCAGCACGCCACAGCCCTGTTCTAGGGTCTTTAAGCGAACATCGCGGCCGCTGTCTTCCGGTTCTCTTTCGGGTTGTACGGCGCATGACCTATGATGTCATCGCGTCTTTTTAAACTCAATGCAGGAACTCTGTTTCCTGGTTTGGCTTGGGGCTTCACACAATCCAGTGCCATCCTCTTGTTCAGTGGCTGTCTGAAGTTTTCTCTCCATTCAACAAGGTACACATGGGTCTGATCTACCTATATCAGACATCCTTTTTCAGCGGATTTAATTTTTTCAGTGGAATGTTAATATTGAAACTTCCCATTGTATTATCAGGTGATCATGAGCTCCAGGGGACACCGCTCACGTTCAAGATCAAGGTCAAGGGGGTGAGCAACAAGGGTAATGTAAAAAAAAAAAAAAACAAACTGGGGGAGGGCAATTTTACTCATTATCTCAATTTCTATTTCAGTGATTCATCTCGCCACAAAGATACCGGAAAACACAGGAAATCAATCAGGGAATGCTTATCCTGCCACAATCCTGCCATCTCACACAAAAAGTTTTGTGAAGACTGCATTGCTGCATTCTTTATTGACAAAGAACAACAAAAGCAGGATGTAAACCAGTGGGTCAAGGAGTCCATGCCCTGCATGATGGACACTATGGTTCAACAAATCACACAAACCGTGTTAGACAAACTTCCATCAGAACCACAGAAACAGACCTCAATTCAACAGAACATCAATTCCTTTGAACCATCTTCACTTACTACATCTCAGAGTGGAGACACGCAAGTCGCTGAAGACAACGATACAGACACGTCTTTCCCGCCTGAAACTGTACAAAATTTAATCAAGGCCATGAGAGCCACCTTATTATGTGAGGATGAGCCCAATGCACCATCCACTTCAGACAAAATGTTTGCTTCACAGACATCTAAGAGCACATTCTATCTTCACCCAGTAATGGCAAAAATAATCTCAGATGAGTGGGAAGATCCCGACAGGAAATTCAACCTATCTCCAGCGATGGCCAGCAAATATCCCATCCAGGCGGAAGACAGCAAGTTCTGGGACAACATCCCCAGACTAGATGCAGCAATGTCCAGATTATCAAAAAAGACCCTCCTTCCGGTAGAAGAAGGAGTTACTTTGAAAGATCCCCTGGATCGCAAACAAGATGCTGTTCTCAAAAAATCACACCTTGTAGCAGGGGCTTCTCTTCGACCTGCCATTGCAGCAGTGGATCTATCCAAAGCCACAAGCATATGGCTCAAAGAGATAGAAGAAGCAGTCAACAAAGAGGCCTCCAAAGACGACATCATCAATGCCATTAAAGATGTCAGACTTGCCAATGATTTCGGTTCAGACGCAGCTTTGGATAGCCTAAAATTCTCCGCCAGGTTCATGGCACTCTCTACTCTCTCCAGAAGGTCTCTATGGCTACGACAATGGAGGGCGGACATACCTTCAAGGTGAACTGCTCTTTGGAAAAAAACTGGACGAATCCATAGCAAGAAATTCAGCAGCAAAAGGTACTTTTTTACCACAGTCTAAACCCAAGTTCAGACGTTCCCCCAGAAAGGAGTCAATGACATTCAAAGATGCAAGAGCTTACAGACCGGGAAAAAATTTATCCCATAGACCATGGAAAATGAATCAATCCCAGCCTTTTCGTTCCCAAAAACTTAAAAGGGAAGGGAAGAAAACCTTATGAAGGTGCGAGAGCCCCTCAGAGCAAGGTGGGCGGGAGACTCTCGGCCTTCAGCTCTGTCTGGGCTCACACTACGAAGGACAAGTGGGTATTGGAAACAATATCCCTAGGTCACCATTTACAGTTCAAAACAACTCCTTCAGGCCATTTCACAGTCTCAACCTCTCCAAAAACACCTGCAGCATTCCAGGCCTTACAGGAAGTCATTTCAGACCTATTAAAAAAGAATGTCATAGAGCTGGTTCCAGAACAACAAATCACTTCAGGGGTATACTCTCGCTTATTTTTAAAGAAGAAAACATCAGGAGAATACAGAGCGATTCTCGACTTAAAGGCCCTAAACTCATTTTTAAAAATCAAAACATTCAAAATGGAGACCCTAAGCTCCATATCTCTCCATTTGAGGAAAAACGACTGGTTAACAAAAATAGACCTCCAAGATGCATACCTACATATTCCCATACTACCTCAACACCGAAAGTTCCTGAGGTTCTTCATTCTAAACACCCATTTTCAGTACAGGGCACTCCCGTTTGGTTTGGCAACAGCACCAAGAATCTTCACCAAGGTCCTCTCCCCTCTAATTGCCTCTTTAAGAACGGAGGGCATTTTCCTTTTCTCATACCTAGACAACATTCTAGTGAGAAACCACTCTGCACAGACGTGTCTCGCCAGCAGGGACAGAGTCCTCTCTTACTTACAAGAACACAGCTGGCTGATAAACTGGAGAAAATCTCAACTGAATCCATCACAGAACATGGATTTTCTGGGAGCCCATTTAAACATGAAATTCCATCAGATTTCCCTCCCTCTGACAAATAAAAAGGATTTAGCGAAATTAGTAACACTAGCCCAAACCAGAAGAATCATCCCAGCCATATCCTGCCAACAACTCATAGGGAAAATGGTATCGACAACTCAATCCGTGAAATGGGCAATGGTTCACCTCAGACAACTTCAATCAGACTTCCTGAACCAATGGCAAAAACAAGTCAGAAACCCACTTCAACTAATTCACCTTCAGGAATCTACAATTCAAGCTTTGCATTGGTGGAGGAATCCTTCCAATCTGAAACCAATTTCACTAGGGCAAAGAGATTGGATACGCATTACAACAGATTCGAGTCTTACGGGGTGGGGAGCACACTGCATGACTCAATGGGTGCAGGGTTCATGGCCAACCTATATGACAGGAACATCGATAAATTTCAAGGAGCTGAAAGCTGTTCAATTAGCCCTGGTCAAGTTTTCTCCACTCATCTCAGACAGATCAGTCCTCATTGTATCAGACAACTCGACAACAGTCTCATACATAAATCGGAAGGGTGGAACCAGGAGCCTCCATCTCCTCAAACTATCACTGTCAATTCTACTATAGGCAGAATCAATCCTAGCGGATCTGAAAGCCATTTATTTACCATCCCAACAGAACATCGAGGCAGACTACCTGAGCAGATTCAGAATTCATCCAGGAGAATACGCCCTTCACCCTCAAACATTTCAACTAATAGTGAAAAAATGTGGTCATCCACAGATAGATGAGATGGCCTCTCCTCGCAACCACAAGGTCAGAATTTTTTGCTCCAGATTCCCCAGCAAGAAGGCAACCTTCACGGATGCTTTCTCCTTCAAATGGAGGTTCAGCCTGGCCTACATATTTCCTCCTTTCCCACTGATAGGGAAGGTGCTACAGAAAATCTGGGAGGACCACACCAGGATAATCATTATAACCCCATGGTGGCCCAGGAGACCCTGGTTTCCTTTATTGAAGGAAATGAGCCAGACAGAACCCTTTCATCTCCCTTGTGTGCCCAACATACTGTCACAAGGCCCAGTGAACTTCACGAACCCGGAAACACTGTCTTTAACGGCCTGGTTATTGAAAAGGAGACACTGAAGCACAAGGGGCTATCAGAATCCACCATATCC
Source organism: Hymenochirus boettgeri (assembly GCA_019447015.1). Classification (NCBI taxonomy): domain Eukaryota; kingdom Metazoa; phylum Chordata; class Amphibia; order Anura; family Pipidae; genus Hymenochirus; species Hymenochirus boettgeri. The sequence goes on from CM033469.1 coordinate 216,068,386, forward strand.
ACTTTACTTCAGGCCAGGAAAAACACCACATCAGCTACATATTATAAAGTCTGGGGAACCTTTAACAATTGGTGTCTTTCCAGATCCCCACCAGTCTCAGTAATCTTAGAATCACACATCGTTGATTTCCTACAAGAGGGTTTCGAAAAAGGTTTAGCCCCAGCTTCTCTAAAGGCTCAAGTTTCTGCCCTTTCAGCACTTACGGAAACTAAATGGGCCACAAAGCCTCTTGTCACCAGATTCTTTAGAGCCATGAGACGTCTCAAACCACCTAGGAGACTAAAACTGGCCCCATGGGACTTATCTCTAGTATTAAAAGCTTTAACTAGAGAACCATTCGAGCCCATAGAAACCATTTCTATCATCAAACTCACATGGAAACTCGCTACTCACATTCTACTCGCCATCACTTCGGCCAGGAGGGTGGCGGGGATTTCAGAAATAAAGACCTCTCAACATCATCTCCTCTTTCAAGACGACAGACTAGAAATCAAGATGCATGACTGTTTCCTTCCCAAAGTCATATCAGAATTCCACATCAATGAAGACATCATTCTTCCTTATTTCTACTCTAATCCTCAATCTGAGGAAGAAAGAAACCTCCACAACTTGGACACTGCTAGATGCATCAAATGCTACATCTCCAGAACAGCCAACTTCAGGAAAACAGACTTCCTTCTAGCCCTATATGCAGGCAAAAGAATTGGCCTTAAGCCGACTAAATCATCAGTGGCAGGGTGGATCACCTCATGCATTAAAGAAGCCTACTCATCTTCACAGCAGGAATTACCATCTGGCATCAAAGCTCATTCGACCAGAGCAGTGGCTGCATCCTGCGCATGCCAAGCTGGAGTTTCCATCCAGGACATCTGTAAGGCAGCCACATGTAGCTCCATCCATACCTTCCTAAAGCACTACAAGTTGGACCTTTCTTCTCCTAAATTTGGAGAGGAGGTCTTAAAATCAGCTATGGTTAAATAAACTTTTCTTTTTTCTTGCACTCCCTCCCCTTATTTATTTTTCACAGCACAGTATATCCCATTAGTGACCACTGCCATGGAAGGAATAGGAAATCAGAAAATTTGTCTCATACTTACCGAAATTTTCTTTTCCTTGACTGAACATGGCAGTGGTCACTAAGCTCCCTCCCCTCATTCAAGTCACGCTCGGGACAAATCCGGACTGGCTGGTGGGGGGGGAGGGCTCTCTTATAGCTTGCATACTTCCTGTCCTACCTGGGGATAGAGGGATTAACCCATTAGTGACCACTGCCATGTTCAGTCAAGGAAAAGAAAATTTGAGACAAATTTTCTCATGTCTGTCTGTCTATCTATCTTACTCTGTCTAACTAACTCTGTCTATCTATCTGTCTATCTATCTATCTATCTATCTATCTATGTATCTAACCAACCATAGTAACATGTAGAGCACTCTCAGGACTTGTTCAAAAATCTTTTAACTTTTATTCCATAAGCAGCAAACAGATAGCAACGTTTTGGTCTTTGTCTCAGACCTTTCTCAAGCCATAGTTCTGCAGGTGCAAACAACCCACTCATATAACATATACCCCTCCCACAATAGTGACATCACAGATTCAAGAGTAAAAACATATTAACCATTCACATACAGGTGCATATTCAAAAAACCAGTGCCTTATCATTAAAAAGCATATAATTGTAATAAAAACATACACAACATGACATTTCCTTAAAGTGCATATTATCTACACAGTTAAGTGCATATTGTAGCATTCTATAGGCTCAATTGCAAGCCTATGTATCTAGCTATCTCTATGTCTATCTCTATGTCTATCTTTCTATCTAACTGTCTAATCTATTTATTTATTTATCTGTCTATCTATCTATCTCTCTGTCTGTCTATCTATCTATCTAACTCTGTGTATCTATCTATCTATCTAAAGGCTTGTACACACGTGCGATTGCGGGTCTCGACCCGCGCCGCACGATGTGTACGAACAAACTTTTCGGGCCCGTGTGTAGGCGCTTTATCAGCTGTAACGTTCGTTCGGGGATTGATGAACGACTGACTTGGCAGATCACCGAACGACCGTTTCGACCAATTAAGAGCCTACGCACCGGCTGTTTATTGCCTGAAACGTTCGTTCATACACATTGTGCGTCGCGGGTCGGGACCCACGATCCCACGTGTGTACGAGCCTTTACTCTGTTTATTTATCTATCTATCTAACTCTGTTTATCTATCATCTATCTATCTATCTAACTAACTGTCTGTTTATCTATCTATCTATCTCTATCTATCAATTATATATCTATCTCTGTCTGTCTGTCTATCTATCTAACTCTGTCTAACTAATGCTGTCTGTCTATCTATGTATCTAGCTATCTCTATGTCTATCTATCTAACTCTGTCTGTCTATTTATCTATCAATCTAACTTTGTCTGTCTATCTACCTAACTCTGTCTATCTATCTATCTATCTATCTATCTATCTATCTATCTATCTATCTATCTATCTATCTATCTATCTATCTATGTCTCTGTCTATCTATTTCTGTATGTCTGTCTGTCTATCTATCTAACTCTGTCTAACTAACTCTGTCTGTTTATCTATCTATGTATCTAGCTATCTCTATGTCTATCTCTATGTCTATCTTTTTATCTAACTCTGTCTATTTATTTATCTGTCTATCTTTCTATCATCTATATCTATCTATCTATCTATCTATCTATCTATCTATCTGTCTGTCTGTCTGTCTATCTATCTATATATCTCTTTGTATCTATCTATCTATCTATCTATCTATCTATCTATCTATCTATCTATCTATCTATCTATCTATCTATCTATCTATCTCTGTGTATCTATCTATCTATGTATTTATCTCTGTGTATCTATCTATCTATCGATCTATCTATCTATCTATCTATCTATCTATCTATCTAACTCTGTGTATCTATCTATCTATCTATCTAACTCTGTGTATCTATCTATCTATCTAAAGGCTTGTACACACGTGCAATTGCAGGTCTCGACCTGTGCCGCACGATGTGTATGAACGAACTTTTCGGACCCGCTTTATTGGCTGTAACGTTCGTTCGGGGATTGATGAACGACTGACTTGGCAGATCTCCGAACGAACGACCGTTTCGACCGATGAAGAGCTTACACACCGGCCAATTATTGCCCGAAATGTTTGTTCGTACACATCATGCATCACGGGTCGGACCCGCGATCCCACGTGTGTACGAGCCTTTACTCTGTTTATTTATCTATCTATCTAACTCTGTTTATCTATCATCTATCTATCTATCTATCTATCTATCTGTCTATCTATCTATCTGTCTATGTCTATCTAACTCTGTCTGTTTATCTATCTATTCATCTATCTATCTATTTATCTATTATATATATCTCTCTGTCTGTCTGTCTATCTATCTATCTAACTCTGTCTAACTAACTCTGTCTGTCTATCTATGTACCTAGCTATCTCTATGTCTATCTCTATGTCTATCTTTCTATCTAACTCTGTCTATATATCTATCTGTCTGTCTGTCTGTCCATCTGTCTATCTACCTAACTCTGTCTATCTATATTGGACTGTTTATCTCTCTATCTCTCTACCTACCTACCTTTGTCTGTCTATCTACCTACCTACCTCTGTCTGTCTGTCTATCTAACTCCGTCTGTCTGTCTATCTATCTATTATATATCTATCTCTCTGTCTATCTATCTCTGTCTGTCTGTCTATCTATCTAACTCTAACTAACTCTGTCTGACAAGCCTGACATTTCTCAAAGAAAGCTTGGCCCATTAGTCTCAGTGCTTTTTCGGATTTGTCTGTAAGAACTACATTTAATTTATTCCGTATATTTGAATATATTAGTTAATTATCTGGGGTGTGTCTAGTGGCTAGTGAAGCTTCAGCTTTTTTTTTGTTAATTCTAGTATTTGGTGTTCCTGGAAAATCTTGTGCTGGGATGCTATCTGGATAAATCTATTTGGTTGTGGGTTTTCCTTGAAGTAGTTGATGACTCAGCTGTGATGTCTAATGTTTCTTTATTTGTTAGGATCTTTTTGAATCTGAGATGTTGTATAAAAGTGTTGATGTTGTGTATATGTGGTAATATATATTCTGGTAAATATCTTATGAGGGTTTAAGTAAAATGTATACTCACGGTTTGTTGGGTGTTGAATTCTCCCTATGTCCAGCAGTGAGAAACCCCTAAGGAAGTTCATTAGAGGTTTATTTGATATTGTAGGTGAATTAACCTGTTTATGGGTTGATGGGAGGAGTCCCATGTCTTTGAAGGTGGAACCCACTTCAGACAACAGAGTGTTTGGCATGGCAGATATATAGATGATCTGTTGTTTATTTGGAATGGCTCAGGGCTATTTTGGAATTTGTTTCCCACTTAAACCAAAATAATCTAAACCTGATTTTTAGGGTTTCTTTCAACCAGTATGCTATTGAATTCCTTGATCTATAATTTTTTGGAAGGATTGACCAGGAGTGTGTGATAACAAGTTTATCGTAAACAAACGGGTAGAAAAACCATTCTGCATGCCGAGAGTTGCCACCCTAAACACAAAAAACGGGCAATCCCGTTTGGATAATTTATTACATTACGACAGACATGTCCTTTGATAAGACTTTGAATAAGTTGAGCGAGACTTCAGAAAAGGGGTATAAAAAAGAGATTATACAGGTGGCCCTTATGAAAGCCAGAAGTCAAACAAGGGCTCTATAATTGTGTGAGAAAAGTAGAAAAACTAAAAATGCTTATACTATGAAAAATAAGCCTTTATATTTGGTTACAGATTTAGGGGGTTATTCAATAAAAGTTCTTAACGTTTAAAATGGTGCTAATTTTGCCCCAACCAATCATGTTCGCTTTCTAATGTTACATAAGTTCTGATTGGTTGGGGCAAAATTAGCACCATTTTAAATGATAAGAACTTTTATTGAATCTCCCCGTTAGTTCTGAATTTTATGAGGTAAGCGTATTATATATAGATATTTACCAGTCCTTAAGAGGGATATAATAACAGAGAGTATTCTGGGATCAGGTTTGCATGTTGTATCAAAGAAGGCATGGACAATTGGTGGTATAGTCTCCCTGATGTTAAACTGGGGGGACCGTAATAAGCAGAATGCACAAGGTAACTGGTTAACCACAAGAGGTATCTATAAATGTGGTGCTCAGATTTGTAAAATGATAGTTGGGGATAAGTTCTGTCCAAATATAGTATGTATACAGTACACTATCTACAATTATAGTAATTGCAACATGAGATGTGTGATCTACTTAGTCACGTATAAATCCTGTGTAAAGCAGTATGTGGGCTGCACGAAATGCTTGTTAAAAGAACGGGCCAAGGAACATCTCCTTTCTATAAATAATACTGATAAAAGATCACCGTTGAGGGAACATTTTGCTCTTTGCAACGGGAGTGATCCATAGAGAACATTTCAAAACATGTAAGTGGGAGGGACGTCCAAGAGGCTTTGAACAGAATGGAAGCATACTGGATTTTCACTCTTGGCACCAGGGTTCCTGAGAGACTTAACTCACTTTGTGACATATCTTACATCTTTTGAAGTAATATATGGAGCCTTTAATATTGTTTTTTTCCATCTTGATCTTGCTGAGTACTGCTAGTTGACATGTTATTACCATGCTTTGGCATAAGAGGAAATTTTACCTACCTGTTTCTTTCTTTCACTATCCCCATTTCTATTACTCTCTTTTACTTACCCTTTTACTATCCCTTTTACCATTACCATTTCATTTGGAGACTATATGTAACAATTGTTTGTTTCAATTAAGATATTAAAAGATGACTGTATCTATTTGAAAAACTGAGTAACAATGTAACAATGTTACTAGGTGGTGTAGTATTTTGATATTTCCACTGTCTCTCCTCCCCTAATTTCAGATGAATATGGTTCGCACAATGCACTTAAGAGTTAACACATGGTTGCTGTTTTTAATTGGATGTGTTTTATATATATATACTAGGCATTAAGCCCAATTCATTAATGGGCGCTAAAAACCTTGAGTCCCCCCCTCTGTTGCAGAGCCCCCCCTCTGTTCCAAAGTCCCTCCCTCTGATGCAGAGTCCCCCCTTGTGGCAGTCTCCCTGTGGCAGAGTACCCCCCTGTGGCAGAGCCCCCCTTCTGTGGAAGAGCCCCCCCTACTGTACCAAATGAATCTACCTTATCTGCTTATTTGCTTATAGCTTTTTAGCGATACCGTGGCTTTAACGATTGGTACCGTAAATTTACGATTGTTAAACCAATCGGTTTAATGATCGTAAATTTATCATACCGATTGTAAATTTACAATACCGATCGTAAATTTACGATACCTATTGTAAAACTACGATAACCAAATAGATTTACAATCCCCATAGAATACCATTGCGGTAGTTTACTGCAATACCATTAGTAGTTTACTGAATACCATAGAATACCATTGCGGTAGTTTACTGCAAGTTCAGTGCAAATACATATGCTTTTCAGAAAAAAGAGCAGTATATTTCCTAATGACCTTAATCTGCCCATTCAGCATTGTGTCTTTGTATAAATAAATGGTTCCGAAATACTGACTTCCTGTTTGCAGGACCCCTAATAGAGACCGTCTTCCCCTTGACCCAGCACCTGGGTTGATTCAGTTGCTCAGTAGAGATCAGAGCATGTTTGACCCATCCAACAGCCAATCAGTAGAAATTACTGTTAGGAACATTCCATGGTAGTGGTGTAGTGCATTCTGGGAAGAAGGACCGTTACAGAACCTGAAATGTCAGCTCACTATAGCAAAGGGTATGAAATCAACTGATTTTTCAAAATGGGAGAGAATATGTAGAATAACTAAGAAGGCATTACACAAACTAACAATTTAACAAATATTTCCACTGAAATGTCCCTTTAATTAACGAATGTTTAGTCGTAAATGTACGATCGCGATCGTACATTTATGACCACTATCGTACATTTATGACCACGATCGTAAATTAACTAACCCGTGGTATCGCTTATATACCCGATACTGCGGGTATATAAATATGGCCCCATGTCTCCATGTGTGTTTCTTACATTACCACCTCTAGTGGTGAATCAATTGAAACTGCAGGGAATCTCCCTTTAGTGGTGAGCCCATAGGAACTGCAGTGACACACACACGGACTCACATAATCAGATCTGGGATTTTATATATAGAGATATATATAAAACCAGTGAAGCCACATCCATGTGTGGCTTCACTGCTTCATGCGCCATTGACATTTAAAAGCCTGCACGGATTCCAAATTGTGCTTCTCTTTTGCATAAAATGTAAAGCAGATTATACCTTTCCCAGTCCTGTGATGCAGTAACTGTTGCATATTGATATTTGCACCATGGGAGTGATGAAGTGAAGTTTCACACTTATATATTCCTTTTCCCTCATAGAGTCTACAAGTTTTAGATTGCAATTATTATATTGTAGGACATTTTGGGGCATATAAATATAATTGCAGCATTTGCCGTTGTTGTTAAATTCAGTTAACTGATAATACCACATTATTCTAATGAGGGCATTATTTACTGACTACTGTACATAACACCAAAGTTTAAACGTGATGATCCCATGTGTATGTATAATAACTTTTTTTTTATTATTGTATGTTACTTTGATAATGCATCCATTAAGAAATTCCAATCCTAGTTTCATTGTCTGATAATGTAAAAAATATTTTACATGCATAATATAATATCTGGTTACCAATCACAACACACAACAACACAAGAAGTATCACTTGCAACAACCACCCCAATGCTACCCAACCAGGAAAAACAACCATCTTGATGTGGCTAGCACCCCCTGGAGGCCCTTGACCACCAAACCCTGATGCCAACATTTACAAACATATTAGCTTGATTTGCTTGGGTAAGACTCCAATCCTTTCAGATGCAATTTATCCATTTTATAAACAGTAAATGTAAAACGCACAATCATTTTATGGAGGTTTCTAAAGGACATTCAAAACTGGGTATTGCAACATTCATATCTTAAACATTTTGATTTTTGCTACAAAAATTGAATAAGGGAGGCTCTCTCTTTGATATCTAGCTTCCATATTTTTCTTCTTTTCCATACTGTTCTCTTTACTTTTGTTCTGTTCTATTTTCTTCTTGTTTTGCTTCACTTCTGTTTGGTTCTCTCCTGTTCTGTTCGGATGTCTTGTGATGGAATCTTAATTGATTTTAAAACAATCCCATATAGCAGTAGGTTATTTAATTTGGTCTGAACTATTTTCATAAAAATCTATTTTGTGTCAATATTACTTGGATTTTTTGTTCTAGGGATGAAGAGCTCACTTTGTAATATTATCTCTCTGTATTCTAGTGAACAGGCCAGGAGTGTCATCCTGATTCATACTGCCTCCCAAAGTGGGCATGTATGTGGAGGGACTGTTGGATTGTGCTGGTTAAAAATAATGCATGTATGTCATTTAACTAACATTAGGACAAGCTTGGCTTTCAGCCTTGAAATCCCAATCCCTTATCAACAGCACTTTATAAAACCCTGAGGCTGCTTTGCTAAAACTGGTATCAAAGTTACTCTAACCAATGTTTATAACATGAATTTTAGGCAGGATTTACAGGGGCTGCGTGTGTATGGCAAAAGACTGACTCTAAAAATAAATCAAATGTTGCCCTGTATGACATTCATTGTAGAACTTAAAATTCAATTCACCCCTGAAAATTGACACATTTTAATATTATTATTATAATAATAATGTAAACTTTCAGCTCTGTTGATTATCAATAAATAAGAATGTGCTTACACATTAAATTCTTCTTCTTGTTTTTTTTTTTACATTAAATGGGATCTAATGCATCCTTTTTGCAAGATGTTAAGATTCTGGCAAACATTTATAGAACAGTATGTCCTTTTAAATTTCCGTTAAGGCAGGAATTTGAAGAGTTTTCCAAAATGCTTCATGTTTTACGGCTGCAATGTTACAGATGTAGCTCCATCCTGGTGTGTACCCACCTTTAGATCTGCTTCAGTTTCTTTTCAATGAGGGTACGGTAATCAGGAAATTCTTACTGGATGAAATCAGATATGGGTGTTCTACTTCTACCAGGAAGCAAACACGTGACAAGCAGAATATCACTGTACACATTCCTTCCACATCTCACTCCTGGAAAAGTAGAAAGCAGACAACTTTTAGAGTTTTTGGTTTTCCAAATCAGCTGTCCCACAGCCGTATACGGACGTCAGCAATTGGCACGTTAGAGAATAAATGTATTAACTGTCTTCTAGACTTGGATCCTCTCTCCCAACATACAAGGATTGTTTGCATACCAGCAAAATGTCTTTCGTGGATGACATGTGAGTATCTGAATGTTAAAATGTCTTCTTTAAAGAGGTTTATAATGATTCTTGGAATTAATTTGTTAACAGAGGGGTTTCTCAAAATATGTATTCCGGGGCACCCTGTGTGCTGTGAGAGGGCCAGAGGGTTCCCACCTCTTTTCATACTGCAAGCCTAATGCTTCATTCAAATAATCATCTTGCTGATTTCCCAGAACATTTATTCAAATGATGCCTGCACTGATTTGTTCTATGGCTAGGGGAGGGGTGAATGGGTGGGAGACCCCTATGGCAGGGAGAACATAATTCATAGTTGCCTTACAGCATTTAGTGTTCCTGCAATACTTATCACTAAACATTGTCAGCAGCAATGTTTCCTTTTACAAGCTGTGTGCGCAGATATAAAATAAAATGTTGCGATCTACCTGCACTTCCCTACCTATATTTACCCAGATTTTTGTGTTTGTAGTGTTTTAACCTGTGCTGTGTGTGTAGGCCCTCTCAGTCCTGTGTGTACTCATGAGTGCACAAGGAACACTGATCAGCAGACCCCTGCACAGACACTAGATTGTCAACTGATTTACAGTGGCGTAACTAGGAAACACTGGGGCTCCCAGCAAAACAATAATGGGGCCCCTATCTGTGCTTCATCCACAGTGGTTTTCAGGGAGGAGGCTATATCTGTCAAAATTATAAGACGGCCCCCCATGGCTTCTGGGTTCCCCTGCTCCCTGGTAGTTACGCCCCTGCAACTGAAACAATCTGCATGCACCTTAAGTACCATAGACATCCCACCATGTCTATGGTCTATGGTATCCCTACCGACATCTAAAAGGCTTACTATGTATGCTCTGGCCTGTCTCTAGTACCCTCTCATTACTGGTATGTAGAGAGTTAAGGTACCCATACACATGTGATTATGATTGTATGTGTACTGGCAGATCCCATTGGTAGTGGTAACTGCATACATAGCCCGACCGATCCCTGCACAGTATGGGAATCTGTCTACCATGCACTCACACATGCGACATGTGATGATATTGGCTCCCTCTACTGTAGTAGAGAGAACCAATAACGACTGATGGAAAATTTTGTCTCTGTCGTTGGCAGTTGTTTTTGGCCCCACACAGTGTAGAAGGTATTTGTTGTGTTTTGGCACTGTGTATGCCCACCTTTAAAGTGCAGATATACCAGAGATTGACAGACACACATAACCATTATCGTTACATGCTCTTCTCCAATTAGCTCTGGAATTTTTACTCTCTTTTTACGCTGTTAAAGAAATGAGTTTTGTGAAGATTATATAAAAAGTCAGGGATTTGCTATTGATATCAGGGAGAGGTGGATTGCCTGAGTACCAGTTTGTGAAATGCTTGCTATATGGCTGAAACTGATGCAGCAAGGATTATGCTTTTTATGTAAATACTGACCATCCTTTTATCATGCTGCTTTTATATGTGTTCACTGTTTGGTAATACATAAAAATAGTAGTGATGGCCCAGTTCGCGGATCCGAACCCAGATCCACGGCGGATTTACCTCGTTCGCGAACAGCGGATATCGCGGATTTTCCGCGATATCCAAAACCGCGTTTTCAAAAATTTCCGAAATTACGAGGATTTCATGTATTTTCGAGGATTTTTTTTATTTTAATGGGTTTTAATGGGTCCACTCGCGAATTTCGAAAATTTGCGGATCCTCGAGCGGACCGGATTTTGCGAAGTTCGGACATCTCTAAAAAATAGATGATGTAAGAGTATTTTTTCAATACATATTTATATTTTTTTAATACAATTCTATGACAATACACAATGTAAGATGTAAAAAAATAATGATTGATTTCATGGGTAACTACACAAAAGTCCTGTAAAAGGAGTACAGGTGTGGCATGGCAGAATTCTACATTCCCAGGTGTTCCACGGTCTAAGAAATCTGAGAACCACTTATATAGACAAATAAACTATTGTCTCTTTATCTTTCTTTCACCACAGGCAATAATATTATAAAGCGAAGGACACGGTATTCTGTACTGTGCTACATAAACTTAACTGTTTTATAAGATGAGCAAGCCAATGGTTTAAGAAAGGTGATGCATTAGATTTAAAAGCCATAATGATTTTAACAGTTGAATAAAGAATAGACCAAAATGTTATTTCTGGCCTATCATTGATTGATTGGCTGGCTTTTTATTAATTCACTAATTTTCAAATCGACAATTGTTACCAGGCATATCAAAAACCATTGGGAGCAAGAGTCCATGCACATACTCTGCTAGATGTTGGTTCTTATTAGAATAGAAGTAAAGAGTGAGTGTTCTTGATGTTCTTAGATAAAATGGTTGTAGCCGTATTAGTCCAGTAGCATGTACTAAGAGATGAGTACTGTAGGATAAGGTGATACCTTTTTATTATTAGTTCATTTTTTACAGACAAGTTTTCGAGAGATACACCTCTCTCTTCGTGCTGCTTGACCTGAGGAAGAGAGAAGTGTATCTCTCGAAAACTTGTCTGTAAAAATGAACTCTTAGTCCATAATAAAAAGGTATCACCTTATCCTACAGTACTCATCTCTTGGTGTTCTTATAAAATATCCATAATACAAAAGGTTATGTTATACAGCAAAGTGTTCAACCTTCTGACACATTTTGGGTAAAACCCTTTAAAGGGCATCTCCGACCTTAAAACAAAAAACTGTTCACTGGTCAGTTACCTGCCCCCAGCTAATATATTCAGCACTTTATTAGAATTAGCTATTAGAAGGCAGATACCTTTGTCAGAATGGAAGAGCACTTTATCATTAATCATGTACCACAAATTGTAAAAATAGTCACTGGTTTTCGATGATTTAAGGGAGGACATGCCCTTTAAATCCCACAACCAGGGACTCCCTTAAATCTATTTCAGAAATCTTAGGGCCATTTTCATAAAGGCGTGAAATTGTTTTTTAGCGATACCGCTCTGTTAATGATTGTTAAACTGATCATTAATTTCCAATCAATTTAGCCACCTGCTTTATGGCTGTGTGAGTTTGTGTAGATCTTGTACAGACATAAAGGAGACAGACACAATGTGTTGAGAGACTCGCAGACTTCATGGTAAATATCTGGGAGAAAGGTATTGAAAAAAGCTTTATTGCCAATCCTGGTAGTGGGGTAAAAAGTTTGTTAGGGGGGTAGACATGCCCTTGAAATAGTTAATGCCATTATCACATTCTGTACCTTTAATGTTCGTACACACGTGTGTTCGCGGGTGATGCCCTGCGACGCACAATGTGTATGGGCACTTTATTGGCCGAATCCGCCCAGGCAACGATCCCCGACCGAACGGCAGTTTTGGCTGATAAAGAGCCCATACACGGACTGATTATCTGCCAAAATGGCCGTTCATACACATAGGGCATCGTGGAGCGGCAAACTTTTAGATAACAAAATCTAGAGATAAAGGTCTGCATTTTTCATTTGTGGACATTGGGCACACATCTCACCGATAACCTTTTTTCATGCCATACTGTACTCAATTTTTGTTTTTCATTATCCTATTTCTTCTGCTTTTATTTTTCCCTATTGTCTCTTTTGATTCATTTCCCAGTTTCTTTTCCATTCATTTTTTACTTTATTTCCCCTTCTTTCTTTTACTGCTCACTAAGGACCTACCCATGTGGCTTCTTTATCTGGATTTTCTGACTTCCTCGGCTCCTGTACTACAAAGCATGGTATAATTGCTAAAAAAAAGTCCTCAGGACAGCAATTTCTGCCAATTTACATTAAAGGGCATGTCCACCCTTTAAATAAACTTTTGATATGTTGTAGGGCTTGCTCCCCCAGCCCCAACCGCATTAATCTTATTTGCAGAAACTCCCCCGATCTCTACTTACCTTCCCTCTATCCTCCGCTGCACTGCCCGGCCCTCTGCTTGCATGGAACTGCAAGCAGGGGGCGAGACCGGCAGCTGCGGCTGTAATTGGCTGAGAGGCAGCCAATCACGGACACGGCTGCTGGCAGTTCAGAACGGTGGAGGATAGAGGTAAAGGTAAGTAGAGATCGGGGGAGTTTCTGCAAATAAGATTAATGCGGTTGGGGCTAGGGGAACAAGCCCTACCACATATTAAAAGGCTTTAATTCTAGAGGGAGGGAGACCAAAACGGAAGGGAGAGGGAGGGCTGCTCAGAACATGCCACAAACCTCTCAGAGGAAGCCTCAGAGGTGGAAACAATTTTCCCCTCTGCTAGGCTCCTGGTGGGCAGTTTTCTGGACTTTGGAGGGACATTACAGGAGAACCATTTGGATCTGGGATGTAAGGTAAGGATATTTCTACACTACACAGTGGGGCCAGTAGTCGGTTAAATTATAATTTTGGGGGTGGACATTCCCTTTAATACTTTAAAAGGTAGAACAAATTATATATTAAAGCAGATATAAGATTTCAAACATCAAACACAATATAAGACTTTGATGCAAAACATATTACTTGCTAAAACAATCCTTTACTATCTACAATACAATGATATAGACTATGTATTACAAAACTGCAGCCCTCCAGGTGTTTTCAAATTACAGCTGGGAGTTGAAATTTGCAAATATCTGGAGGGGCACATCCCTGAGGTAGAGCCATTTACAGCTTAAGCTAGGTACACAGTACCGATAATGCAACCCGATACTGTTGCATCTGATGGTATCAGGGCTTTATCGACACTGTGTGTGGGAGCTTTTCCGAATGAGCGTGTGTCTGCCAAACGTTCGGGTCGGCCAATCGCTCGTTCAGAAAAGTCAGTAAGGGAAACACACAGTTCGGAAAAGTCAGTGAGGGAAACACACAGTCCTGAGCGTTCTCCCTACTGTGTGTATGCAGATCTTTGATAAATGACAACAGGATCTTGCAGATCCTGTCTGTCACCTTTCAAAAATCTTTCATGTGTGTTCCCACCTTTAGAAAGTATGAATCAGTCCAATCAGATATATAATTGACAGCTCAAACAATATAAAGATTATTGTTTGTGTAAATGTTCCTGTGAGAAATTGTGCTCATGTGTGACAAAGTTTATTTTTACATCTATAAATATTACATGTTTCCAACATCCATTCCTGTCCTCACCCAGTATCACATAATGCAAAAACATCTGTTCATTCAATCACCAGCATTCCAGACCCTCCTTGAAATAGAATAAACAAGCATTAATAAAAAGGTGGAGGCAAACAAGGTAGAAGAACATTTGTGGGGGAAGCTGGTTAACCCTTTTAGTGCTAAAATTTTTGCAAGAGAGATAGCAATGAGAATATTACCCAAATTACCATGCCTTCAAGCTGTCCGTAACTTTAGAAACCTTACCTCCCAATGTTACCATTATGTCCACACAACCACTTGGACAAATTGTATAGTGATTGACCTTCGATCACAAAATGCCAATACAGAGAACATTGCAGGAGTATCAGGAGGTGAAAGGATATTTTTTAGATGTTGGATTTGACAGTAGTATGTTGAATCTGTCTGATAAGTGTATAGCCAGCTTTAGAGATTGTGGATAGGCACACTCATGCACCTGCTAGATTTCTCCGGGGCTGCTCTATTCAAACCCCATTCCAAAGGACCGACATTCACTGTAGAACAAAAATGGAACCAGAACAATACTTAGATGAACAGGTGATATTAAAGGAGTTAATCCCTATTATTTTATTTAGACATAAAGCAATCTAATGTTTTGTGGGGCGTATCCACCCTTCCTCTGGGATAACCATAAGGAAAGGTGGATATGCTCCCCCCCCCCTTGCATTACTTTATGTCGGATTGAAGTAATAAGGATTAATTGTCTTAATATCACCTGTTTATGCAAGTAGTGTTCTGGTTCCATCTTTAGATAGGGCCCGTCTAATTTGTATGGCTAGTTCACGGCAGAGTATGATGTAGAATGCAACATGGTACAAACATACTCAAAACAAATTTGAAATGAGTTTCTGTTGGGATATATAAGACTGTGCATTCTTATATATAACTATGTTTTTCTTGATGTGTGTGATTGTCTTTCTCCTTGTGTCTGATCTGGCATATTTTTGAATATTTTTTGCCAATGTAACAATACATATGGGGGCTGGTGTAAAAGCAGTTTAAATTAATATGCAATGTAGGGAATAAAATAAACTCTGAAAAAGTAATGTTTGTTTCGGCTGATAATCAGCCTGTGTATGTGCCCTTTATCGTCCAAAATCAGTCGGGCAACGATCCTTGATCTGCCGTTGTGAGTGATAAAGTGCCCATACACAGGACGATTATCGGCCAAAACGAATGTTCAGACACATCATGTGTCGCGGGTCGGGACCCCTGATCGCATGTGTGTCCGAACCTTAAGTGCCTGCCAATCTTCCCCAGAGCTCCTGATGACCCCCTGTGCCAGAATTGGAAGGCACCGGAGAGCTGGAATGGCAAGACAAATGCAGCGTTAGAAAATGGTACAAGGTCGGGGCTTACGGCAAGGTTCAGAAACAATAAAACAAGCTAAGGGTCGAGGCAGACAGCAGTAGTTCAGTAGTTGATAATGCAGGCAAGAGGTCAGGGCAGACGGCAAAGAATGAGAGGTTGGCAATGGTAACAAGAAATAAAATGTAGTAAATAAACTAATCCCAAGAAGCCAAATAAACAGTATGCTAGTGCAATTGCATCATCCCATGCCACCATAAATTCCATAAATGCTGGCAGAATCCAGACAACTGTTCAGTATAAATGGTGATCTGTTTAATGTGAATGCTGTTTAGTGCTACTAGTACTAAACCTAGCAAACTACTAGCAGAATTTGGAGGGAATAATGTGCACTTGTGTACATTATTATGTACACGTGGGATGAGAAAGTTTGGGCAACCTGGTTAATCGTCATGATTTTCCTGTATAAATCGTTGGTTGTTACGATAAAAAATGTCAGTTAAATATATCATATAGGAGTCATACACAGTAATATGAGAAGTGAAATGAAATTTATTGGATTTCCAGAAAGTGTGCAATTATTGTTTAAACAAAATTAGGCAGGTGCATAAATTTGGGCACCACAAAAAAGAAATGAAATCAATATTGAGTAGATCCTCCTTTTGCAGAAATTACAACCTCTAAACGCTTTCTGTAGGTTCCAATTAAAGTCTGGATTGTGGTTGAAGGTATTTTGGACCATTCCTCTTTACAAAACATCTCTAGTTCATTCAGATTTGATGGCTTCCGAGCATGGACAGCTCTCTTTAACTCCCATAGATTTTCAATTATATTCAGGTCTGGGGAGTGAGATGGCCATTCCAGAACGTTGTACTTGTTCCTCTGCATGAATGCCTTAGTGGATTTTGAGCAGTGTTTAGGGTTGTTGTCTTGTTGATAGATCCAGCCCTGGCGCAGCTTCAGCTTTGTCACTGATTCCAGGACATTGGTCTCCAGAATCTGCTGATACTGAGTGGAATTCATGCGTCCCTCAACTTTGACAAGATTCCCAGTCCCTGCACTGGCCACACAGCCCCACAGCATGATGGAACCACCACGATATTTTACTGTAGGTAGCAGGTGTTTTTCTTGGAATGCTGTGCTGTTTTTCCTCCATGCGTAACGTCCCTTGTTATAGCCAAATAACACATTTTAGTTCCATCAGTCCACAGCACCTCATTCCAAAATGAAGCTGTCTTGTCCAAATGTGCGTTAGCATACCTCAGGCTCTGTTTGTGCTGTGGGCAGAGAAAAGGCCTCCTCTGCATGACTATCGCATACAGCATCTCCTTGTGTAAAGTGCGCCAAATGCTTGAATGATGCACAGTGACTCTATCTGGTGCTGGTCTGTTTGTTGTTTTCGATTGTTCTCACCATTCGTCGCTTCTGTCTATCCGAGATTATTCTTGGTCTGCCACTTCGAGCCTTAACTTGAACTGAGCCTGTGGTCTTCCATTTTCTCAATATGTTTCTAACTGTTGAAAGAGACAGGTGAAATCTCTGAGACAGATTTCTGTATCCTTCCCCTAAACCATAAAGGTGAGCAATCTTTGTCTTCAGGTCATTTGAGAGTTGTTTTGAGACCCCCATGCTGCGACTCTTCAGAAAAAATTAAAATAGGAGAGAAACTTACAATTGACCTCCTTAAAGGGTAACTGTGATCTCAAATTTTTCCAAACTAGCAATAATTATATAAAAAGCCTTCCATCGTACCTTCAAAATAAAACCTAAATCAGAAAACCAACACACACAGATCAGTATTTGATGTTTGACTCCCACCACCCTTTAGATCAGAAGCTGGGGGTCATCAGAACCCTGCAACACAGAGCCGAGAACATCCCCACTAGCACAGAGGCAAAGGCTAAAGAAATGAAACATCTCAGAGGAGCCCTTAAAACTTGTGGATATCCAGACTGGGCCTTTGTCAAAAGAAGTAGAAGGAAAGAAAAGAACACGAATAACAACAGTGAAGGGGAAAAGCAAGACAGGAGGAAGAACATGGTCATCCCATATGTAGCAGGGGTCTCCGAGAAATTAAGAAGAATTTTCAAAAAACATCGTATCCCTGTCTGCTTTAAACCGAACAACACACTGAGGCAGCAATTGGTACATCCGAAAGACCCAATACCAAAACACAAGAAAAGCGACATCATATATGCAGTGCAGTGCAGTGAAGAATGCTCTGATTTGTATGTGGGGGAGACCAAACAGCAACTGCATCAACGTATGGCCCAGCACAGAAGAGCCAATTCCTCGGGTCAGGACTCAGCCGTGTATCTGCATCTTAAGGATAAAGGACATACCTTTGAAGATTGTAATGTTAACATACTGGCGAAGGAACGTGACTGGTTCAAGAGAGGTGTTAAGGAGGCCATTTATGTGAAAATAAAGAAACCAAGCCTAAATAGAGGTGGGGGGGTTCGACACCAACTGTCTGCCATGTACAATGCTGTTTTAACACCTTACTCTGGGCGTTCCTATAACACCTCTTAGCCACTATCTAATCACACCCTTAACACCTGGCTGTGATATGCTAATTGGGATTTTCCAGGGTACATAATTGCCACAGATTCTTGTACAAGTCATTCTGAATTGAGAAAGCCAGTCGGATGACTAGCGAAACGTCTTCAAGAACTACATTTCAAGTCCAGTTGATCTAATTGAATACAACAGCTCTACCCTGAATGGATGAATGAGAACCTTCACAAGCAAAACCTAAATCACATCTCTAGAAAAAAATTGTGAGAAGTTATTGTTGAAAAAGGTTCAGCAATGTAACTTCCTGGTTGAACTCTTCCTGTTTTTTAGCCATGTGACCAGCTTGTAGTCATGTGACCAGCCTGTCTGCATTAATAGGCTCTCCTTCTCAATTGTCATTTTTTCCCTCAGGTACTACCTGATTTCCCCAGCAATAAGTCTTAAATGAGCATGCTTCTCCCCCCAGGGGTCAGGTGATGTCACTCAACCTACTGGAAGTAGGAAGTTTGAACATTCACCCCAATGTAATTTCGCACAGGCTCCAGCCAGAGATGCGATTGTTGGCTCAGTGTAAAGGAAATACTGCACACTTTCATTTAACCCTAACTTGAGATCACAGTTGCCCTTTAAATACTCTCTCATAATTGGATTCATCTGTGTATGTAGGTCAGGGGTCACTGAGTTTACCAAGCCAATTTTAGTTCCAATAATTAGTTCTAATGGTTTTGGAATCAATAAAATGACAAGTGTCCAAATTTATGCACCTACCTAACTTTGTTTAAAGGGCATCTATAGTGAAAAAAACACATTGCCCCTCCTATATCTGTCACTGACTCTGTTTAACCACGGTGTCAGATCTATGTGCAGCATTCCCCCCTTCTCCCTCCCCTCTGTTACCTCCTCCATGTCTCAGCTCCGGCTAACCGACAAGCTTTTTATGTGCAGTAGGAGTTAAAAGTTCAACATCCTGAAAAACACACCCACGCACAGTGGCCAATAGAAAGTAAGCTGTCCTGGAGACACGGAAGAAGGAGATCAGTACAGTTTACGATCTCTCACTTTGTGACCCATCATCAATCAGTGAAAGCTATTAAGAAGGGGGGTCAAGTGCAGCCTTATATCTAACATCAAAGCTACCTTTCTCCCCCTGCTAATGCTGTTATCTCTATGTTTATTACAGAGCAGGGAGGGGGATCACGTCATAGGGATTTGATTGACAGTCCAAGTAGGAGTAGAGGAATGCAATCATGTATTCTTCTAACTGGGGTATCTCAGGACAGAGAGGGAATCTGAAAAAAGTGAAGACACTCTGGGGGTTGTGGGGAATTATAGAACTCATGGAAAGAAAGAAAAAAAAGTTCATTTTCCCACTATAGATGCCCTTTAAACAATAATTGCACACTTTCTGTAAATCCAATAAACTTCATTTCAAATATCACTGTGTGTGTCTCCTATATGATATATTTAACTGACATTTTTTTATCAGAACAACCAACGATTTATACAGGAAAATCATGACGATTAACAAGGTTGCCCAAACTTTCGGGTAAATATATAATATATATAAACTCTGAAAGAGGACTATGTAATGAATTATTGATACTACTTGTTATTGAAATACACTTTGTAAACATGTATATGAGATATGTAACATTGTATCTGAGTTTGATTTCAAGTTATAGTTCCCCTTGTTTCAGATTGGGCTTCACATACCAAAAAAGTTTTGTTGATTAATGTTTGGTGAACATAATATGGATTTTAAAAAATAAAAACTACGATTTGGAATCACTTTTTTAAAACAGAAAGTTTTTTTTTTTTTTAAAACTTTTGCACATTAGGGAAAATACTTTATTTTTTTAAAACTAACACTGCAGAATCGGGGTCTCCGAGCGGAGGGTAGGAGGGGCCCCTGTGCATACCTCCCTCTAGGAGAACAGGGAGAGGGTCAGATACATATTTTCACACAGGAAGGCTCCTACTCTTCATTTTCCTGGACTTTTGACTAGGCACTACAGGATAATCATGTGGAGCAGGGGAGAGAAAACTATCCAGAAATCGAGACAGAAAGTGCGTTATTCAAGCTAAGGTTCAAGAGTCAGAGATGGTGGTTAGGTAGAGAAGTACCAAGGGTCACAGCCAGAAGAGAGTGGAATTCTGCCAAGTCAGCACTGGTGTTCTTGAGAGTTGAGTCCCCAATATTGGAGATGTTGCATGGTGCACTGCAGATGAGGTAACAGGTTTTAAGACTATTATTTGTTATTTTGTAAAATGATTGGTTTTGATACTTAGCGATGTTATTATTTTAAACACTGAAACAACATAAAATATTGTGCAAGCATGATGTGTTTTTGGGACATGTTTCTGGGCACAGAATTTATACATAACAACGATGAGTTAGGTGTGAGTGGTTTGTGTTGTGTTTTGCGGCTGTGTGTGAAAGTGGGGATCTAGGGGATCTAAATCTCACACATAAATGGAAGCTTTATAGCTTGTGTTAAAATACAGTAGCCACTGGCTGGTTGTCCTCTTTGCATATCTCACACCAAGCACCTTCATCACTTTTAATATACATATTTAAAATGCGAGGATTTATACAGAAGAACCAGGGACATGAATGAGGCCTATCAACAGTCCACCAAGTTCTCTCGTATCTCACCCATAGCCCATACCCTCAGCCATGCTCAGAGACCATATATGCCCCAACCCATAACAGGACAAAGCTCAGAAGTCTGGGACATGGGCATAGTCCTTAGAATGTGCTATCCAAGTCAAAGAGATGGCTAAGCTATAGGTCATAGAGCAAATTAACTAGATTATTTTTCTTTACTTCAGGAAATGTTTACAATAGTCATTTGTATATTGCATCTTCTGGAAATACAATTTCCATACCTTAGCCCATGTAGGCAGTCCTACAGGCAAATAATCCTCGTAAACAGGAACACCACCTTGGTGGCTATTGCACCAAATGCAAACCCAAAGGTCCATCTGTTGTGGATTCTCCTATAAGATCTAAGGGGCCTGATGAAAAATGAGAAAATAATGACTGAAATTCATGGCATAATTATGAAATAAAGTCTTGGTTTTTTTAGTTTGTGCAATTTAATAAAGGCATATTCAGTAAGAGTGGAAGGAGCTGTTAATGAGCTTCAAACCAATCAGATTAAAACTTTGTACGGGGTTCTACACAGTACAGTCTACTATGCTAGCTTTTTCATGTTAATGTATTAACAGGATTTTCTGCTACAAATAATTACATTGCTTTATGTTTATAAAAAAGATGAAAATGGTTTGTTTTATAAGAATTGCTTGCAACCCTAGGCCACAAAACGCAAACTTTGCAAATGCTGCAACAACCATTCTATGGTTTGCAAGCTTTTAGACAGAACGACATTACACAGCGTCCGTTGATACATAGCCAGTAAGTTTATTGCCATCTTATGTTGTTAATATGTCTTAATCACGTTATTGTATATATTGTTTCAGTAAACAGTGTACATTTAAAAGAAAATTTTCTAATATTAATATCATATAAATATAAAATGGTTTATAGGATTATATAATTTATATTTATAAAGTATAAAGCACACTGCACTGATAAATATTTATTGTGTAAAATCGTTTTTTTTTTAGGAAATTCCAAAAATAAAATATGTGTTCCTGACTTTTATAGTTTTTGTATATAAAAAAGAAAAGAAAACTAAATTGACTTAATTGTGAAAAAATGGTTAGGTAATAACACCCCAAGAGAGGTATTATAAAATAATGATTTGGTGTCAAATTGGTTTAAAAAAAATTATTAAAATATCTTGTTGAGTGAGTATTATGTAAAGGATATAAACCTGCCTGTACTTCTCAGTTTACATATAAAGTGACACATGCCAAAGTAAGTAATTATATGTTTAGCTTCTTCTTGCTCATCGCACTGCTTAATTATTAAGCACACAGTATCATTTTCTACATTGGATTCAGGTATCATGAGGGGTTCCTTTCCTTAAAGGATAAGTGCACTGTAAAATCAAGTTTGTTATGTTCTTGGAAGCTGCAGCTTTAAAAATACTGTTGCCATATGTTTTTTAACTATGCCCTCCAGAGCCAAGCTTTTGTGCCTTGAAAGTGCGACATCTTGTTACTGGTTTGCTGAATGTTAAGCTCCGCCCCTCTGAGATTCCTCTGCTTTCTTGCTGATGAGCTCAAAACATTAAGGACTGTGCCGTGAGTATAATACGATAATCTTACTCATGAATGAAGAAGGCATGCATACCATGAGTTACAGAAACATAAAGGCATCATAATAAAAGGAAGAAATATAGTAGCCTTCTTAAATGAGGACCAGTTATGTCAAGTTAAAAGACTCTTTGGCTATAAGTCACAATATACCAAGTGGAGAGAAAATCCTCTACTCCGTCAACACTAATAGAGATATTGTGGATGTGAGCACAAAGGTGTGAGCCATGATGAGTATAACCATAAAAGAGCTAAATTGTTAAATACCAAAAACATCTAATACGTACCAACATTTTATGCAATAGAGAAAATTACACACACAATCCCACACACCTCCAGGGACATCCCATGCTATCGGGAATGAATACAGCTGCGTAACTGCAGGGCTACAGTATGTTGCTGCCTCACAATATATAATTTTTAATAATGTGTTTTATAGAGAATTGTGGGGGAAGCTATGGGGTCCACCTGTGCCCAATTTATGCGGGATCAGGGGACTATGAGGAGGAGCAGAAAGTTTACCCCAAAATATCAAATATGCAACGGGATGATGTGTTATTGTTTGATCTGGATATGAACAATCTCTCTTAGAATTCCTGAATGGTTCTATATTTAATGACAAAAAATATCATCTAATGTGCACTACAATACAAGGTGGGTGGATCTTAGATCTAAGCAGAAATTACTTCTTGAATGCTAGGACCCATCCACATACTGATAAGAGGGATCCTGATAGGCTGGTTCCTAGGTATCAGAAGGAACTGTTCACAAGATCCAGACTTTTACAGGGAAGCTCAGAGACTCAGGAAGAGGGAGGGCTTTAAGCAACAGGGCTACTCCCAGGTCAGCATCAAAAGGGTGCTTAAATGAGCAGCAAGCCAAAGAGGACCAATATGATTTATAAAAAAATAATAAGTTCACAACACCATCAAGTTTATATACACATTTACCCAGCAGTAGGAAGGAATGTAAAAAATCCTGAATAAATAGTGGTTCCTCTGAAAGATTGATCTAGTTCTGAAAAGGAATATGGTAAGCATGGTATCAAAGAGAGCACATTGCCTTAAGGACACTATATTCGTAGCATTATGCACTGGGATTGGGGAATGAGATAAATGCTGGGGTGTCTAGTGATGGGTATGCCACAGATGGGGCCTGCATCAAGAAATCGGCATCATTGCCAAATGCGGACGTGTTCCATAAGAGTCTGTGTAGTAGCTTGGTCCAGTGGTTGTACCAATCCTCTGATCTGATGTTTCACTTGGAGTCTACTTACTAGCCTGCCTGCATGTGACTGAGACTCCTGACCATGAACAAGTTCTAACCCTCCGCTTTAAGCATAAAGTTGTTAAACAGACATTAAGGGCTCAAACCCCCCCCAGCAATTAAAGAAGAAATACTATGTTCTTACTTATGTATTAACTAGGTGGTCCAAGTGCAAGATGCCCCAGACCCTTCCCCTCATAACGTTGCCACATTCATGGGTAAGTATAAATCAAATTGCTTACCCATCCATTCCTGGTGGCACGGGTGCCGGCACCCCCGAGCCCGTCGCAAGGCTGAACAATCAAAGGTAGTAGAGTAAGGATCCGCACTAGCCAGTGCCAAACAGGAATTCAAACCCAATGCTTACTGCTGCATAAAATTCTTTAATTGGTTCACCCCTGACATGTTTCAGACAAACAGTTCTAAATCATAGGCCCAACTGGTTCATTTTATCAAATAGGGCAACCCATGGATTTTTGGTATATTTCTATCAAACACTAATATAGCATAGCAGTCGTCACAGATTTTTTCAACCATGGGCAATTCTACCACGTGTGAGTAGATTTGCCCGATTACCACACCCTCGGAAGCAATGGAGAAATGATATAGCAGTTAATTTATGGAGTTGTCAGGGGTAATATACCATTATGCAGAATTTG
This sequence comes from Hymenochirus boettgeri, assembly GCA_019447015.1. Taxonomy (NCBI): domain Eukaryota; kingdom Metazoa; phylum Chordata; class Amphibia; order Anura; family Pipidae; genus Hymenochirus; species Hymenochirus boettgeri. Next base: position 216,092,802 of record CM033469.1, read on the forward strand.
AAGTTTTTTCTTGGTATCAGAGTGTTGTTTGATGAGCATTTACGTATAGTGGTGAACATTTGATCCACGTTTCAGGTGGTAGGGTGGGAACCCAACCACCATCTCCCATTGGGTTGTACTTGAGTTGCCTTCCAGGTTATAAATATAGTTTAAGTTTTTAATACTCTTTTTACCAATTGTGGAGAGTTCAGACATAAGGTTCAGAATTGAGTCATGAGTTAACATTTGTAAAAGTGTGTGATAGCGTATTGCCATGTGCCATGGTGTGACTTATGTATGCGTTGAGGTGACATATATGAATTTTTAAATGCTTTATCTATTGTGGTTCAGGCCATATTGTCCCCCTATTATAGTTATTTTTATGAGAAACATTAGAGTATTGCAGAGGATTTTTATGGGATACTTGTGTTCTCTTCAACCTAGATTAGTGCAGAGATGTGGCAGGTGCAATACATGTAAATATGTGGTATGTACAAAAGAATTACAATAAAAGGTTGTATTTCTAAGATAAACAAATTTACAAATGTCAGATGAGTCAGGGAATTTATTGTGTTAAAATGTAAATGTTCTACTAAATTGTATGTAGGACAAACAAAACGACTCCTTATTACCAGATTTCAAGAACACACAAAAGCAATCAAAAATCATGATTTTATGAATAGTGTAGCCAAACATATATGACAGGAGGACAAAGGAAAGATAAGGGCGTAATCTAGAACAGACTTTATTACAAAAAGACATGTTCTGGTATTTAAACTAGGCACAGAGCACCAGAAGGTCTGGAATGAGGACTACACATTTTTTTTTGTAAGACACTCTGAGTTTGGGGTAAAAAAACACAGCAAATGAATTGAGAAATTCCTGTAAATGAAGTTTTAGCCTGCTATGTACCGCTAGCAGATATAAAATAATTATATTTAAATGTTGTCATATGGCTACAATGTGTCAGCATTTAGAAGCTGGGGGATGAAGACTGGACACATTGTAGTATAAAATAAGAAATTGTATGAGGGGCTCATTAAAATCCTATTATATTGCTAACACTAATGTAAGGTTATGGTAATGGTGCGATTATGTACAATATTGAAAACAAGCAGAAAATATAAAAGATTTTTGTTATGGTGATTTGCAAATACCTTTAAAGGGCATCTATAGTGAAAAAAAAACACATTGGTCCATTGCAAAGCTAAAATTCATGTACTCTGTGCTTGCTTTATTCTATCTCTGTCAGTGACTTTGTTTTCCATGGTTTCAGATCTGTGTGCAGCACTCCCCCTTCCCCCTCCCCTCTGTTACCTCCTCATGTCTCAACTCCCGCTAACCGACAAGCTTATAATGTGCAGTAGGAGTTAAAAGTTCAACATCCTGAAAAAACACACCACGCACAGTGGCCAATAGAAAGCAAGCTGTCATGGAGACACAGATCTCTCTGTATTCTGATCTCTCTCTTTGTTGACCCATCATCAATCAGTGAATTCTATAAGAAGGGGGGTCAAGTGCGCCCAGCCTTAAACAACATTACCCCATTACCTGTCCACACTTCCAGCAGCTGAAATCACTTACTCTCATTTAAACTGTGCTGCCGTCCCTTAGCTATCAGACAGCAAAAATGAATGCTAACAACGCCTCCTAGATGGCCCAGGGCCATCATTAACATATCACTTGTCATTGGCCAGTAGGAATGTTGTTACAACCTCTCTCCTCCTTCTCTACCAGTCAAACAAACGTTGAACTGTCCTGTTGCTAGAATACAGCCTACATAATCAAGCTAATCAAGAGTGGGTGCAGGAGTGTTTCCGTGCTAGCTCTGAGTGACAGTTATAGGCAGACAGAATTGTTATGCATCTCACAGCATGGTAATTGAAAGCTAATTGAAGACAGAGAGAGGCTCGAAACCAGGAAAAAAATGTATAGAGAGGGCTGCATACCTTTACTCTTTTTAAAGCAGTTTTTTTAAAAATGCAGAGACAATACAGTTATACTTTAACTCTGCCATCAAAGCTACCTTCTCCCCCTGCTAATGCTCTATCTCTATGTTTATGACGAGCATGGAGGAGGGAGGGACTGAGCAGGGAAGAGGATCATGTCACGGGATTGATGAAAGTACAAGTAGGAGTACAGAAATGCAATCAAGGATTCTTCTAACTTGTGATCTCAGTACAGGAGGGAATCTGGAACAAAGTGAAGACACTCTGGGGGTTGGGGGGGGAATTTTAGAACTGGTAAATAATGGAAAGAAATAATAATGGAAAGAAATAAAAAAAGGCCATTTTCCCCACTATAGATGCCCTTAAGCGGAGGGGATTCCCCTTAATTTATGTAAATAGACGTAAATTATAACAAGATCCCCATCTGGACAGGGATCCTCAACTATGGCTCTCCAGTTTTGTAGTTTAAAACTACAAGCCCCAAACATCCCTGGCTTTCTTATCTAGTTGAGGAATACTTTTAGTTTTCAAACATTTGGAGAGCCATAAATATATAGTGCACCAACAAAGTGACAAAGTGCAAATAAAGTGCTATGTAAATGTGCTACAAGTGCACAAAAAGTTAAAAACTCTGAGTAGGGTTCCAGCATGGTAATTGTTATATAAAATATATCCAAATCAGGGCAAATTTTAGGCATAGGCCGCCTATGTTAAACCAGGGTGCCCAGTGTTCTCCCTAGCATCTCCCTGTCAGCTTTTACTTTTTTTATTTATGACATGGACGTTCGGTAATCAACAAACGTTCGGTTGTAGAATACCATGCAAAGTATGATGTCAGCCACCAGCACAGGGATGCGGAGAGAGAGCGGAAGAGTGTGGCTGCTGGATAAAAGTTTAGTATAAGTCAAGGTAGGATTTGTAGTTTTTTTAAATAGTATGTATATACAGTACATACTGTATATTATGTCAACGCCGGCAGCTGAAAGGATTTAAGGAATATTCTGATGGCCCTGAAAGTGTCAATGCCAATTAATTAAGGGTTAATGGAAATACTCTGGGAAAGTGCTAGCACTGAAATTATTCTGCTGGCACTGAAGGGTTCTGCTGAAAGTGGTAATCACAATATTCTGGGGGAAATCAGCTGGCACAAGGGATATATGATGCCTTAGAAAGTGCTGTAATGATAATGTTGAGTCCAATACTCTTGGAGGGCAAGGCCACACTACTGCGATTTTAAGCGCAATGGGATTGCGATCTGATCACGCTAGGGCACCAAGATGGCTAGAAAACAGCCTGACACCAAATAGGTACCCTTAAGAGTACGATCAAACATATGTAATGTAATACAAACCCTAATTCTCCCTATGGAAGGGAAATGCAGGGGAAGTACCAAACCCCCTCCCTCCAAAGAACCAGTATATATGAGCAAGTATAGACCCACAAAGTACAACCTCATAAGCTAGAGTAGGAGCACCTAACCTCATTTGAGGAAGTACTGATTAGTGAAGCATAGTGGCCCCTGTATTTGTGTATATTTAATAGCTTAAAATATCTTACATGACAAATCCAAATCTTCCATTGAGAAAATGTATTTCTCATCTTATTTGGTCCTGGTAGTACGTTTTTCAAAGAATGACAGTGCCAGAATGAGAGAATCTGAAAGATAAAATTGTTTTAAAAGCTGAATTGTTGAATTGCGGAATTTCTCAATTTATTGATGCTGAATACCTGCAAATGTGTTATTTTTTTGAAAATCCAAATGTAGTGTTAAATGACAAAATTTACATTGCATGTAGTGGCAGATGATATTCTATGTTGAATTATGGGCTTAAAGAAAATTGTGCTTCTCCCAGCAAGATATTGTCTTGTATAAAGAGAATTACTAGATCATTGAAAAATCAAAAGACAACAAATAAAAATCACATGCAGGTAGGATGAGTTAGATTGAGAAAAATAATTCAGCTTTTAAAGGACAATTATATTACCGTTTCCCCAATCCACTCATGAAAAGTACCCAGGGTGAGGACCTATAACGCATGTGGCGCTGTGGTCCGATCCTCCACTCTGGCACTATGAATAACAGGTCACGAGGCAGCCAAAGGGAAGACGCGCGCTCTGCAAGGAGGTGTGCCTTCCCATTGGCTGTGTCCCGGTCTGTCACTGACAGTGGCAGTGGGGAGGATCGGACCGCAGCGCCAAAGGAGATTACAAGTAAGTAATGCGGGGAGTTTTATAAAGTACCCAGAGGTGAGGACTGCGTTATAGGTCCTCACCTGGGTACTTTGCAGGAGTGGGTGGAAAGGCACGAGGGGGAGGTGGTGAGTATAATTTCCTTTAAATGTATGTAATTAGTGCAGCCCTGATTATTTCATTTATCTCGAGTAGATTTCAAATTCCTTTGATTTTTAAGGAAAGAAATGGCACACCACAACACCAATCAACATAAGATAGCTGCAGTCGCTCCTGGTAAATCCGTACGCGATTCAATAACGCGTTTGCGCACTATAAGCTGTAACACAATATTAAATCCATGTGAGTGGGCTGCACGGAAGTCTTTTGTGAAACCTGCTCAGCCTGCGCAAAGATGGGTGTTAGTTTAAAGTCTTAGATGAGACTGACTGGCGATTCATTCAGCTTCAATAAATATGAAACAAAATCTAGTCTGTTTGCATGTATTAAACTGATCAACATTAATAATCATGAATACGGTATGTTATCAGATTACACCTTTAACTAGTGAAAAAGGAAACTTTGCAACGCAGTGAATAGCTTGACTGTTTTCCTGCCACCTAATTTTTTATGTCTCCTTGACTGAAGGGGAATTCAGGGTCTGGTAAAATCTTTGCTTTTTTTGCATCAGATTATATATGTATGCTGTAGGCATTCTGAACGGCATATGTTTTACCATTTCCCCCCAAGGGAGAACAATTGATAAAGGCTTTGGGCAGATCTGCAGAAAATATGAACACTTTGACATCAGGGGATTTCCATTTATTTAACTTTTTAATGAGATGCATGTACAATTTTGGCGTTTAAGGGTAAGTAAAACTTCTTAAGGAACTGAATAAAACACAGATTTAAAATTAGATTTCACCCACTGAAATGATTGTAGCGAATGTAAGTTCATGAGCACCAAGACATGTTCAGAGGTGAACAAGAAGAACAACATTGTATACTAATAACCGAGGGAGCGAGGGAGCAGTGCAGAAGAAACATTTCCATGTTTATAGAATCGTGCACGTGCCATTTTCTATTTCTGGTCTTAAAAAAATGAACAAAGACAAAAAATATGTAAAAATATAGCAGACAAATATCCCCCATTGCTTTCTGGCGCAATATAACATTTAAATACTAAAGCTAAGCTGTAATCCCCACATTACCAGCTCCTAAATTACTAACCATGCATTTCTACCCACGCTGCTCTGCAGCTAAAGTCCAGTGGCTGATCTTCCACAGCAGAGTTTCTCAAAGGGGGTGTGCCGGGCACATGGTGTGGCTTCAAAGGGTCAGAGGTGTGCCTCAGAATTTTGGTAGTAGGAATAACTTACGTTTTTGTTATTTTTTTTTACATAAAATATATTTATGGTAAAATTTCAACGCAGTCAATGTAGGGTAACATTACACAACATTTATTAGAATACAATATGTTCATCATTTTTAAACAATCTTTCTTCTGTTTAACTGAAGAACCGTAGGTAAATGAGCTATTCAAATAGTAGGAAGGTAAAACTACGCACCTTAGTGTCTGAAAATTACTTTAATAGCAACAGGTTTTGGGCCACAAAGGGGCCTTTCTCAAGACTGGTGTGGCCTAAAACATGTTGCTATTAAAGTCATTTGCAGACACTAAAGCTGCGTAGGTTCCCTTCCTACATATATGAATCATTGGCTGCCCCTGGCTACTGGGTACGGAGCAGAGAGGAGGAGGGTGTAACACATGGAGTTACCACTGAGTGTTGTATCATATACACACTGCAATTCTGGTAAATGAGCTAAGTCTTGCCTCTCGTTCTTCAGTAAAACTTGCAGGAGGAGGAGAGAAACTTTCCACCGATTGCTCCACCGCTAGCATCTCCCGTTCTTAAGTTAAACTGTAAAAACTAATGTTTAAAAATGATTGGACATACGTTTAACAAGACAGGCATGCCTTGAGAAAAATTTTCATTGCAAAATGCGCCATGGTCTAAAAAAGTTTGAGAACCACTGTTATACAGGGTAATGTAAGGCAACATGAGGAAGCATTGGGTTAAAAAGAAGAAAAGACACAATCCAGTTTAAAAGTAAGAGTAGATATAGAGATTTGGGCCTTTAAAGTATCAGTCTGTGATATGTTTGTTATTGTTAAAGTTTAATAATGGTTAATCTTTAGTTATAAATAAACGGTAACTTGTCAAATGTATTTTGTTAGTTATACACAATCAGGGTTATTCATTAAAAGTTCTTATCGTTAAAAATGGTGCTATTTTTTCTACAACCAATCAGATGTTAGCTTTTAAATGTTAAATAAGATCTGATTGGTTGGGGCAAAATTAGCACCATTTTAAACAATAAGAACTTTTATTGAATCTCCCTGATATTCTTTTAATGACATCATAGAGCTGAAAAGAAAGTGGCTTACATGACTGCACAAAAAATGCTTGATGCTTGAAAACCGGTGGATTCTTTTTGTGCAGCAATTCACCCATCCTATAGCACTGAACCTATGGACCTACCAATGCTGGTAAAATATTTTGATTTATTCTTTATAAATAGGATTTCGAGAAGAGTGCATTTCATGGAAATAACAACATTAAAGTAAATTAGGTAAATAATTTACAATTTTATTTTTAAAGGGCACTATTCACCCCCAAAACTAAAATTTACTGTGTAGTGTTCAAAAATCCTTACTTTACATCTCTGCTTTTTAGGGTTCTCTGCAGTGCCTGTCAAAAGTGGAAAAAATTGAAGAATAGAAAGTTTCCGGTTGCCTGCTTCTTCCTTGTCATCCGGGAGGTTTCTGGCGTGTGCAGGATAGCCCCCCCCCTCCCTCCTGTCCCATATGGCTGCTGTGTATCTCTAACATTAAAAGGGTTTTTTTTGTGTGTAGGGCACTCCAGCCCACCCCAACTGCCAATTTTAGATTTGTAAAACAAGACCCACTTTCCTGTGTGCATAGCCAACAGCTTCGTCTGTGATTGGATGCAGTAGCAGGAGAACGGAAGCAGAAAGAAGAAACTGTAAGCTGGTTCGGAGCTTTTTTTTTTTTTTTTTACAAATCTAAATGGTGGTTGGGGGTGGGCAGGGGTGCCCTACACACAGAAAAAAATTAATTTAGGGGTGAACTTACCCTTTAAAGCATTTTCAATTTTATAAATGTCAAAGGAGTCCTCTGCACTTCTGGTCTGTGTGGGAGGGGGCTTTGTTGGTAAGCTTTTGGAGGTTAGCTGCGGAGCCAGAGGGTCCACTTGTATTTTAAAATATGTGTTAGATATAGGATGAGCTGCGCGTTTCTCCTCTCACCATATATAAATAAATAAATGAGATCAAAAATAAAGTGTTACTGTGTTATATCAGTATAAATAAACATAAATAAAACATGATAAAAAGACACTTAATGCAGTTCAATGTGAACATTGTTCACAGCTTACTCAGTCCAATGTAAAATCATGATAAAACATCCAGTGATGTAGTACAGGCCAGCAAACTCCAGAGCTAAAAACCTTTAAGACTTTTCCAACCTAGTGGTGTCTATGCTTAGGTAGTAAAAGTCAGTGCTTCCACCTTTTCTGCTGCAACTGGGTCAAATTCTGTGCCTGTGGTGATGATGAAACATTGTTTCACTGTGCCTAGACAGCTTTCTAAAGGATAAAGTATAACACACTTGCCTCTTGTTTTTCTCTTTACATTTATAGAAAGAACAAGAGGTGAGATAGTCCATTGCTTCCCTCACATGGTTGTGGTCATTAGAACTGTTGACAAATGGCCCCAACAGTTAGAAATTTTCTATTACAAAAAAAACAGCTTTATTGCACACATAATGTTCTCTTCTTGGATCCTCTTTGAATTAGACTGTCCTAGAAATTCATAGGGTGCAAATGAAATAGATTCAGTGTGGAGCACAGTCTTTATTCTATGAAATGACCATTCCATTTATGTATAAATCTGTGTTAACACTGACAACCACCCCTACACTTTATCCCATCAGGGAGATAAAAGTGGTAAAATGTCTCTCTCCAAGTTACACAGCACTGTTTTTAAAAGGCGATGAGACATTTTAAATAGAGCAAACATGGTGTTTTAAAAGTTTTAATATGTGAAAGTTCAATTAACTTTTTACATAAGATCTTGATTTTAGCCAATTTTACCTTTGATTACATCCAAAGGACTGGGTTATTTTACTAGGAGCCCTAAAACGGGTTTGTGGTATGAGGGAAATGTTTCCGACCTGAAAGCTCCCAATGTGTAGTCTATATATATTCCAATCTTGTAGTATGTATGATATGTTTATTAATATAGCGCCACTGGGACGCAGCGTGTACAATAAGAAACAAAAAGTTGTACAGCGGGACAATAAATATATATATATATATATATATACACCTCCCCACAACCCGAGGAGTGAGATGTATGGGTGAGGCAGAGACCTCCTGTAGAAACGGAGGCCTCAATAGCAGAGTCATGTTTGAGAGCCAGGTTTCAGTAAGAGCAAGAAGGTTTGAGGGATTTAGAGATCTGCTCAATTCTTATTGTTACCAGGAATTACATAAACTATGGGGAGCAAGGTCTATGTACATATTCTGCTAGATAGTTAGTTCATATAGAGAAGAAATAAAGAGGTTGTTATAAAACAGTATTATTAGAAATTATAATATACAAAAGTGAGTCATACAGCAAAGCTTTCAACCTTCTGACACATTTTGGGTAAAGCCGCTTTAAATGGCATGTCTACCCTTAAAAAAAAATGACTGACTATTTGGACTTGATATTGACCTTTATAGATTTTTCAGGTCTATAAGATTAAAGGACAACTCCACCCTCTAATAACATCTTTTAGAAAGAATGGCCTTTTTAAAATATGTTGATATGTCATAATTTTTCTATGAATTCATTACTGTATGTCTGCTATGCTTCTGGATGCTTCTGGAAACTGAGCAATTTAGAAACCTGTACTGAGCATCTACTGAGCTTGGGCATGCTCAGAAGAGGCAGACAGGGGATTAACATTCAGTCATTGGCTGTGATGTCAACTGTCAAATCCATAACGGACAGTTGCTAACTGGAAGAACCAGGAAGCAGAAACAGGGAAAACAGGGACATTGTGCAGGATTTCAGGTTAGACTTATATATTTCAGATTTCAAAACTATTACCGTTTAGGGTTTGGGGGGTGACTAACCTGTATGTAAGTTTTTATTTTGGGGCTGGACTTGCCCTTTAAGGCACATTTGCAGCATTACCAGAATGTAACAATAAGGAAAGTTTAAAATTGTCTGATTTCGGATTACGTAACAAGAGTTCATCCCACCCACCACTTGCTGTAGAAACATTTGTTAAATGTGTACAGAGGGATATTGAAAAATAGGTGGACGGGGCAAATTCTCTAAAGGAGGTTATAAAAATATCACCAGAAATGAAAGATTGGCCCTGATACATAAAAATGTGAGAATCGCAGTGAAGACCTCTGATAAGGGGGTCTCCATTGTGATTCTTAACACTTGTGATTATGGAAAAGGATTAATCGATAACATCAGATAAATCTGTATATAAGGAACTGAGCCCCCACAGAACTGTTTATACAACAATGAATTGAATTTCTGGAGGGGATAAAGGGATAGGTGGTGTGATCTCTAATGATCTATACACCTTTTTTTTGTAGCCAAGGGTGCCACTACTTTATATCTTCCCAAAATCCATAAAAGTTCTGTCTTCACACCTTTGGCGACTTTTTTGATCAGAGTTTCATCCCATGATACGAAATAAGAGATTGTATATACGTGACTACATTGACTTTTTGGGTAAAGGGCCAACCAAGTGGAAGATTGGAGTGATGTATTTCTGGCAACAATGGATGTTGCCAGTCTTTACACCTTTATTCCCACAGGATGGCCTCAGGGCAGTCAAGAGATGATTGGAAAAAGAGAATCAAATGGATTCAGGGACTGGTTTTATCTTAGAAAACCCTGAAAATGATTTTGACAAAAACTATTTTGCATTTAAGGAAGCTTTTTCTGCAGCTTCATGGGACCACAATGGGTTGAATGTTGCCATGACATATGCCAATGCTTTATGGCTGGCTTTGAGGATGAGCATCTATCATGGGGATCTCTTCCAGGCCCATTGTTTGGCCTGGTGGAGATTACATTATATGAGTGCTGTCCCTGGTGGAGAGACATGTCTACCCTATCGCAGTTCCACAAACAGCTTAACCATGCTATGAATCTATTGCCTTGATTTGGGAGCTAGAGATAAGGCTCATTTATTGGATGTACTGGTCTCTAAATAAGGGAGTTTATCCAAGGGATATATGTTAAACCATGGACAAAAAACAACTGTTTCATTTCTCCAGCAACACTCTTTACATGTAAAGAAGTCTACCCCCTACAGTCAATTCTGTGGGGTTGATAGAATTATTTCTGAGGTGAGAAAGAGATGAGCAAATTTGAAGGGAATGATTGAAGGGAAAATTTATTGTAGGGGGTATCCAAGGGCAGTCATAGATGCAGCGGAAAAAAAGATTACGTGATGGTAGTGGGGAAAAGAAAGACACAGACAACATAAAAAGCTGGCATTTATTTCATAATATGATAATAGTAGTACATGGATTGCAGCTATTATACGGAAACATTGGACATTACTAACAAAACCATACCCTGATATTGAGGAGGTTTGCCACCTTGCCCATTGTGTCTTACAAGAGGGGGAAAACTTTTGGGTCCCATGTTGTGTCTGCCAAAGGAGATGTGGAGACGTGTTGTTAGGGCAATAAGATAGGAAATCTATGAAGTGGTATGTATCAATGCCACAATTGGTTCAGTGTAGATGAGCATTAAAGGACAACAATACCCAAAAAACAAACATCTCCCCCATTACATGTCCACACTTCCAGCAGCTGAAAATCGCTTACTCTCATTTACAGCCATGTGCCCTCCTTAGATATCACACAGCAAGATGAGTGCTAAAAGCCCACCTCCTAGACGGCCCAGGGCCATGATTAACATATCACTTGTCATTGGCTGGTGGGAAGTTTCAGCCATCTTGTTGCGTTATATTATATAGGCACTCACAGGACTTAAATATACAAAATAACTTTTATTGAATGCAGTATAAAACATTGTATCAATATATGCCACTGTAATAAAACATATGATTAATAATGATTTGGATTTTGAACTTTTTGTATTTAGATCCCAAATTATTAGTACCCCAATGGATCTTTCTATACCCAACTTAATTTTTCAGAAGGTTTAATTAACATTTATGTAAGGTGATGCATTTAGGGTTTACCAATCCTTGTGCCATCTGCACAATAAATGGCTCTGTTCTAGGTGAATCTCTTATAGAAAAAGATTTTGGGGTTCTGGTAGATAACAGGCTTAGCTGTAGCAAGCAGGGCTAGACAGCAACAGCTAAATCTAGCAAGATATTGTTTTAAAGAGGGGGAGTAGCTTCAAGGAAGAAAGATATTATTCTCCTCTTACAAGGCATGGTAAGGCCTTATTTGGAATACACAGGTGCAGTTTTGGAATCCCATATTCAAAAGGGACAACTTAGAAATGGAAGCAGTTAAGAGAAGGGCAACTAAAATAATAAGGGGAATGGAGGGCTTGAATATGCAGCAGCAGATTAGACAAGTTGGACTGTTTACATTGAGAAGCGACGTTTGCGTGGGGATATGATATCTTTATACAAATATATATAATGGGCTAAACAGTAAACTCTGTGGTGCATTGTTTACTAATCAGAGGATACGTGGACATCCCTTAAGATTAGAAAAGAAGTTTCATCTCAGGTTAGGAAAGGTTTCTTTACAGTTAGAATGTTGAAACTGTGGAACGGTCTTCCAGCAGATGTGGTAATGGCAAGTTCATTGAATAGCTTTAAAAGTGGGCGGATAAGTTTCTAAAACTAAAAAAAATGTTGAAAATAATTGTGTATATAACCCAGTTTGATCCAGGGATCCTTTCCTTGGTCTTTAGAGTCAGGAAGGATTTTTTTCAGTGTTTTTTGCCTTCCTCTGGGTCAGCTGTAGGGTGAATGAGTAGGCTATAAAGGTTAGGCTAGATGGCTGTATGTCTTTATTCAACCTAGCAGGCATGTGCATGAGGGGAGTTTAAAAAAAAAAAAGAATAAGGCTGTTTGCGTTAGTGAAATGCTTCTGTAACACAGAAATGAGGTGAGAGTGAGGTAAGATTGTTAGCATTTTTTCAAGTGATATTTGAATCCAATGTTGTGTTTAGGGTAAAGTGCCCTTTTAAGGTTTATAGGCTCTCCCAAACACATATGTCCATTCTCATGCTATTTTCACACCCATTGAACCATCTCTGTTTGCAAAATATCACATTATATTTACAAAACAAACATCTATTATATCAATTAAAGCTTTAAAAGGGGCATACAATAAACACATTTTAATACACATCATTAGATAGTCCATGTGAATATCATCGCTTGGTTACAGGCTGCCCATCTGGGATCAAATATTCTGTTCCTTGTCTTCTCACAGACAATGACTTTTATGGTGGGTCCTCCTGGGGCTTTTCTATCTCTCTATTGTCTTTGAACATAATCAATCACTTATTTTCTTTTGTGTACCTGATATTTTTTAGTTTCTGTGTTCTCAATAATTCCTACATACTGTATCTCTCATAGTCCCTGAATTTAAAAAGTACCAGTACCATTATGATGTGCTTCTTTTTATGTCCCTACTTCTTGGTTTTCTGTCTATATAAAAACTTTATTTAAAAGTCACACATTGTAGTCTTGCCCATCCTTATGGATGCATTATGTTAAAAATCTATATTAAAGACTTTATTTGAGTATTTTGATTTTACTTCTCTGTTCATCATTAAACACATTCTCACACTTTTTCCCTTTAGCACAGACAGACACTGTAGAAAGTGGATGATTGAGAGATGCTCTCTCCCTGGATGAAGCACACCACGCTGGAGAAAAGGCGCTTGCGTGGGGATATGATTACTGGTATAAATAACGGGTCATAAAATAAATTATCTGGGGCATTGTTCACCAATAGAGCAGTCAGAGGACACGTGGCCATCCCTTAAAGGGACACTAAACTGAAAAAAATCCTTTTCTATAATTTTTGTTTGCCAGGAACTTTAGCCCTTTTTGCTCTCAGTGCTCCCTGTCACTAGATCTCCTCATGTTCTGTTCAGCTCACTCCTACTTAAGGTGCCCATACATCTATACGATTTTACTACCGACCGAGCGCTCACGCGATGTTCCTTCGATCCTGCCAGAACGCTTCTCCCGATCTTACATTCGACCGACATGCGATTGCCAAATGATTGGGATTTTGCAATCGCTTGTCAGTCGAATGTAAGATCGGGAGAAGCGTTCTGGCAGGATCGAAGGAACATCGCGTGAGCGCTCGGTCGGGTAAGTAAAATCTTATAGATGTATGGGCACCTTAAGTATGCATGTCTCCTCTTTATGTATCCACCCCCTCCAAAACCCAGGCACAGCTAGAGTGAGGAGAATGTGCAGTGGAGATATGGTGTGTGTGTTTGTAATTGATTTATTTAACTACAGTGCTACATTGGGATTTTAACTAACATAGACAGCAGCTAACTTCAGGATTGGGTTTCAGGCATCCCACCTCTCCCTGAAGTTCAGGGAGTTTCCCTGATTTTAATGGCAGTTCCCTGACTCCCTGAAATAATATACATCTCCCTGAAATGTTTGTTTTCAATTATAGTGAGGAGCACAATGATGTCAGAGTCTTTAGTGGTTAACAAGAGACAAAAACACTTATAGTGACATGACTTGTTGTCTGCATGTGTGTGACTGTTTTCATGGAGTGTGTGTCTGTTGAGATGCTGCGTTTGTGTGTAAGAGTGTCTTGACTGTATATAGGTGTCTGTATGCATGGATTATGCGTTATTCTTGGGGTGGGGTTTTAGGGGGTGGGTATCCTCCCTGAAATGTGTTTTGGCAGGGTGGGATGTCTGGGGTTTATCTGCACAGAATGAACACAGAGCAACAGAAAATGCTTATTTCCTTTCCTGATCTTAATGCTGAATCAATTAGCCATGCAGTGACAGAGAAATAAGCATTACTTTATAGAATGGAGAGTTTCTACATTAAGTGTGCCAGGGCAGGGGCTGGGTGATTGACAATTCTTTACTGACTAGCTGTGCCCTGCTCCTTTTAAAAGGTAAAACTCCCAGAGATAAAAAAAAATTTGATTTCATGTAAACTAATATTTGCCTCAGTTTTCATGTCCTTTAAGAATTGAAGAAAAAAGGTTTAGGCTTCAAGTTCGGAAAGGGTTTTTTACTGGAGAACAGTGGACGTTGTTATGGCAGGTTCATTGTAAAAAAAAATAAAAACAGGGTAGGGGGGGAGGGAGACACCAGGGCTTTATTTGTTTGTAAATTCTGTAAACAAATCAATAAAAGTGATTCACTGTTTTTAAATAGGAATTTTTTAATCAAAAGTTAGTATAAAGGTGCATGAAGGTTCATGGATATTTAAAAAAAAAGCTGGATGAGTTTCTGTAAACAAGGAATGCTACAAGTTACTGGTATTGATGCATAAAGTAGAGTTGATCCAGGGAAATTTCAATTGCCACTTGGAGTCAGGAAGGAATTTTTTCCCCCTTCATAAATTTGGTGGCGTTTTTTGCCTCCTCTGGATCAAAAGTTAGGCAGGGAATGAGGAGGATATTGCTAGTTGGGTTGGACTGGATGGACATATGTCTTTATTCAACCTCAAATACTATATATACTATACCAAGCATGTAAAAAACAATAAAAACAGTGGGGGAGACACCAAGGGCTTTATTATGTTTGTAAATTCTGTAAACAAATCATTAAAAGGGCAAGTGATTCACTGTTTTTAAATAGAAATTTTTAATCAAAAGTTAGTTAAAAAAGGGCATGCATATGTACCTCCTGATTTCATCTCCCAATGCACATAATTGTAGGTATGTATTTTATTTCTTATCTATTGCTACATACTCAGCAGTAAACTCTACAATTATTTAATACATTCACACTTGGTTTTGCCCCAAAGAGCTTACAATTTAAAAATCCACACACAAAAACTATTAGTATGTCCTTTTTCCTTTCCCTTCTATTCTATTTGGCAGTCAGTGTTGTCATGCACTCTTATGCGTTTTGTGACACAGGTTAGTTCTCTATTGTACAGTAAGTTTTTGCGAAAAAATGTGTAAAGTTAGAACACTCACACCAACACAATTTTAATGGTTTACGCTCATCAATTTTCAAAAATGCAAAGTGTGCAGCTTTTAAAAAACAAAACAAAACCCTAAGAATCAGGCAATGTTGAGAACCGTAGACATAGTGGTTGGGCATGGACACTTACAGTAGTCTTCAAAATCAAAAAAAGCCCAGCACAGCTCATCAGCTCTGAAATGGCAGAAACCTATGGTACCCAGGTACAGCCACAAACCTATTGGCAAAGTCTATCAGGAGAGGTTTTCGTGGATACAAGGCCAAATGTCTCAACTATGCACCAACAACATAAGGACTGGGGTGCAGGTGCTTATTAAAATATTTAATATTAGCTGTAGCAGATGGAAGTTGGTTTACCAAAGAACTGAAGAGTGTTACAATAACCATTATTTGGTCAAGAAATTGATGTTCTCAATGCTTGTGAAATGCAAGCAGATACAGCTGTGGTTAGTTCTCCAAGATGGACAACAAGTGTATCTAGAAGAATTGATGCCAAAAGATTTCCAGCCAAATATTGATTTTAATTAAGATTGCTCTTCTTTCACTGTTGATTGTTAATCCATAAAAAAAATAAACTATTGATTCATCTAATTGTGAAAGCAAATTAACGGTATTTTTTAAACCTGCCTTAAAGTGTATATACACTGGAATTTTTTTCTTTTTAAATTGCCCATTAGTGGGAAACTATAAATCATGCCAACTATCACTGTATCCTTTTTGTTGATCTGCCCTCTATTTCATTAGATATTCCAATCAGAACATCTTTCATTTCGTAAGCAGTTTTGCTGTAGCTGGAATGGTTTGACAGTTGGTGTGCTGTATACTGAATGCAGTATTGACGGTTGGTATGGGGAAAATAGTCAGGTAAGTGGTCAGAGCCTGAGCAAAACAAGTATTGAAGACATGCAGCAACACAGACCTCAGTGTAAATGCTACCTAGGGTATATGTATTCATTTATAGATGAAGATGACGCAAAGTCATTTTTTCAGTATACATACACATTTGCACAATAGTGTATCCTATACATTAAAGGTGGCTACCACAAAAACTGAACCTCTAGATGCATGGAAACAGTTTACTGTAGGTAACATATACAGTATCAATACTGTATATGTTCAAAAGGTAGGGTTGGCCAGAATTCTTTGGTGACAGAATGCTATTTCATGGCAGGAATGTGTAAAGTACTTCAGGTTTTTTAAGGCTCAGTTGCATGACCTATACTGGCATGAGTTGAATTTTTTTAGTGGCAATTAATATTTTGGCACAGCAAGTACAAAAGTAAGTTTTAGTGTTTTTTTGTCTTCCACAAAAGTGCAGTGCTAAAAAGTGGCTACCTTGCAAATATTTTGCAGATCATCAGACTGATTACACCTTAGCATATGTTAACATTGTTAAAGGGTATGTATACTGGGTAAATTACATTGTCTTAAAGGGCATGTCCACCCCAAAACTAAAAATGAACCCCATAATGGCCCCACTCTGTAGTTTAATAAAATCCTTATTTACATTTCTGCTCCAAATGGTTCTCCTCCAAAGTCCAGGAAACTGTAGTGTAGGAGCTCTGTGTGACTCATCCTGTGCCTGTCTCTGCCTCAATCGACAAAGGTTTGAGGCATGCGCAGGAGAGTCCTCCCCCCCTTCCCTCTCCCTCCAGTTTTGCTGTCCTCCCCTAGCTCTAAAACCCCTTAGTCATAATGTAGGTATAGGTCCCCAGCCCCAACCACTGTAATAGAATTTAGAGAGAGTCCCCCGATAGTTACTTACCTTACCACTCTCCCCGGCGTTCTGAGCAGCCGGCAGCCGGCCCCTGATTGGCTGCCTCTCAGCCAATCAGAGATGAGGCTGCCGTCCCGCTCCTGCTTGCAGTTCTGTGCAAGCAGAGGGCCGGGAGAGTGTGGCGGGGAGGAGGAGAGAGGTAAGGTAAGTAAATCGGGGCACTTTCTAAAAAATCTATTATGGCGGTTGGGGCTGGGGGACCAATAACTAAATTATATATAAAGTGGCAAAAAGGGGTGGATATGCCCTTTACTTAATCTATAATGAAATACATGTAAGCAATACTTAATCTGAGGTGGTGTGTTGCTGCATGTCTTTAATCCAGTACTTGTTTTTTTTTGCTTGCTTAATATAACCCCTCCCTTATAAAATGACTCTTCCTTCTATCTGACCTGACTTTCTGTGAGGACAAACATGCTTAGTAATTACTGTGATGCAACACTGGGAGAGGCAATTTCCATCATGCAATTCCCATATGATAATTGACACAGATTTAGTTACAGCAAAACTGCACACAGTAGAAGAGTTTATGTTAAAGGGTATCTCTACTGGTAAAAAAACAACATCACACTTGCGCATGTGCATAGAGTACTAAGTACTAAGGACACTGTCAGAGGACACGGTTGGGTTTGTTCTGCTCCAGAACATTTTATTAAAGAACGGGAGGTAAGACTCAGTTCCTTACTTCCCGTTCTCAATAAAAACGATTACCAAAAGGTTGTTTACCAGTGGAGATACCATTTAATAGGTATCAAAAATCTAAATAAATAGAGGACAGATTAACAAAAAAAATGGTACAGTGATAGATTGGAAGAATTTAGTTTCCAGGCATCCATTTAAAGGCTTTGGTCATATTTCTGTGATGAAACGAGGAGATAGCAAATGAATTACAGGAAGGCACTAAAAAGTCACAAGTTAGAGGCTGCACTGATGAGCTGCCAGGGAATGTTTACAGGTACGTGAAAGGTTTGAGCCACACAGTAAAGAAGAAGAGTGCAGGGTTATGAGCAAACAGCACAATGTAGGATGGAAAATTGTGTGAATATGGCAATTAAGAAAACTATACGGTGTGATTAGAAAAAACTATAATGAGGTATGGGTGTTCATTAGGGCCACTAGACCAGAAGTTCTTGCTTGAAGTTTAAAAGAGTAATATGTCTGTAATAAATAAAATAAATAAGCATGGATTGATTTGCTTATTGCTCCATCTCAGAGTCAGTGTGAATGGGGCTTAGGCAATATTATAATTCAATCTCTAGATTCCTGTATGCATAGTCATCTAATTTTTCAAGAGGGTGTAGACAGTAATGTTGTCTTTTGGAGCATTCATATAAGCATATGTAGGGAGATTCCCTGCCAGCCTTCACGCGTCACTGATTCATACTAACAGATTCACAATCTCGTTCCCATTCATCAGCACGTATGCGACTGGCGTTATGTAAATATTTAATGTCAGAAAATAGCTGGTGTTAAATATTCCCATGTCGTACCCTGATTCACCCCTAGCAGCACAAGCCACTGTGAATTTCCGTCAGTAATACTATAGTACTGTTCAGCAGTGGCAATTGTGGCCCTAAAACATTACAGGAGCATACTGTAGGTTGTGTGGATATTCCATCTGCTTTCCTTGGAGGTCATCCGTTGTTTAATTGATTACTATTATAATTACTATATAATTGTCATGGTTCCAAATAATATGGGAATGGTTTACATACAACAAAAATTCTGAAAAAACAGTTTTTTTTAGATATTTATTTATTGTTTATGTTTCATCTTGGAATGTTTAACCCAGAAGCCTTTTAATGTTCTCCATGGATCTGATTACAGTTTTGACAGTATAAACATGAGAATCACATAAGCCTACCGTATATACTCGAGTATAAACCGACCCGAGTATAAACCGAGGTACCCAATTTCACCTAAAAAATCTAATAAAAGTTGTTGAATGATAAACCGAGGGTAGAAACCTGGCGTTCAAGATGTTTGGAAACTACAACTCCAGCTAATAAAGCATGCTGGGAGTTGTAGTTTCCAAACATCTTGAATGCCACCCTCAACCTCCCCCCAGTTCAGTTTGTACCTGTGGGCTCTCCTCCATCCAGGAACTGTGGGTCTCTCACCGGGGCTTCCTGTTGGGACTGTGTGCCAGCAATTGAAGGTAAGCATTCCGGCATCCTCTCCATACCGGCATCCGCGTGCTCATTCCCTGTACTGGCGCGCCGCTGACGTCACTAATTGGTGCCGGGCTTGGTGCCGGGGCAGTGTACGTCGGCCGGCGTGCCAGTACAGGGAATGATCGTGCGGCTGCCGGAGTGCTAAAGTAAGTAGTGACTCGAGTATAAACCGAGTCCAAGTTTTCAGGCTGATTTTACAGCCTGAAAAACTTGGTTTATATACGGGATCTGCTTTAGGTTAGATATTATAAACCAAAGTTTGTATTAGAGTCAATATACAGAGTTGGGCCCTAATGAAGTGACCATTTCAGTTTCAAACCATTGATGTTCAATAAAGTTGTTACATTACTAAGCAACCCAGGAGTACTAAGCTAAGCACACAACTATATATGTTCCTTATATCTCCACGTTACCCACATAAACTGAAAGTATTTCAGCAATGGCACCTCTTTTTTCGGAGGTTGCACCTTGGTGGCCAATAATCACCAATGTTGGGGGGTACTGTGCTGAGGTACAGAAGTTGTGGATAGAATGTTTTAATTAGCAAATCAGATATTGAAATCAAAACTACAGCTAGACCCTGGGTAGCACTGTGCTCAAAGCATGAACAAACCCTAAACAAACTGCTCCAGTACATATGTGCTGCCACATAATGCTTACAAGCAGCATCATGGAAAAGTGCTGCTTCTAGGTTATGTGGCTACACTTAAACAAAAGACCTTAATATAGAGATAGAAATGGAATCAAGGTTTAGGATAAAATATGGTATGCCCGGCCCCACATATGATTGCGATGCACCCACCATGAGGGCTTGATCCTCTGAGAGTCGTCAAAGTGGTGATCAGATGCATGAGTCTTACGATGTGTAGATCTTTACTTAAAGACTCATTGCATTTGCATGGGTTCTGCGATGATTTCTCTGATACTCATGCTTCTCCATATTACATTAAAAAATAATACACAATGTCTTACTCATTGTTCCTCTCTGATGCCTAACTATTTAACATCAGCATGAAGCACTGTGTACAATTTATTATGGTTGTAATGAATATATATATATATATATATAATATATATATATATAAAATATGCCGTAAGTCCGCACTCACATTCAATATTCTCAGGCCCGGTGCTTCTATAAGTTGCAAATACACCTTCCAAAAATTAGAGCCCTCGTGGGTCTTCACATATACGTATTTTATTTGTGCATCTACGCGTTTCAGCTGACACGAGCAGCCGTCCTCAGGATGTTACAAACAAACAGGTAAGTGAACTTTAAAAACTAGGTCAGCCCTCCTCCCCGTGCTCCTCCCTATCTATCTAAGCCCACACATCAAAGGCATAATATTTATTGTTACAAAGTATTATGCCTTTGATGTGTGGGCTTAGATAATCCTGGACTATTATGTAGTTATTATTTGAATCATCCCGATATTTTGATACTGTATATTTTATTTTACTGTGAACCCTAATGTTGTTTTATCATGGGGTTGTAGACTTTGTAATATTTGTATCTCACAGGGGGAGGAGGGCTGACCTAGTTTTTAAAGTTTCACTTACCTGTATGTTGTAACATCCTGAGGACGGCTGCTCGTGTCAGCTGAAACGCGTAGATGCACAAATAAAATACGTATATGTGAAGACCCACGAGTGCTCTAATTTTTGGAAGGTATATATATATATATATATATATATATATATATATATATATATATATAGCCCTCCTATTGTATAAGAATAAGCGGTAACTAGACAGGACGGAGCACTCCTGGGGATCTTGTAAATTTCAAACAAACTTTATTCCATACGCGTATAAAGAATATATAATTATACCGTAATACTCGAGTATAAGCCGAGGTTTTTAGGTTTAAAAATAACCTAAAAACCTTGACTCGGCTTATACTCGAGTCAGAAGAAACTTACCTTGAATCCAGAGGCAGCCGCGAGTCCGGCGGCAGTTTCCAGTAGTTCTCGCGGGTTGCGCGATGACGTCATCACGCACAGCTGGCGGGATGACGTCATCGCGGCAGCCGCGAAGCAGTAATGGGAAACTGCCGGCCGGACTCGCGGCTGCCTGGATTGCAGAGAGAGGAAGACTGAAGACCAGGGTACAGGTAAGTGAGTGGGGGGGGACTGGGGGGAGGGGGGGGTACGGGGGGAGGGCTGGGAGGGACAGTATGCCATGCAGACACCCAATTATCTTTTTACTATAGGTGGTTGGAAACTACAACTCCCAGCAACCAAGCATGCGGGAGTTGTAGTTTCCAAACATCTACAGTGGAAAGGTATTGAGGGTGGGGGACAGTATGCCATACAGTAACCCCCAAACCTTTCTACATTAGGTGGTTGGAAACTACAACTCCCAGCAACAAGCATGTGGGAGTTGTAGTTTCAAACATCTACAGTGGAAAGGTATTAGGGTACTGTATACCCTCGGCTTATACTCGGGTCAATCATCTTTTCTTTTTTGAGGCAAAAATGGTGCCTCGGCTTATACTCGAGTCGGCTTATACTCGAGTATATACGGTATATATTCAGGTTGTGGAACTATTTAATCAAGGGTAATAAAGTTTAGGGTAGTGTTAGAGGTTAATCAATCGGGGGGGGGTGTCACCTCGGCTTTTTAAGAAGGTGCAAAAACAGGAACTGACGATTCTGATGACGGCTGTACCATAGCCGAAATGCATTGATCAACAGTTCGACAAGTGTAAACTTTGATTTCATTATGTGAAGCCCTATGAGTGCTTCCAAGGTGGTGAATTGTATTTAACAAGGAAGTTTTTGTATATTTATACGTTGGGATGCGGACGCACTCATAGGGCTTCACATAATGAAATCAAAGTTTACACTTGTCAGAACTGTTGATCAATGCATTTCGGCTATGGATACAGCCGTCATCAGAATCGTCAGTTCCTGTTGTTTTGCACCTTCTTAAAAAGCCGAGGTGACACCCCCCCCCGATTGATTAACCTCTAACACTTACCCTAAACTTTATTAACCCTTGATTAAAATAGTTCCACAACCTGAATATATACCGTATATACTCGAGTATAAGCCGACTCGAGTATAAGCCGAGGCACCCATTTTTGCCTCAAAAAATAGAAAGCTGATGACCCGAGTTAAGCCGAGGGTATACAGTAACCCTAATACCTTTCCCCTGTAGATGTTTGGAAACTACAACCCCAGCATGCTGGTTGCTGGGGTAGTTGTAGTTTTCCAACCACCTATAGTAGAAAGGTATTGGGGGTTACTGTATGGCATACTGTCCCCCACCCTAATACCTTTCCACTGTAGATGTTTGGAAACTCAAACTCCCGCATGCTTGGTTGCTGGGAGTTGTAGTTTCCAACCACCTATAGTAAAAAGATAATGTGGGTGTCTGCATGGCATACTGTCCCTCCAGCCTCCCCCCAGTACCCCCATGCCCTCCCCCCAGTCCCCCCCCAGCTCACTTACCTGTACACTGGTCTTCAGTCTTCCCTCTCTCTGCAATCCAGAGGCAGCCGCGAGTCCGGCCGGCAGTTCCCATTACTGCTTCGCGGCTGCGCGATGAGACGTCATCCCGCCAGCCGTGCGTGATGACGTCATCGCGCAACCGCGAGGAACTACTGGAAACTGCCGCCGGACTCGCGGCTGCCTCTGGATTCAAGGTAAGTTTCTTCTGACTCGAGTATAAGCCGAGTCAAGGTTTTTAGGTTATTTTTAAACCTAAAAACCTCGGCTTATACTCGAGTATATACGGTATATATATATATAATATTCTTATACGCGTATGGAATAAAGTTTGTTTGAAATTTACAAGATCCCCAGGAGTGCTCCGTTCCTGTCTAGTTACCGCTATATTCTTATACAATAGGAGGGCTATATATATATTATATTATATATATATATATATTATATATATCAGAATATATACCCGTCAAAAATTAGAGCACTCGTGGGTCTTCACATATACGTATTTTATTTGTGCATCTACGCGTTTCAGCTGACACGAGCAGCCGTCCTCAGGATGTTACAAACATACAGGTAAGTGAAACTTTAAAAACTAGGTCAGCCCTCCTCCCCCTGTGAGATACAAATATTACAAAGTCTACAACCCCATGATAAAACAACATTAGGGTTCACAGTAAAATAAAAAATAGACAGTATCAAAATATCGGGATGATTCAAATAATAACTACATAATAGTCCAGGATTATCTAAGCCCACACATCAAAGGCATAATACTTTGTAACAATAAATATTATGCCTTTGATGTGTGGGCTTAGATAGATAGGGAGGAGCACAGGGGGAGGAGGGCTGACCTAGTTTTTAAAGGTTCACTTACCTGTTTGTTTGTAACATCCTGAGGACGGCTGCTCGTGTCAGCTGAAACGCGTAGATGCACAAATAAAATACGTATATGTGAAGACCCATGAGGGCTCTAATTTTTGGAAGGTGTATTTGCAACTTATAGAAGCACCGGGGCCTGAGAATATTGAATGTGAGTGCGGGACTTACGGCATATTTTATATATATATATATATATATATATATCATTACAACCATAATAAATTGTACACAGTGCTTCATGCTGATGTTAAATAGGTAGGCATGCAGGAGAGGAACAATGAGTAAGACATTGTGTATTATTTTTTTAATGTAATATGGAAAGCATGAGTATCAGAGAAATCATCGCAGGAAACCATGCAATATGCAATGAGTCTTTAAGTAAAGATCTACACATCGTAAGACTCATGCATCTGATCACCACTTTGACGGACTCTCAGAGGATCAAGCCCTCATGGTGGGTGCATCGCAATCATATGTAGGGGCCGGGCATACCATATTTTATCCTAAACCTTGATTCCATTTCTATCTCTATATTAAGGTCTTTTGTTTAAGTGTAGCCACATAACCTAGAAGCAGCACTTTTCCATGATGCTGCTTGTAAGCATTATGTGGCAGCACATATGTACTGGAGCAGTTTGTTTAGGGTTTGTTCATGCTTTGAGCACAGTGCTACCCAAGGGTCTAGCTGTAGTTTTGATTTCAATATCTGATTTGCTAATTAAAACATTCTATCCACAACTTCTGTACCTCAGCACAGTACCCCCAACAATGGTGATTATTGGCCACCAAGGTGCAACCTCCGAAAAAAGAGGTGCCATTGCTGAAATACTTTCAGTTTATGTGGGTAACGTGGAGATATAAGGAACATATATAGTTGTGTGCTTAGCTTAGTACTCCTGGGTTGCTTAGTAATGTAACAACTTTATTGAACATCAATGGTTTGAAACTGAAATGGTCACTTCATTAGGGCCCAACTCTGTATATTGACTCTAATACAAACTTTGGTTTATAATATCTAACCTAAAAGCAGATACCGTATATAAACCAAGTTTTTCAGGCTGTAAAATCCTGAAAACTTGGACTCGGTTTATACTCGAGTCACTACTTACTTTAGCACTCCGGCAGCCGCACGATCATTCCCTGTACTGGCACGCCGGCCGACGATCTGCCACTGGCACCACCCGGCACAAATTAGTGACGTCAGCCGGCGCGCCAGTACAGGGAATGAGCACGCGGATGCCGGTATGGAGAGGATGCCGGAATGCTTACCTTCAATGCTGGCACACAGTCCCAACAGGAAGCCCCTGGATGGAGGAGAGCCCACAGTTCCTGGATGGAGGAGAGCCCACAGGTACAAACTGAACTGGGTGGGAGGTTGAGGGTGGCATTCAAGATGTTTGGAAACTACAACTCCCAGCATGCTTTATTAGCTGGGAGTTGTAGTTTCCAAACATCTTGAACGCCAAGTTTCTACCCTCGGTTTATACTCGAGTCAACAACTTTTATTAGATTTTTTAGGTGAAATTGGGTACCTCGGTTTATACTCGGGTCGGTTTATACTCGAGTATATACGGTAGGCTTATGTGATTCTCATGTTATACTGTCAAAACTGTAATCAGATCCATGGAGAACATTAAAAGGCTTCTGGGTTAAACATTCCAAGATGAAACATAAACAATAAATAAATATCTAAAAAAAACTGTTTTTTCAGAATTTTTGTTGTATGTAAACCATTCCCATATTATTTGGAACCATGACAATTATATAGTAATTATAATATGTAATCAATTAAACAACGGATGACCTCCAAGGAGAAGCAGATGGAATATCCACAACAACCTACAGTATGCTCCTGTAATGTTTTAGGGCACACAATTGCCACTGCTGAACAGTACTATAGTATTACTGACGGAAATTCACCAGTGGCTGTGCTGCTAGGGGTGAATCAGGGTACGACATGGGAATATTTAACACCAGCTATTTTCTGACATTAAATATTTACATAACGCCAGTCGCATAGCTGCTGATGAATGGGAACGAGATTGTGAATCTGTTAGTATGAATCAGTGACGCGTGAAGGCTGGCAGGGAATCTCCCTACATATGCTTATATGAATGCTCCAAAAGACAACATTACTGTCTACACCCTCTTGAAAAATTAGATGACTATGCATACAGGAATCTAGAGATTGAATTATAATATTGCCTAGAGCCCCATTCACACTGACTCTGAGATGGAGCAATAAGCAAATCAGAATCCATGCTTATTTATTTTATTTATTACAGACATAATTACTCTTTTAACTTCAAGCAAGAACTTCTGGTCTAGTGGCCCTAATGAAACACCCATACCTCATTAATAGTTTTTTCTAATCACACCGTATAGTTTTCTTAATTGCCATATTCACACAATTTTCCATCCTACATTGTGCTGTTGCTCATAACCCTGCACTCTTCTTCTTTACTGTGTGGCTCAAACCTTTCACGTACCTGTAAACATTCCCTGGCAGCTCATCAGTGCAGCCTCTAACTTGTGAACTTTTTAGTGCCTTCCTGTAATTCATTTGCTATCTCCTCAGTTTCATCACAGAAAATATGACCAAAGCCTTTAAATGGATGCCTGGAAACTAAAATTCTTCCAATCTATCACTGTACCATTTTTTTGTTAATCTGTCCTCTATTTATTTAGATTTTTGATACCTATTAAATGGTATCTCCACTGGTAAAACAACCTTTTGGTAATCAGTTTTATTGAAGAACGGGAAGTAAAGGAACTGAGTCTTACCTCCCGTTCTTTAATAAAATGTTCTGGAGCAGAACAAACCCAACCGTGTCCTCTGACAGGTCCTTAGTACTTAGTACTCTATGCACATGCGCAAGTGTGATGGTTGTTTTACCAGTAGAGATACCCTTTAACATAAACTCTTCTACTGTGTGCAGTTTTGCTGTAACTAAATCTGTGTCAATTATCATATGTGAATTGCATGATGGAAAATTGCCTCTCCCAGTGTTGCATCACAGTAATTACTAAGCATGTTTGTCCTCACAGAAAGTCAGGTCAGATAGAAGGAAGAGTCATTTATAAAGGGAGGGGTTATATTAAGCAAGCAAAAAACAAAACAAGTACTGGATTAAAGACATGCAGCAACACACACACCTCAGATTAAGTATTGCTTACATGTATTTCATTATAGATTAAGTTAAAGGGCATATCCACCCCTTTTTGCCACTTTATATATAATTTAGTTATTGGTCCCCCAGCCCCAACCGCCATAATAGATTTTTTAGAAAGTGCCCCGATTTATACTTACCTTACCTCTCTCCTCCGCCACACTCTCCCGGCCCTCTGCTTGCACAGAACTGCAAGCAGGAGGCGGGACCGGCAGCCTCATCTCTGATTGGCTGAGAGGCAGCCAATCAGGGGCGCGGCTGCCGGCTGCTCAGAACGCCGGGGGAGAGTGGTAAGGTAAGTAACTATCGGGGGACTCTCTCTAAATTCTATTACAGTGGTTGGGGCTGGGGGACCTATACCTACATTATGACTAAGGGGTTTAGAGCTAGGGGGAGGGACAGCAAAACTGGAGGGAGAGGGAAGGGGGGGGGAGGACTCTCCTGCGCATGCCTCAAACCTTGTCGAGGTTGAGGCAGAGACAGGCACAGGATGAGTCACACAGAGCTCCTACACTACAGTTTCCTGGACTTTGGAGGAGAACCATTTGGAGCAGAAATGTAAAGTAAGGATTTTATTAAACTACAGAGTGGGGCCAGTATGGGGTTACATTTTAGTTTTGGGGGTGGACATGCCCTTTAAGACAATGTAATTTACCCAGTATACATACCCTTTAACAATGTTAACATATGCTAATAGGTGTAATCAGTCTGATGATCTGCAAAATATTTGCAAGGTAGCACTTTTTAGCACTGCACTTTTGTGGAAGACAAAAAAAAAACACTAAAACTTACTTTTGTACTTGCTGTGCCAAAATATTAATTGCCACTAAAAAAATTCAACTCATGCCAGTATAGGTCATGCAACTGAGCCTTAAAAAACCTGAAGTACTTTACACATTCCTGCCATGAAATAGCATTCTGGTCACCAAAGAATTCTGGCCAACCCTACCTTTTGAACATATACAGTATTGATACTGTATATGTTACCTACAGTAAACTGTTTCCATGCATCTAGAGGTTCAGTTTTTGTGGTAGCCACCTTTAATGTATAGGATACACTATTGTGCAAATGTGTATGTATACTGAAAAAATGACTTTGCGTCATCTTCATCTATAAATGAATACATATACCCTAGGTAGCATTTACACTGAGGTCTGTGTTGCTGCATGTCTTCAATACTTGTTTTGCTCAGGCTCTGACCACTTACCTGACTATTTTCCCCATACCAACCGTCAATACTGCATTCAGTATACAGCACACCAACTGTCAAACCATTCCAGCTACAGCAAAACTGCTTACAGAAATGAAAGATGTTTCTGATTGGATATCTAATGAAATAGAGGGCAGATCAACAAAAAGGATACAGTGATAGTTGGCATGATTTATAGTTTCCACTAATGGGCAATTTAAAAAAGAAAAAAAATTCCAGTGTATATACACTTTAAGGCAGGTTTAAAAAATACCGTTAATTTGCTTTCACAATTAGATGAATCAATAGTTTATTTTTTTTATGGATTAACAATACAAAGTGAAAGAAGAGCAATCTTAATTAAAATCAATATTTGGCTGGAAAATCTTTTGGCATCAATTCTTCTAGATACACTTGTTGTCCATCTTGGAGAACTAACCACAGCTGTATCTGCTTGCATTTCACAAGCATTGAGAACATCAATTTCTTGACCAAATAATGGTTATTGTAACACTCTTCAGTTCTTTGGTAAACCAACTTCCATCTGCTACAGCTAAATATTAAATATTTTAATAAGCACCTGCACCCCAGTCCTTATGTTGTTGTGCATAGTTGAGACAATTTGGCCTTGTATCCACGAAAACCTCTCCTGGATAGACTTTGCCAATAGGTTTGTGGCTGTACCTGGGTACCATAGGTTTCTGCCATTTCAGAGCTGATAGCTGTGCTGGGCTTTTTTTGATTTTGAAGACTACTGTAAGTGTCCATGCCCAACCACTATGTCTACGGTTCTCAACATTGCCTGATTCTTAGGGTTTTGTTTTGTTTTTTTAAAAGCTGCACACTTTGCATTTTTGAAAATTGATGAGCGTAAACCATTAGAAATTGTGTTGGTGTGAGTGTTCTAACTTTACAGCATTTTTCGCAAAAACTTACTGTACAATAGAGAACTAACCTGTGTCACAAAAACGCATAAGAGTGCATGACAACACTGACTGCCAAATAGAATAGAAGGGAAAGGAAAGAAAGGACATACTAATAGGTTTTGTGTGTGAGATTTTTAAATTGTAAGCTCTTTGGGGCAAAACCAAGTGTGAATGTATTAAAATAATTGTAGAGTTTACTGCTGAGTATGTAGCAATAGATAAGAAATAAAATACATACCTACAATTATGTGCATTGGGAGATGAAATCATGGAGGTACATATGCATGCACCTTTTTAACTAACTTTTGATTAAAAAATTTCTATTTAAAACAGTGAATCACTTGCCCTTTTAATGATTTGTTTACAGAATTTACAAACATAATAAAGCCCTTGGTGTCTCCCCCACCCTGTTTTATTGTTTTTTACATGCTTGGTATAGTATATATAGTATTTGAGGTTGAATAAAGACATATGTTCATCCAGTCCAACCCAACTAGCAATATCCTCATTTCCTGCCTAACTGTTGATCCAGAGGAAGGCAAAAAACGCCACCAAATTTATGAAGGGGGAAAAAATTCCTTCCTGACTCCAAGTGGCAATTGGAAATTTCCCTGGATCAACTCTACTTTATGCATCAATACCAGTAACTTGTAGCATTCCTTGTTTACAGAAACTCATCCAGCTTTTTTTTTTAAATATCCAATGAACCTTCATGCACCTTTTATACTAACTTTTGATTAAAAAATTCCTATTTAAAACAGTGAATCACTTTTATTGATTTGTTTACAGAATTTACAAACAAAATAAAGCCCTGGTGTCTCCCCCCCTACCCTGTTTTATTGTTTTTTTACAATGAACCTGCCATAACAACGTCCACTGTTCTCACAGTAAAAAACCCTTTCCGAACTTGAAGCCTAAACCTTTTTTCTTCAATTCTTAAAGGACATGAAAACTGAGGCAAATTAGTTTACATGAAATCAAATTTTGTTTTTATCTCTGGGAGTTTTACCTTTTAAAAGGAGCAGGGCACAGCTAGTCAGTAAAGAATTGTCAATCACCCAGCCCCTGCCCTGGCACACTTAATGTAGAAACTCTCCATTCTATAAAAGTAATGCTTATTTCTCTGTCACTGCATGGCTAATTGATTCAGCATTAAGATCAGGAAAGGAAATAAGCATTTTCTGTTGCTCTGTGTTCATTCTGTGCAGATAAACCCCAGACATCCCACCCTGCCAAAACACATTTCAGGGAGGATACCCACCCCCTAAAACCCCACCCCAAGAATAACGCATAATCCATGCATACAGACACACACATATATACAGTCAGACACTC
Source organism: Hymenochirus boettgeri (assembly GCA_019447015.1). Lineage (NCBI taxonomy): Eukaryota > Metazoa > Chordata > Amphibia > Anura > Pipidae > Hymenochirus > Hymenochirus boettgeri. The sequence continues at coordinate 216,123,047 of CM033469.1, forward strand.
TTACACACAAACGCATGCATCTCAACAGACACACACTCATGAAAACAGTCACACACATGCAGACAACAAGTCATGTCACTATTAAGTGTTTTTGTCTCTTGTTAACCACTAAAAGACTCTGACATCATTGTGCTCCTCACTATAATTGAAAACAAAACATTTCAGGGAGATTGTATATTATTTCAGGGAGTCAGGGAACTGCCATTAAAATCAGGGAAACTCCCTGAACTTCAGGGAGAGGTGGGATGCCTGAAACCCAATCCTGAAGTTAGCTGCTGTCTATGTTAGTTAAATCCCAATGTAGCACTGTAGTTAAATAAATCAATTACAAACACACACACATATCTCCACTGCACATTCTCCTCACTCTAGCTGTGCCTGGGTTTTGGGAGGGGGTGGATACATAAAGAGGAGACATGCATACTTAAGGTGCCCATACATCTATAAGATTTTACTTACCCGACCGAGCGCTCACGCGGTGTTCCTTCGATCCTGCCGGAACCGTTTCTCCCGATCTTACATTCGACTGACAAGCGATTGCAAAATCCCAATCATTTGGCAATCGCATGTCGTCGAATGTAAGATCGGGAGAAGCGTTCTGGCAGGATCGAAGGAACATCGCGTGAGCGCTCGGTCGGGTAAGTAAAATCGTATAGATGTATGGGCACCTTAAGTAGGAGTGAGCTGAACAGAACATGAGGAGATCTAGTGACAGGGAGCACTGAGAGCAAAAAGGGCTAAAGTTCCTGGCAACACAAAAATTATAGAAAAGGATTTTTTTCAGTTTAGTGTCCCTTTAAGGGATGGCCACGTGTCCTCTGACATGCTCTATTGGTGAACAATGCCCCAGATAATTTATTTTATGACCCGTTATTTATACACAGTAATCATATCCCCACGCAAGCGCCTTTTCTCCAGCGTGGTGTGCTTCATCCAGGGAGAGAGCATCTCTCTAATCATCCACTTTCTACAGTGTCTGTCTGTGCTAAAGGGAAAAAAGTGTGAGAATGTGTTAATGATGAACAGAGAAGTAAAATCAAAATACTCAAATAAAGTCTTTAATATAGATTTTTAACATAATGCATCCATAAGGATGGGCAAGACTACAATGTGTGACTTTTAAATAAAGTTTTTATATAGACAGAAAACCAAAAGAAGTAGGGACATAAAAAGAAGCACATCATAATGGTACTGGTACTTTTTAAATTCAGGGACTATGAGAGATACAGTATGTAGGAATTATTGAGAACACAAGAAACTAAAAAATATCAGGTAACGCAAAAGAAAATAAGTGATTGATTATGTTCAAAGAACAATAGAGAGATGCAGAAAAAGCCCCAGGAGGACCCACCATAAAAAGTCATTGTCTGTGAGAAGACAAGGAAACAGAATATTTGATCCCAGATGGGCAGCCTGTAACCAAGCGATGAATATTCACATGGACTATCTAATGAAATGTGTATTAAAATGTGTTATATTGTATGCCCCTTTTAAAGCTTTAATTGATATAAATAGATGTTTGTTTTGTAAATATAATGTGATAATTTTGCAAACAGAGAATGGTTCAATGGGTGTGAAAATAGCAATGAGAATGGACATATGTGTTTGGGAGAGCCTATAAACCTTAAAAGGGCACTTTACCCTAAACACAACATTGGATTCAAATATCACTTGAAAAAATGCTAATCTTACCTCACTCTCACCTCATTTCTGTGTTACAGAAGCATTTCACTAACGCAAACAGCCTTATTCTTTTTTTTTTTTTAAACTCCCCTCATGCACATGCCTGCTAGGTTGAATAAAGACATACAGCCATCTAGCCTAACCTTTATAGCCTACTCATTCACCCTACAGCTGACCCAGAGGAAGGCAAAAACAAACACTGAAAAAAATCCTTCCTGACTCTAAAGACCAAGGAAAGGATCCCTGGATCAAACTGGGTTATATACCAATTATTTTCAACATTTTTTTAGTTTTAGAAACTTATCCAGCCCACTTTTAAAGCTATTCAATGAACTTGCCATTACCACATCTGCTGGAAGACCGTTCCACAGTTTCAACATTCTAACTGTAAAGAAACCTTTCCTAACCTGAAGATGAAACTTCTTTTCTAATCTTAAGGGATGTCCACGTATCCTCTGATTAGTAAACAATGCACCACAGAGTTTACTGTTTAGCCCATTAATATATTTGTATAAAGATATCATATCCCCACGCAAACGTCGCTTCTCCAATGTAAACAGTCCTAACTTGTCTAATCTGCCTGCATATTCAAGCCCTCCATTCCCCTTATTATTTTAGTTGCCCTTCTCTTAACTGCTTCCATTTCTAAGTTGTCCCTTTTGAATATGGGATTCCAAAACTGCACCGTGTATTCCAAATAAGGCCTTACCAGTGCCTTGTAAAGAGGGAGAATAATATCTTTCTTCCTTGAAGCTACTCCCCTCTTTAAAACAATATCTTGCTAGATTTAGCTGTTGCTGTCTAGCCCTGCTTGCTACAGCTAAGCCTGTTATCTACCAGAACCCCAAAATCTTTTTCTATAAGAGATTCACCTAGAACAGAGCCATTTATTGTGCAGATGGCACAAGGATTGGTAAACCCTAAATGCATCACCTTACAATAAATGTTAATTAAACCTTCTGAAAAATTAAGTTGGGTATAGAAAGATCCATTGGGGTACTAAATAATTTGGGATCTAAATACAAAAAGTTCAAAATCCAAATCATTATTAATCATATGTTTTATTACAGTGGCATATATTGATACAATGTTTTACTGCATTCAATAAAAGTTATTTTGTATATTTAAGTCCTGTGAGTGCCTATATATATATAACGGCAACAAGATGGCTGAAACTTCCCACCAGCCAATGACAAGTGATATGTTAATCATGGCCCTGGGCCGTCTAGGAGGTGGGCTTTTAGCACTCATCTTTGCTGTGTGATATCTAAGGGAGGGCAGCATGGCTGTAAATGAGAGTAAGCGATTTCAGCTGCTGGAAGTGTGGACATGTAATGGGGGAGATGTTGTTTTTTGGGGTATTGTTGTCCTTTAATGCTCATCTACACTGAACACAATTGTGGCATTGATACATACCACTTCATAGATTTCCTATCTTATTGCCCTAACAACACGTCTCCACATCTCCTTTGGCAGACACAACATGGGACCCAAAAGTTTTCCCCCTCTTGTAAGACACAATGGGCAAGGTGGCAAACCTCCTCAATATCAGGGTATGGTTTTGTTAGTATGTCCAATGTTTACGTATAATAGCTGCAATCCATGTACTACTATTATCATATTATGAAATAAATGCCAGCTTTTTATGTTGTCTGTGTCTTTTCTTTTCCCCACTACCATCACGTAATCTTTTTTCCGCTGCATCTATGACTGCCCTTGGATACCCCCTACAATAAAATTTTCCCTTCAATCATTCCCTTCAAATTTGCTCATCTCTTTTCTCACGCTCAGAAATAATTCTATCAACCCCACAGAATTGACTGTAGGGGGTAGACTTCTTTACATGTAAAGAGTGTTGGCTGGAGAAATGAAACAGTTGTTTTTTGTCCATGGGTTTAACATATATCCCTGTGGATAAACTCCCTTATTTAGAGACCAGTACATCCAATAAATGGATCCTTATCTCTAGCTCCCAAATCAAAGGCAATAGATTCATAGCAGTGGTTAAGCTGTTTGTGGAACTGCGATAGGGTAGACATGTCTCTCCACCAGAGGACAAGCACATCATTAATGTATCTCCACCAGGCCAAACAATGGGCCTGGAAGAGATCCCCATGATAGAAGTGCTCATCCTCAAAGCCAGCCATAAAGCATTGGCATATGTCATGGCAACATTCAACCCCATTGTGGTCCCATGAAGCTGCAGAAAAAAGCTTCCTTAAATGCAAAATAGTTTTTGTCAAAATCATTTTCAGGGTTTCTAAGATAAAACCAGTCCCTGAATCCATTTGATTCTCTTTTTCCAATCATCTCTTGACTGCCCTGAGGCCATCCTGGTGGGAAATAAAGGTGTAAAGACTGGCAACATCCATTGTTGCCAGAAATACATCACTCCAATCTTCCACTTGGTTGGCCCTTTATCCAAAAAGTCAATGTAGTCACGTATATACAATCTCTTATTTCGTATCATGGGGATGAAACTCTGATCAAAAAAGTCGCCAAAGGTGTGAAGACAGAACTTTTATGGATTTTGGGAAGAATATAAAGTAGTGGCACCCTTGGCTACCAAAAAAAGGTGTATAGATCATTAGAGATCACACCCACTATCCCTTTATCCCTCCAGAAATTCAATTCATTGTTGTATAAACAGTTCTGTGGGGGCTCAGTTCCTTATATACAGATTTATCTGATGTTATCGATTAATCTCTTTTTCATAATCACAAGTGTTAAGAATCACAATGGAGACCCCCTTATCAGAGGTCTTCACTGCGATTCTCACATTTTTATGTATCAGGGCCAATCTTTCATTTCTGGTGATATTTTTATAACCTCCTTTAGAGAATTTGCCCCGTCCACTCATATTTTCAATATCCCTCTGTACACATTTAACAAATGTTTCTACAGCAAGTGGTGGGTGGGATGAACTCTTGTTACGTAATCCGAAATCAGACAATTTTAAACTTTCCTTATTGTTACATTCTGGTAATGCTGCAAAATGTGCCTTTAAAGGGCAAGTCCAGCCCCAAAATAAAAACTTACATACAGGTTAGTCACCCCCCAAAACCCTAAACGGTAATAGTTTGAAATCTGAAATATATAAGTCTAACCTGAAATCCTGCACAATGTCCTGTTTTCCCTGTTTCTGCTTCCTGGTTCTTCCAGTTAGCAACTGTCCGTTATGGATTTGACAGTTGACATCACAGCCAATGACTGAATGTTAATCCCCTGTCTGCCTCTTCTGAGCATGCCCAAGCTCAGTAGATGCTCAGTACAGGTTTCTAAATTGCTCAGTTTCCAGAAGCATCCAGAAGCATAGCAGACATACAGTAATGAATTCATAGGAAAAACTATGACATATCAACATATTTTAAAAAGGCCATTCTTTCTAAAAGATGTTATTATGAGGGTGGAGTTGTCCTTTAATCTTATAGACCTGAAAAATCTATAAAGGTCAATATCAAGTCCAAATAGGTCAGTCATTTTTTGTTTTAAGGGTAGACATGCCATTTAAGCGGCTTTACCCAAAATGTGTCAGAAGGTTGAAAGCTTTGCTGTATGACATCAACTTTTGTATATTATAATTTCTAATAAATACTGTTTTATAACAACTCTCTTTATTTCTTCTCTAATATGAACTAACTATCTAGCAGAATATGTACATAGACTCTTGCTCCCCATAGTTTATGTAATTCCTGGTAACAATAAGAATTGAGCAGATCTCTAAATCCCTCAAAACCTTCTTGCTCTTACTGAAACCTGGCTCTCCAAACATGACTCTGCTATTGAGGCCTCCGTTTCTACAGGAGGTCTCTGCCTCACCCATACATCTCACTCCTCGGGTTGTGGTGGAGGTGTATATATATATATATATATATATTTATTGTCCCGCTTGTACAACTTTTTGTATTCTATATTGTACAGCGCTGCGTCCCCAAGTGGCGCTATATTAATAAACATATACATACATACATACAAGCATTGGAATATATATAGACTACACATTGGGCAGCTTTCAGGTCGGAAACATTTCCCTCATACACAAACCCTTTTATGGGCTCCTAGTAAAATACCCAGTCCTTTGGATGTAATCAAAAGGTAAAATTGGCTAAAATCAAGATCTATGTAAAAAGTTAATTGACACTTTCACATATTAAAACTTTTAAAACACCATGTTTGCCTATTTAAAATGTCTCATCGCCTTTTAAAAACAGTGCTGTGTAACTTGGAGAGAGACATTTTACACTTTATCCCTGATGGGATAAAGTGTAGGGTGGTTGACAGTGTTAACACAGATTTATACATTAAATGGAATGGTCAGTTCATAGAATTAAGACTGTGCTCCACACTGAATCTATTTCATTTGCACCCTATGAATTTCTAGGACAGTCTAATTCAAAGAGGATACCAAGAAGAGAACATTATGTGTGCAATAAAGCTGTTTTTTGTAATAGAAAATTTCTAACTGTTGGGCCATTTGTCAACAGTTCTAATGACCACAACCATGTGGAGGGAAAGCAATGGACTATCTCACCTCTTGTTCTTTCTATAAATGTAAAGAGAAAAACAAGAGGCAAGTGTGTATACTTTATCCTTTAGAAAGCTGTCTAGGCACAGTGAAACATGTTTCATCACCCACAGGCACAGAATTTAGACCCAGTTGCAGCAGAAAAGGTGGAAGCACTGACTTTTACTACCTAAGCATAGACACCACTAGGTTGGAAAAGTCTTAAAGGTTTTAGCTCTGGAGTTTGCTGGCCTGTACTACATCACTGGATGTTTTATCATGATTTTACATTGGACTGAGTAAAGCTGTGAACAATGTTCACATTGAACTGCATTAAGTGTCTTTTTATCATGTTTTATTTATGTTTTATTTATACTGATATAACACAGTAACACTTTATTTTGATCTCATTTATTTATTTATATATGGTGAGAGGAGAAACGCGCAGCTCATCCTATATCTAAACACATATTTTAAAATACAAGTGGACCCTCTGGCTCCGCAGCTAACCTCCAAAAGCTTACCAACAAAGCCCCCTCCCACACAGACCAGAAGTGCAGAGGACTCCTTTGACATTTATAAAATTGAAAATGCTTTAAAGGGTAAGTTCACCCCTAAAATTAATTTTTTTCTGTGTGTAGGGCACCCCTGCCCACCCCCAACCACCAATTTAGATTTGTAAAAAAAAAAAGCTCCAGAAACATGCTTACAGTTCTTCTTTCTGCTTCCGGTTCTCTGCTAGCTGGCAGCCAATCACAGACGAAGCTGTTGGCTATGCACACAGGAAAGTGGGTCTTGTTTTACAAATCTAAAATTGGCAGTTGGGGGTGGGCTGGAGTGCCCTACACACAAAAAAACCCTTTTAATGTTAGAGATACAAGCAGCCATATGGGACAAGGAGGGAGGGGGGGGGGCTATCCTGCACACGCCAGAAACCTCCCGGATGACAAGGAAGAAGCAGGCAACCGGAAACTTTCTATTCTTCAATTTTTTCCACTTTTGACAGGCACTGCAGGAGAACCCTAAAAAGCAGAGATGTAAAGTAAGGATTTTTGAACACTACACAGTAAATTTTAGTTTTGGGGGTGAATATGCCCTTTAAAAATAAAATTGTAAAATATTTACCTTAATTTACTTTAATGTTGTTATGTTTCCAATGAAATGCACTCTTCCGAAATCCTATTTATAAAGAATAAATCAAAATATTTTACCAGCATTGGTAGGTCCATAGGTTCAGTGCTATAGGATGGGTGAATTGCTGCACAAAAAGAATCCACCGGTTTTCAAGCATCAAGCATTTTTTGTGCAGTCATGTAAGCCACTTTCTTTTCAGCTCTATGATGTCATTAAAAGAATATCAGGGAGATTCAATAAAAGTTCTTATTGTTTAAAATGGTGCTAATTTTGCCCCAACCAATCAGATCTTATTTAACATTTAAAAGCTAACATCTGATTGGTTGTAGAAAAAATAGCACCATTTTTAACGATAAGAACTTTTAATGAATAACCCTGATTGTGTTATAACATTAACAAAAATACATTTGACAAGTTACCGTTATTTATAACTAAAGATTAACCATTATTAAACTTTAACAATAACAAACATATCACAGCTGATACTTTAAAGGCCCAAATCTCTATATCTACTCTATATCTTTTAAACTGGATTGTGTCTTTTCTTCTTTTACCCCAATGCTTCCTCATGTTGCCTACATTACCCTGTATAACAGTGGTTCTCAAACTTTTTTAGACCATGGCGCATTTTGCAATGAAAATTTTTCTCAAGGCATGCCTGTCTTGTTAAACGGTATGTCCAATCATTTTTAAACATTAGTTTTTACAGTTTAACTTAAGAACGGGAGATGCTAGCGGTGGAGCAATCGGTGGAAAGTTCTCTCCTCCCTCCTGCAAGTTTTACTGAAGAACGAGAGGCAAGACTTAGCTCATTTACCAGAATTGCAGTGTGTATATGATACAACACTCAGTGGTAACTCCATGTGTTACACCCTCCTCTGCTCCGTACCCAGTAGCCAGGGGCAGCCAATGATTCATATATGTAGGAAGGGAACACTACGCAGCTTTAGTGTCTGCAAATGACTTTAATAGCAACATGTTTTAGGCCACAACCAGTCTTGAGAAAGGCCCCTTTGTGGCCCAAAACCTGTTGCTATTAAAGTAATTTTCAGACACTAAAGGTGCGTAGTTTTACCTTCCTACTATTTGAATAGCTCATTTACCTACGGTTCTTCAGTTAAACAGAAGAAAGATTGTTTAAAAATGAGTGAACATATTGTATTCTAATAAATGTTGTGTAATGTTACACTACATTGACTGCGTTGAAATTTTACCATAAAATATATTTTATGTAAAAAAAATAACAAAAACGTAAGTTATTCCTACTACCAAAATTCTGAGGCACACCTCTGACCCTTTGAAGCCACACCAGTGTGCCCCGGCACACCCTTTGAGAAACTCTGCTGTGGAAGATCAGCCACTGGACTTTAGCTGCAGAGCAGCGTGGGTAGAAATGCATGGTTAGTAATTTAGGAGCTGGTAATGTGGGGATTACAGCTTAGCTTTAGTATTTAAATGTTATATTGCCAGGAAAGCAATGGGGGATAATTTGTCTGCTATATTTTTACATATTTTTTGTCTTTGTTCATTTTTTTAAGACCAGAAATAGAAAATGGCACGTGCACGGATTCTATAAACATGGAAATGTTTCTGCACTGCTCCCTCGCTCCCTCGGTTAGTATAACAATGTTGTTCTTCTTGTTACCTCTGAACATGTCTTGGTGCTCATGAACTTAACATTCGCTACATCATTTCAGTGGGTGAAATCTAATTTTAAATCTGTGTTTTATTCAGTTCCTTAAGAAGTTTTACTTACCCTTAAACGCCAAAAATGTAACATGCATCTCATTAAAAAGTTAGAATAATGGAAATCCCCTGATGTCAAAGTGTTCATATTTCTGCAGATCTGCCCAAAGCCTTTATACCAATTGTTCTCCCTTGGGGGGAAATGGTAAAACATATGCCGTTCAGAATGCCTACAGCATACATATATATCTGATGCAAAAAAAGCAAAGATTTTACCAGACCCTGAATTCCCCTTCAGTCAAGGAGACATAAAAAATTAGGTGCAGGAAAACAGTCAAGCTATTCACTGCGTTGCAAAGTTTCCTTTTTCACTAGTTAAAGGTGTAATCTGATAAACATACCGTATTCATGATTAATTAATGTTGATCAGTTTAAATACATGAAACAGACTAGATTTGTTTCAATTATTGAAGCTGAATGAATAGCCAGTCAGTCTCATCTTTAAGACTTTAACCCCATCTTTGCGCAGGCTGAGCAGGTTTCACAAAAGACTTCCGTGCAGCCCACTCAATGGATTTAATATTGTGTTACAGCTTATAGGCGCAAACGCGTTATTGAATCGCGTACGGGATTTACCAGGAGCGACTGCAGCTATCTTATGTTGATTGGTGTTGTGGTTGCCATTTCTTTCCTTAAAAATCAAAGGAATTTGAAATCTACTCGAGATAAATGAAATAATCAGGGCTGCACTAATTACATTTAAAGGACAATTATACTCACCTCCCCCTCGTGCCTTTCCACCCACTCCTGCAAAGTACCCAGGGTGAGGACCTATAACGCAGTCCTCACCTCTGGGTACTTTATAAAACTCCCGCATTACTTACTTGTAATCTCCTTTGGCGCTGCGGTCCGATCCTCCCCACTGCCACTGTCAGTGACAGACCGGGACACAGCCAATGGGAAGGCACACCTCCTTGCAGAGCGCGTCTTCCCTTTGGCTGCCTCGTGACCTGTTATTCATAGTGCCAGAGTGGAGGATCGGACCACAGCGCCACATGCGTTATAGGTCCTCACCCTGGGTACTTTTCATGAGTGGATTGGGGAAACGGTAAGTATAATTGTCCTTTAAGCTGAATTATTTCTCAATCTAACTCATCCTACCTGCATGTGATTTTTATTGTTGTCTTTTGATTTTTCAATGATCTAGTAATTCTCTTTATACAAGACAATATCTTGCTGGGAGAAGCACAATTTTCTTTAAGCCCATAATTCAACATAGAATATCATCTGCCACTACATGCAATGTAAATTTTGTCATTTAACACTACATTTGGATTTTCAAAAAAATAACACATTTGCAGGTATTCAGCATCAATAAATTGAGAAATTCCGCAAATTCAACAATTCAGCTTTTAAAACACAATTTTATCTTTCAGATTCTCATCATTCTGGCACTGTCATTCTTTGAAAAACGTACTACCAGGACCAAAATAGATGAGAAAATACATTTTCTCAATGGAAGATTTGGATTTGTCATGTAAGATATTTTAAGCTATTAAATATAACACAAATACAGGGGCCACTAGTGCTTCACTAATCAGTACTTCCTCAAAATGAGGTTAGGTGCTCCTACTCTAGCTTATGAGGTTGTACTTTGTGGGTCTATACTTGCTCATATATACTGGTTCTTTGGAGGGAGGGGGTTTGGTACTTCCCCTGCATCTTCTCCATAGGGAGAATTAGGGTTTGTTTATACATTACATATGTTTGATCGTACTCTTAAAGGGTACCTATTTGTGTCAGGGCTGTTTTCTAGCCATCTTGGTGCCCTAGCGTGATCAGATCGCAATCCCATTGCGCTTAAAATCGCAGTAGTGTGGCCTTGCCCTCCAAGAGTATTGGACTCAACATTATCAGTTACAGCACTTTCTAAGAGCATTAATATTATCCCTTGAGTGCCAGCTGATTTCCCCAGAATATTGTGATTACCACTTTCAGCATGAACCCTTCAGTGCCAGCAGAATAATTTCAGTGCTAGCACTTTCCCAGAGTATTTCCATTAACCCTTAATTAATTGGCATTGACACTTTCAGGGCCATCAGAATATTACCTTTAATCCTTTCAGCTGCCGGCGTTGACATAATATACAGTATGTACTGTATATACATACTATTTAAAAAAAAACTACAAATCCTACCTTGACTTATACTAAACTTTTATCCAGCAGCCACACTCTTCCGCTCTCTTCCACATCCACTGTGCTGGTGGCTGACATCAATACTTGCATGGTATTCTACAACCGAACGTTTGTTGATTACCGAACGTCCAGTCATAAATAAAAAAAGTAAAAGCTGACAGGGAGATGCTAGGGAGAACACTGGGCACCCTGGTTTAACATAGGCGGCCTATGCCTAAAATTTGCCCTGATTTGGATATATTTTATATAACAATTATCCATGCTGGAGCCCTACATCAGAGTTTTTAACTTTTTGTGCACTTGTAGCACATTTACATAGCACTTTATTTGCACTTTGTCACTTTGTTGGTGCACTATATATTTATGGCTCTCCAAATGTTTGAAAACTAAAAGTATTCCTCAACTAGAGAAGAAAGCCAGGGAATGTTGGGGCTTGTAGTTTTAAAACTACAAAACTGGAGAGCCATAGTTTGAGGATCCCTGTCCTAGATGGGGATCTTGTTATAATTTACGTATATATTTACATAAAATTAAGGGGAATCCCCTCCTGCTTAAAGGGCATCTATAGTGGGAAAATGGCCTTTTTTTTATTTCTTTCCATTATTTATTTCTTTCCATTATTTACCAGTTCTAAAATTCCCCCCAACCCCCAGAGTGTCTTCACTTTGTTCAGATTCCCTCTCTGTACTGAGATACACAAGTTAGAAGAATCCTTGATTGCATTTCTGTACTCCTACTTGTACTTTCAATCAAATCCCTGTGACATGATCCTCTTCCCTGCTCAAGTCCCTCCCTCCTCCATGCTCTGTCATAAACATAGAGATAAGAGCATTAGCAGGGGGAGAGAGGTAGCTTTGATGGCAGAGTTAAAGTATAACTGTATTGTCTCTGCATTTTTAAAAAAAACTGCTTTAAAAAGAGTAAAGGTATGCAGCCCTCTCTATACATTTTTTTCCTGGTTTCGAGCCTCTCTCTGTCTTCAATTAGCTTTCAATTAGCCATGCTGTGAAGATGCATAACAATTCTGTCTGCCTATAACTGTCACTCAGAGCTAGCATGCGAGAAAACACTCCTGCACCCACTCTTGATTAGCTTGATTATGTAGGCTGTATTCTAGCAACAGGACAGTTCAAGTTTGTTTGACTGGTAGAGAAGGAGGAGAGAGGTTGTAACAGACATTCCTACTGGCCAATGACAAGTGATATGTTAATGATGGCCCTGGGCCATCTAGGAGGCAGGTTGTTAGCATTCATTTTTGCTGTCTGATAGCTAAGGGACGGCAGCACAGTTGTAAATGAGAGTAAGTGATTTCAGCTGCTGGAAGTGTGGACAGGTAATGGGGGTAATGTTGTTTAAGGCTGCACTTGACCCCCCTTCTTGATAGAATTCACTGAATGATGATGGGTCACAAAGAGAGAGATCAGAATACAGAGAGATCTGTGTCTCCATGACAGCTTGCTTTCTATTGGCCACTGTGCGTGGGTGTGTTTTTCAGGATGTTGAACTTTTAACTCCTACTGCACATTATAAGCTTGTCGGTTAGCGGGAGTTGAGACATGGAGGAGGTAACAGAGGGGAGGGGGAAGGGGGGAGTGCTGCACACAGATCTGAAACCATGGAAAAACAAAGTCACTGACAGAGATAGGATAAAGGCAGCACAGAGTACATGAATTTAGCTTTGCAATGGACCAATGTGTTTTTTTTCACTATAGATGCCCTTTAAAGGTATTTGCAAATCACCATAACAAAATCTTTATATTTTCTGCTTGTTTCAATATTGTACATAATCGCACCATTACCATAACCTTACATTAGTGTTAGCAATATAATAGGATTTTAATGAGCACCTCATACAATTTCTTATTTTATTACTACAATGTGTCCAGTCTTCATCCCCCAGCTTCTAAATGCTGACACATTGTAGCCATATGACAACATTTAAATATTAATTATTTTATATCTGCTAGCGGTACATAGCAGGTCTAAAACTTCATTTACAGGAATTTCTCAATTCATTTGCTGTGTTTTTTTACCCAAATCTCAGAGTGTCTTACAGAAAACAAGAAAATGTGTAGTCCTCATTCAGACCTTCTGGTGCTCTGGTGCCTAGTTTAAATATCCAGAACATGTCTTTTTGTAATAAAGTCTGTTCTAGATTACGCCCTTATCTTTCCTTTGTCCTCCTGTCATATATGTTTGGCTACACTATTCATAAAATCATGATTTTTGATTGCTTTTGTGTGTTCTTGAAATCTGGTAATAAGGAGTCGTTTTGTTTGTCCTACATACAATTTAGAACATTTACATTTTACACAATAAATTCCCTGACTCATCTGACAGTTGGTAAATTTGTTTATCTTAGAAATACAACCTTTTATTTGTAATTCTTTTGTACATACCACATATTTACATGTATTGCACCTGCCACATCTCTGCATAATCTAGGTTGAAGAGAAACAAAGTATCCCATAAAAATCCTCTGCATACTCTAATGTTTCATAAAAATACTATAATAAGGGGGACAAATAGGCCTGAACACACAATAGATAAAAGCATTTAAAAATTCATATATGTCACCTCAACGCATACATATGTCACACCATGGGCACATGGCAATACGCTATCACAACTTTTACAAAATGTTAACTCATGACTCAATTCTGAACCTTATGTCTGAACTCCCAAATTGGTAAAAAGAGTATTAAAAACTTAAACAATATATTTATAACCTGGAAGGCAACTCAAAGTACAAACCCAATGGGAGATGGTGGTTGGGTTCCACCCTACCACCTGAAACGTGGAATCAAATGTTCACCACTATACGTAAATGCTCAATCAACACTCTGATACAAGAAAAAAACTTCAAAATTCTGCATAAATGGTATATTACCCCTGAACAACTCCATAAATTAACTGCTATCATTTCTCCATTATGCTTCCGAGGGTGTGGTAATCGGGCAAATCTACCTCACACGTGGTAGAATTGCCCAGTGGTGGAAAAAATCTGTGACGACTGCTATGCTATATTAGTGTTTGATAGAAATATACCAAAAATCCATGGGTTGCCCTATTTGATAAAAATGAACCCAGTGTGCCTATGATTAAGGACTGTTTAGTCTGAAACATGTCAGGGGTGAACCAATAAAGAATTTTATGCAGCAGTAAGCATTGGGGTTTGAATTCCTGTTTGGCACTGGCTAGTGCGGATCCTTACTCTACTTACCTTTGATTGTTCAGCCTTGCGACGGGCTCGGGGGTGCCGGCACCCGTGCCACCAGGATGGATGGGTAAGCAATTTGATTTACTTACCCATGAATGTGTGCAACGTTATGAGGGGAAGGGTCTGGGGCAATCTTGCACTTGGACCACCTAGTTACATAAGTAAGAACATAGTATTTCTTCTTTTATTGCTGGGGGGGGTTTGAGCCCTTAATGTCTGTTTAACTAACTTTATGCTTAAAGTCGGAGGGTTAGACTTGTTCATGTCAGGAGTCTCAGTCACAGGCAGGCAGGCTAGTATAGACTCCAAGGAAACATCAGATCAGAGGATTGGTACACCACTGGACCAAGCTACTACAGACTCTTATGGAACACTGTACGCATTTGGCAATGATGCCGATTTCTTGATGCAGCCCCATCTGTGCATACCCATCACTAGACACCCCAGCATTTATCTCATTCCCCAATCCCAGTGGCATAATGGCTACGTAATATAGTGTCCTTAAGGCAATGTGCTCTCTTTGATACCATGCTTACCATAATTCCTTTTCCAGAACTAGATCATCTTTCAGAAGGAACCACTAATTATTCAGGATTTTTTACATTCCTTCCTACTGCTGGGTAAATGTGTATATAAACTTGATGGTGTTGTGAACTTATTATTTTTTATAAATCATATTGGTCCTCTTTGTGCTTGCTGCTCATTTAAGACCCTTTTGGATGCTGACCTGGGAGTAGCCCCTGTTGCTAAAGCCCTCCCTCTTCCTGAGTCCTGAGCTTCCCTGTAAAAGTCTGGATCTTGTGAACAGTTCCTTCTGATACATAGGAACCAGCCTATCAGGATCCCTCTTATCAGGTATAGTGGATAGTGGGTCCTAGCATTCAAGAAGTAATTTACTGCTTAGATCTAAGATCCACCCCACTTGTATTGTAGTGCCACATTAGATGAATATTTTTGTCATTAATATATAAACCATTCAGGAATTCTAAGAGAGATTGTTCATATCCAGATCAAAACATAAACACATCATCCACGTTGCATATTTGATATTTTGGGGTAAACTTTCTGCTCCTCCCATAGTCCCTGATCCCGCATAAATTGGGGCACAGGTGGACCCCATAGCATTCCCCCACAATTCTCTATAAAACACATTATTAAAAATTAATATATTGTGAGGCAGCACATAATGTAGCCCTGCAGTTACGCAGCTGTATTCATTCCCAATAGCATGGGATGTCCTGGAGGGTGTGTGGGATTGTTGTGTATTTTCGCTATTGCATAAAATGTTGGTACGATTAGATGTTTTTGGTATATACAATTTAGCTCTTTTATGGTTATATCATCATTGCCTTGTGCTCACACCAATATCTCTATTAGTGTTGACAGGGTAGAGGATTTTTCTCCAACTTGGTATATTGTGACTTATAGCCAAAGAGTCTTTTAACTTTGACATACTGGTCCTCATTTAGAAGGACTATATTTCTTCCTTTATTATGATGCCTTTATGTTTCTGTAACTCATGTAGTGCATGCCTTTCATTCATAGTAAGATTATCGTATTATACGCACGTGCACAGTCATTAATGTTTGAGGCTCAAGCAGAAGAAAGCAGAGGAAATCTCAGAGGGGCGGAGCTTAACATTCAGCAAACCAGTAACAAGATGTCAGCAACTTTCAAGGCACAAAGCTTGGCTCTGGAGGGGCATAGGTTAAAAAACATATGGCAACAGTATTTTTAAAGCTGCAGCTTCCAAATGAACATAACTTGATTTTACAGTGCACTTATCCTTTAAGGAAAGGAACCCTCATGATACCTGAATCCAATGTAGAAAATGATACTGTGTGCTTAATAATTAAGCAGTGCGATGAGCAATAGAAGAAGCTAAACATAATAATTACTTTGGCATTGTGTCACTTTATATGTAAACTGAGAAGTACAGGCAGGTTTATATCCTTTACATAATACCATCAACAAGATATTTTAATAATTTTTTTTTAAACCAATTTGACACCAAATCAATTATTTATAAATACCTCTCTTGGGGTGTTATTACCTTAACCATTTTTTCACAATTAAGTCAATTTAGTTTTCTTTTCTTTTTTTATATACAAAAACTATAAAAGTCAGGACACAATTTTTATTTTTGGAATTTCCTAAAAAAAAAAAACGATTTTACAATAAATATTTATCAGTGCAGTGTAGCTTTATACTTTATAAATATAAATTATATAATCCTATAACACAATTTTATATTTATATGATATTAATATTAGAAAATTTTCTTTTAATGTACACTGTTTACTGAAACAATATATACAATAAACGTGATTAAGACATAATTAACAACATAAGAGTGGCAATAAACTTACTGGGCTATGTATCAACGGACGCTGTGTAATGTATGATTTCTGTCTAAAAGCTTTGCAAACCAATGAATGAATGGTTTGTTGCAGCATTTGCAAAGTTTGCGTTTTTGTGCCTAAGGGTTGCAAGCAATTCATTATAAAGACAACATTTTCATCTTTTTTTATAAACATAAAGCAATGTATTATTTGTAGCAGAAAATCCTGTTAACTACATTAACATGAAAAAGCTAGCAGTAGTAGACTGTACTGTAGTAGACCAGTACAAAGGTTTAATCTGATTGGTTGAAGCTCATTAACAGCTCTTACCACTCTTACTGAATATGCCTTTTAAATTGCACAAACTAAAAAAGAACCAAGACTTTATTTCATAATATATTGCCATGAATTTCAGTCATTAATTTTCTCATTTTTTCATCAGCCCCTTAGATCTTATAGGAGAATTCAACAACAGATGGACCTTTGGGTTTGCATTTGGTGCAATAGCCAACAAGGTGGTGTTCCTGTTTACTGAGGATTATTTGCCTGTAGGACTGCCTACATGGGCTAAAGGTATGGAAATTGTATTTCCAGAAGATTGCAATATACAAATGACTAGTTGTAACATTTGCCTGAAGTAAAGAAAAATAATCTAGTTAATTTTGCTCTATGACATATAGCTCAGCCATCTCTTTGACTTGGATAGCCACATTATAAGGACTATGCCCCAATGTCCCAGACTTCTGAGCTTTGTCCTGTTATGGGTGGGGCATATATGGTCTCTGAGCATGGCTGAGGGTATGGCTATGGGGTGATCTAGAGAGAACTTGGTGGACTGTTGATAGGCCTCATTCATGTCCTGGTTCTCTGTATAAATCCTCTATTTTAAATATGTATATTAAAAGTGGATGAAGGTGCTTGGTGTGAGATATGCAAAGAGGACAACCAGCCAGTGGCTACTGTATTTACACAGCTATAAGCTTCCATTTATTGTGTGAGATTAGATCCCCTAGATCCCCACTTTCACAACAGCCGCAAAACACAACCAAACCACAGCACACTAACTCATCGTTGTTAGTATAAATTTCTGTGCCCAAGAAACATGTCCCAAAAACACATCATGCATTGCACAATATTTTATGTTGTTTCAGTGTTTAAAAATAATAACAGTCGTAAAGTATCAAAACCAATCAATTTTACAAAATAACAAATAATAGTCTTAAACCTGTTACCTATCTGCAGTGCACCATGCAACATCTCCAATATTGGGGATCTCAAGAACACCAGTGACTTGGCAGAATTCCACTCTCTGGCTGGTGACCCTTGGCTTAGCTCTCTACCACTCTCTGACTCTTGAACCTTAGCTTGAATAACCACTTTCTGTCTCGATTTCTGGCATAGTTTCTCCCCTGCTCCACATGATTATCCTGTAGTGCCTAGTCAAAGTCCAGGAAAATGAAGAGTAGGAGCCTTCCTGTGTGAAAAATGTATCTGACCCTTCCCTGTTCTCCTAGAGGGAGGTATGCACAGGGGAGCCCTCCTACCCTCCGGAGACCTCGATTCTGCAGTGTTAGTTTTAAAAATAAAGGTATTTTCCCTAATGTGCAAAAGGTTTAAAAATAAAAAAAAAAACTTTCTGTTTTAAAAAAAGTGATTCCAAATCGTAGTTTTTATTTTTAAAATCCATATTATGTTTCAAACATGTAATCAAAAAAACTTTTTTGGTATGTGAATCCCAATCTGAAACAAGGGGAACTATAACTTGAAATCAAACTCAGATACAATGTTACATATCTCATATACATTGTTTACAAAGTGTTATTCAATAACAAGTAGTATCAAGTAAATTCATTACATAGTCCTCTTTCATAGTTTATATAGTTTATATAGTTACCGTACTTTTCTATTTATACAGAATGAAATACCTTTACCAAAATTGAGCCTTTACTTTTCTACTTCTTGCGTATCCAATATGCTTCTCTATTTAATAAGGATTTTTTTGTATACCTGTTGAAATGCCCATGCGGTTGGGGCTATGTGGGCAAAAAGTAAAGAGAAATTTGGATCAGAATAGGAGAGCACAAAAGAATTATATCTCATATCTTGAGCATATACTAGCTATATTTTCATAATAAACATAGCGCGACACAAGGGAGATGGCAAGTGTTGGAAGTAATAAACCACAAAAAGAGTGATTACAAGAAGAAAACTTTATTAAATAGAGAAGAATATTGGATAGACAAACTACAGACTTCAACCCCTTCGGGAATGAAACAAGACCCGGGCCTGGGTAGTTTTCTGTAAAGTAAAGGTTCACTTTTGGTAAAGATATTTTATCCTGTATAGATAGAAAATAAACTATATATACTGTGGATGAGGACTATTTATTTACTTGATATTAGTTCTTTATTGTATAGCAATTTGTAATACAATGTGTAGGAGATATTCTCTCATTCCAATTTGGGATTCACATACTGCCACCTAGTGGATGTAAAAGTTTTTTGACTACATGTTTGGAAAAAGACTACAATTTGGACTTCTGTATAAATCAAAAAAACTTTTTTGCACATTAGGGAATTTGATGTGCTCCTTATATGAGTTTGTGAAACCACTATTTCTAAGTTTAACCGTGTATGATTATTCACTGGATGGGTATGATGTCATTTGTCCTTCATCATTGAAGTCATTGG
Source organism: Hymenochirus boettgeri (assembly GCA_019447015.1). Classification (NCBI taxonomy): domain Eukaryota; kingdom Metazoa; phylum Chordata; class Amphibia; order Anura; family Pipidae; genus Hymenochirus; species Hymenochirus boettgeri. The sequence goes on from CM033469.1 coordinate 216,142,503, forward strand.
AGTGGGATTTAAGTCTTTGTAAACCTGTTGGATAAAATTTACAACTGAGGAAGGGGGCAGTAAGCTTATAGTTTATACATAAAGCTTGCAATATAACTTGCAGAAAATTAAAGATATGTATTGAAAACTACTTGTGGACCAAGTCTATTAATGCTTTTATAAATATGGCCATAAATGTTGTTGATTATATTTTTAAAAGCCTAATTTTCATCTTGTGTTTTGCTCTAAATTATGTTTTGTAAAATAATTTGAATACAGAATGTAAATATAGACAATATAATTTTAAAATGTTACAATATACACCATGTAAGGGTGATTTTACAAGGGTCTAGCCCAGGGGTGCCCCCACAGTCAGGGGATGCAATAGCAGCAACCTGTGCAGACACTTGGCTGTCCGCTAGGCTCTGTCCATGGCCCTCCCAAAACACACCCACTATCAGTTACCATTTTTTCTGAATGGGCTTTTTGCTAGTTTGGACATTCGTGGTCTAGCAGTTAAAATACAGCTGTGCAATGACACAAATTTGCTTTGCCAGGTATGCAAAATATTGAGAAACCCTGGTATACAGCTTACATTTCCACTAGAATTGTATAGACTGAAATAAATTATTCAGTCTTATGCATGAATAATAAAAATGACTTATGTATGAATGAGTTTAAATGCAACAGAAAGAAAGTTTTGTACATTAACTATGATATCAGCCTTTAGTGTTATATCAACATATGACCTTCTTAAAACACAAACACAATCATCCTAATGGTTTTCAAACTTCTGTTTGAGTTATATATTGAATTCTATAGAAAACACCAGGCATTCCTTATTGTATCTTGCAGCTCTTGGTCTTTTAATTGGAGCCATTGAAGTTGGACTTTCATTTTATCCCATTTTTGCCTGTCTCAGCACTCAGTATAAACTAATTGGATCCATCACTGGATTTCTATACACCATGGTTTGGTAAGAGAGAGCAGAGAGGCTTATGTTAAATATGTGTAAGTGTTTGTGCTGTTGGTCAACTTAAATATACATTTTAAAGGTGCAACTGTGCATGTTGTTTAGTCCAATTACTTATTTAATGACAAATCAGTTTGCAAAACTACTTTTATTTCAACAACTGTAATGGTAATGGCTTTCACGAGAGGGCAAATAAGTAACTATATTCTTTCTGTATACAACAACACAATAGGCTACAAGTACACTCTGGAAAGAAAATGTAAAAGATAGTAATTTTAAAAAAAAATTCTATTGCATTCAACTGGTTACAGTGTAGTGTAAGGGTGGTCGGGTTTGTGTATATTTCATTATATTATATTGAGCAGGGTTGCCATGCTGTGAGCAGGATTTTCACCCTGCTTCATGGAAGTGGCAGCCCTGTCACTGAAGCTTTATAAACTAGGGAATATTGGGAGTGATGGAAAAAACATAATACATTTAAAAATCTTAAGCACAAGAATTATATGCGACCTACATTAGAGTTATATGGGGAAGAGTTTATTTCAGTCCAATTAAAAGTTAGATGCCTGGAGTGGGCAGTTGTTTCTGTATTTATAAGGGCGCAATAGTGCAGATTTGAGAAACCATAGCTTTAACACCATTGTAAACTACTAATAATGACTGGTAGTTTACAATATCTTCTTTACATTGTAATATATTGCTACCGCATGATACCCCAGCACAATACCACAGCGTCACAATACCCAGTCTAGTCTAGTAAGCACAGTGCTATTGGTTATCCATATTGCCTTAATAATACAAGACAATAAAAGGATTCCTAGCTTAATGATACATTTATCTAAAACATGTAACCACAAAAGAAAAAAATTTTCAGCAAAAGAAATTACTTAAAGTCTTAAAAACATTGTTGTGTTTTTCAATTAAAGGGTTTTCTTTTGGTTTTTATAAGTGCCTGAACCCACCAGGGGTTGGATTGGCCAGTCCGGTCCTGGTTTCTTGTATCAACTAAACATTAGTATTTTTAGAACCAATTTACAGTGCTGCTATAATAGATATCATTCTGCCCTATGGCTAATATGAGTTATGTTTTTAGGTTTATCATCACATTAATAGACATTGTCTTATGTCCACACGGAGATGTAAGTATTTCAGATTTTTGCTTTAGTCTTTTATGGGGATAAGTGGGGAGGATATCAGTGTCCAGAGGAGACCTTATTTGTTTATTTTTTGAAAAGTGCATAGGACTGTATTTTTAAGAGTAACTTTAAGGAAAAGTCTTCCTTTACATATTTCCTTAACTTGATGATTCTTTTCTTACCTTTCTAATGGCATAGATAACCATCTACTTTCGTTTTCGATAATCATCTAATTTTGATAATCATCTACTTTTGATTTTGATAATTATCTAATTTTCGATTTAAAAATCGAAAACTCTGAAAATTCGGGTTTTGTATATTCCGGGAGTTACGAATGTTTCGTCAGGACTTCGAAACCCTCGGATTCGATTCGAAACTGGGTTCTATTGGAACCCACTGTACATCTCTATAATCAAGAAAAGAAGTTAGCAAGCATCATTAAGCACTGCACAAATAACACAAGAGCTAGCCTATACATTTTTTCTTGTTCTCTTAATTTTTGACATGATAAAGAGAATAGTCGTAATTGTTATGCAAATGTTGCCTCATTATATTAATATTTGCTTAAATGAGACAAGATTTTCCAGGATCTTTTCTTTTTTGAATTTGAATTAAATGATTTACAATAATAAACACATTGTTCTGTGCACATACTCTGTATTGTCAGTAAAATTCCTTGTTTTCCTCTCTCTCAGCTAATAGGTCGGTATGAAAAAGTTATATTTAATTGGCCCACCCTGCTGTGTCTCTTATTCCTGCTTATCAGATTTGTTTACTTGTTCATAAACTCCATGAGAATAATTCTGGGTTTTGAGGATGTACCCACAGTAAGTTGAATGTTTAAATAATTAATAATGTATTTTATACATACGGTAATGTTGTTAACTTTAAAAAAAAAAAAACTGTGATCTAACAGAAAGAAGAGAGCAAAGCTTATTTCTTTCCATTAACAATGTCCAGTGTTCAGTATAAAGTTCACATAAATAATTATTTTCAGAAAAATAGCGATGGTATCAGTAAATAGCAGCTAATATGGACTGTATAACTAATCCAATTTTATACCAAGGAGATGACCTGTGGGTACCAAGCAGCATTGTACACCCTAGTTAGCAGCAAATGTTCTAATAAACAATGGTCTGCATATTTAGTAGGCTGATAAATATTTTGTATGATTAGTGGTCTTCAATTAATAACTTTCATGCCAGCATGGAAAAGCTGTAAAAACAAACTGTATATAATTTCTAAGATCATCCATTTTAATATTTTTTTTAATAAAATGTTACATCTATAATCTGGCTAGATCTGTTTTGTGATTTAGGATTCTGGATGGAGGTGCATCCATTGTTTTGTTGATTTTTGTGTAGCTAGTAACCAAGCTATCCTGATCTACATTTTTTACTCTGAATTGGTTAGTATAGTTGGCAACTATAACGCAATCGCAATGGCTGTCAAACTGTTCAATCTAGATCAGAGTTGATTTTTCTGCAAATTACCATTTGGTATGTAGACCCAGAATTGACTGTGGTCATATTTAATAAATGACAAGCCATTCTCTTTAAAAAAATTAATAAATAAAAATGATAGATAGGCAGCATTAGATTTTTTGTCAGCACCTTATCAGCATGAAGTGGTTGATCCAGGGTTAGTTTACGATTGCCCCCCACCTCCACCACCTTTTAACATTCTTTTTTTTTTGCCTTCCTCTACATCACCTGTTAGGTAGGGTTAAAGAGTAGGGTATATAGGTTGGACTAGATGGATGGAAATCTTTATTAAACCTTAATTACTGTGTTACTGTGTTACTATGTAAGTGTAAATGATACTTGCATACAAAACAAAGATGCAAGCGAGGGAGCACACTATATGTGTAGAATCAACAATTTATTGTGAACAACACACAAAGTTTCGGGACCACAATTTCCCTTCCTCAGGTATAACCAGTGCACAGTGAGTTACAAACATATATACCCTAAGTCCCACCCCCTGGCCATGTGGCAATGTGAATGACAGGCCAGGGCATCAAAGTGAGGCTGTATAAATCAAGCCCAACAAAGTGCAAATGCTTACAAAGTCAAGTGAATAAATACAATAAAAGTCTCATATGCAATAAATAACTAATATCAATCACAATAAATAACAGTGTTTCAATAAATACAGTGACTATTACTCCTTATTCACTTAGTATTAAAAAAACTTCATATAGTGTACATAAAAGCATAGTATAATAAAACAGTGTTTACGTAAAATTATAGTATAGTGGCATAAAAGTGTTACAAAATATCAATATTTAAAAACAGCAGTAAAACCATAGTGTATACTTAGACATGTATTCTTCATGATGTTCTTGTATATGGTTCTCTGTTAACAGATCCTGTGGGTGGCGATTGATAACCTAGGTAACAATGTTTCAAGTATAAGTAATATAATCCTAAAATAATAACTCCCATAAATAACTATATAACATGTTATAGTCTACCAGTTATATCTTCAGAGAAGGGTGCTATTAGGTTACAGAAAGCTGTTGAGGCCTGTGTCCTCATTCATGCCTTTTGGACTCAATGTATCTAACACATGCCATTTCAGTTGAGACACCTGGTGTCTATTGTGGAAGAAATGCGTGCTAACCGGAGTTTCGTGCCTAGATGGTGTACCTTTGTAGTTGATATATACCTCTATTCCGCACATTCAAGGAATGGATGCAATAGAAAGAGCACTGTTGGACTGGGGTTATGACACAAAGCTTATTTATCTAATATTGGACTTGACGAATATTTGTTTAGCCAATTTGTTTGTAGCTGATTTTGAGAAACAATGTATTCTGGATAATCATCTGTTTAAGGATAGGATGGGAGGCTATGTTCGTTATATAGATGATATTTTTTTCATCTGGGAAGGAGATTTAACATCCTTAGAAAATTTCAAAGAATATATGAACAGAGCCCATCCTACCCTTAAATTTACTTTGATGTATAAGCAGCTGTGTATGAATTATTTGGATGTTCTGGTTAAAGTCGAAGGGAATGCATTAGTCACTGACGTATAGCCAACTATTAAGGGTACGGAGGATCGTAAGTGACAGTGACTTGAGCAAAAAAAGACTTAAGGAAATGTGCAATAAATTTATTGTAAGGGGCTATGACGCTGCAACTCTGATGAAAGACTGTGAAAAAGTTATGCAGATTGAGAGATCCAGCCTAATAGGAAATAAGGCAGTAACACAGAAGGACAATCCTAGAATACCCTTTATCACCAAGTATAGCACTCGGACAAAATCAAGAGGATTGTTAAGAACAATTGGAGATTGTTAGAACAGGATGGTGAATTTGGGAAATTGTTCACTGAACCACCCTTGTTTTCCTATAAGACATCCAGAAATTTAGGAGACCATATAGTGCATACGGACCTTGTTCCTTCCAATACTGAGCAAACCTTTCTCTTAGGTCCTTTGAAACCAGGCACCTTTCCATGCAGAAAATGTGGTGTATGTAATTCCATAATACCTGGGGATGTAGTACATCATCCAAGCAAGGGTACTAAAATTAAATTGCATAGTTTTTCCACCTGTTCTACCAAAGGGATTGTATACTTGCTTAAATGTCCTTGCGGGTGGGGCTATGTAGGGAAAACGGAGAGAGAAGCCAGAATTAGAATAGGCGAACATAAAAGGGACATCGTGAACTACAAGGGTACACCATCTAAGCACGAAACCCCGGTTAGCAAGCATTTCTTCCACAATAGACACCAGGTGTCTCAACTGAAATGGCAGGTTTTAGAAGTGGTCAAACCCAATATAAGAGGGGGCAATTATAAAAGAATTTTATTAAATAAAGAAGCACGGTGGATACATGTGTTAGATACATTGAGTCCAAAAGGCATGAATGAGGACACAGTGCCTCACCACTTTCTGTAACCTAATAGCACCCTTCCTGAAGATATAACTGGTAGACTATAACATGTTATATGTTATTTATGGGAGTTATTATTTAGGATTATATTACTTATACTTGAAACATTGTTACTTAGGTTACAATCGCCACCCACAGGATTTGTTAACAGAGAACCATATACAAGAACATCATGAAGAATACATGTCTAAGTATACACTAGGTTTTACTGCTGTTTAAGTATTGATATTTTGTAACACTTTTAGCCACTAACTATAATTTTACGTAAACACTGTTTTTTTATACTACTGTTTTGTACACTATATGAAGGTTTTTTTAATACTATGATAAGGAGTAATAGTCACTGTATTTATTGAAACACGGTTATTATTGTGATTGATATTAGTATTTATTGCATATAGACTTTTATTGTATTTATCACTTGACTTGTAAGATTTGCACTTTGTTGGCTTGATTTATCAGCCTCACTTTGATGCCCTGGCCTGTCTTCACATTGCCAAATGGCCCGGGGTGGGACTTAGGGTATATATGTTTGTAACTCACTGTGCACTGGTAATACCTGAGGAAGGGAAATTGTGGTCCCGAAACGCTGTGTGTTGTTCACAATAAATTGTTGATTCTACACATATAGTGTGCTCCCTTGCTTGCATCTTTGTTTTGGGATTATCTAAGCTCGTGGAGTAGAGAGCTGAGGGATAGCACCTATCTATTGTCTGGCAGCAAGCCAACAGCAGTGTGCTGGAGTGTTTCTGAACTACTTGCATACAAAAAACGCAAAATATCAGTTGTCATTGAAGAAAAAGATTCAAGAAATGGTCAGTTCAACAATAGGGCAGCACAGTGGCTCAATGGTTAGCACAGCTGCCTTGAAGTGCTGTAGTTTCAAGTTGCAGTTTCAATGTGTTTGTATGTGCTTTTAGGGAGTTTTTAACATTCATAAAGACATACTGATAGGGTGTAAAACTGCCTGGTGTGCATGTATCATTGAAAAACCACCAATAATAATAGACTGTTTTGTGGCGGTGGTAATCTGGGTTTAGGGCTCAAGAAAGCCAAGGGAGATTGTCATGGTTGGGAGGGGAAACAGAACTTTATAGAAAGACTTATGCTTATGTATGGTAAGATATGCAGACATGTGAGATGTATGGAGAAATCAGTATGTCTCCTGTGAATAGTAATAAAATAAAAAATGTACCCTTCTTTTTATTTTGGTTTTAGGGACCCTTTTCCTCAAGGCAGTCAAATTTTATACGGTTACTATAGCTATTGCTCTTATATGTGGTTTCACGTGTGTTTTAGTTTTTGGTAAAATTACTGCATATTAGATTGGATATGGGATTGATTCCACCACATTTTGTGCCAACTGTATCCAGCCTTGGTCTGCCACAATTGACAAGACAAATATATACAAAACCAGGGCAGTGGGTGAAGTCCCCAGATTGTTTGGTTGATATTGAGTCTGTTGGAACTAATTCATCTTATAGAATGCATATCATACCATCTCAATTATACCATCTCCTATTATCCCAACAAAACATGGGGAGCTGTCCAGACTAAGCTTGTATCTTATTCATATAGTATTGGATGCATTTGACCTTGCCATATGTAAAATTCTGGGGGATTGCCTGCCAACATCACTATGACCTTTTCTCATTCAACACTGTAGTTAGGCCAATATCAGGATAAAATCCCACATAGAACTCTGACAGCATTTACTTTAAGTTGCCTTTTTTCTAATGTAGAGCATCTTAAAATTTTAGACAGCACAGTAAATAAATGCTTATGAAACAATCGTTAAACAGTACAACAGATACTTCTAGTAATCGTTACTAATTATTCCCTCCAATAACTAGGGAGGACAGAATATTCTACCAAAGCATCAAGCAGATCATGTGAAAAGACTCTTCAGAAAACCAATACAGTAAGTCTGGTTTATGTGACTATAATTATGTCTGTTTTAATAATTGGCGAAATTGTTGCTGGAAATTGTAATTCTATGTTGAGCCGACTTGAAGAAAGATACTGTTCTAAGCACCTCCGTAGAAACAAGCTGAGATATGGACAGAGCCTGGTCATCTTCTTCCTCCTTTAAGCAAACTCGACTAAGCAAAATCAATATTCGAAAAATCCTCCCTTGACCCCAATTGTCTTGCTAACTTCCGCCCAGTCTGTTTACTGATAGCCTCTAAACTATTACTAATTATCTCCATGCTCATAACCTACTGGACCCCTTGCAGTCAGGGTTTCATCCTGCACTCCACACAGACAGCCCTGTGCAAAGTTGTGATTGACCTTCAGACTGCCAAAGCCAAAGGTCACTTTTCTATTCTCATCCTTCTTGACCTCTCATCTGCTTTTGACACAGTAGATCATTCCCTCCTAATGCAAATTCTTCACTCCTTGGGCATGAAGTGGCATCCTGGCTACAATCAAATCTTTCTGACAGAACCTACTCTGTGTCATATGATTGTAAAACATCCTCACCTCTTAGTGTAGGGTTCCATAGGGCTCTGTTTTTGGACCCTTGTTGTTCTCCCTCTATACTATTTCCCTGGGTGGATTTCCCATCACCTATAACTTTTAAAGACACATTACAGAAATACAGAAAATAATTAACTACCGTATATACTCAAGTATAAGCCAAGGTACCAAGATCCCTCCTTTAGAGAGTTTGTTAAATTTTGTTACTTGTTTTTCTCTCTTTCCCTTGCAGTCTGGGCTGATCTATGAGTGAGCAGAAAAACAATTGCCTAACCCACAAAAATCAAGGGGATTCTGTGTGTTACAGGGTACAACTTTTGATTTCCCAGGGCTATGTGATTTGGTCCATCTGCTTCTTCAAGCTTCCAGATCAGCCCAGACCCAAGTATAAGCAGAGGGGACTTTCTGGATGATTTTAAAGGTAAAAAGTTCTTGGCTTATTCTCGAGTATATACATTTCTGTATATAACATGCATAAAAGAAATTGTATAATGTTTGTAATATGATACAACCAAGATATGCTACAACTAGGGTTGCCACCTTCTTGTCAGCCCAACCCCGAACAGGGGGTGGGGGTGGACCGGCCGCTGTGACGTTAGTGGGCGAGGCTTAAGGGGGTGTGTGGCTTAAATTGGGCGAGGCTTAAATTGGGAGGGGCTTATAAGGAAGCTAAAAGCAGACACTGTGTAAATGTACCATATATACTTGACTATAAACCACCCGAGTATAAACCGAGGTACATAATTTTACGTGAAAAAGGGAGTAAAAGTGTTTGACTCGAGTATAAACCGAGGTTAGAAAATGTGACCACTTTTTTGAGGCTTTATTGTTTTGAGGCTTTAGTTGCCCTTTAAATGGACAGCAGAATTCCCATACAGTAGTCCCATACAGTAATAACCTAATCCAGGATCGCTATTACTTATGGGACTACTGTATTGGAATTCTGCTGTCCATTTGAAGATCAAAACAATACAGAATCAGAAAGCAATCTTTAACAATAGATACCATCCTCCTGATTCTGTAGTTAGTTAGTTGCCCTTTAAATGTAGAGTAAATCCCGCACAGTAGCCCCCAATTCCTTGCCTTTCCAGATGTTTGGAAACTACAACTCCCAGTATGCTTTAGTTGCTAGGAGTTGTAATTTCCAAACATCTTCAGTGGCCAATACTTGCAAATAGGGGTAAATCCTCCTTTATTCGTGCATATAACAAATCAAGCTTTTTGGATGGTTTGTTATATGCACAAATAAAGGAGGTTTTACTCTTATTATATTATATTGGGGACTTGTTGCCTTCTCCTACCTTGTCCAGGGGCTGCTACCTCCGCATCCTCTGCACTTCTAGATGCCATCACTACTTGGCGCCGGGAAGTGAGAGGATGTGGAGTAAGTGGCCGCCGGACAAGGTAAGAGACGGCTTGACTCGAGTATTAACCGAGGTATGATTTACAGCCTTTTTTATAGCCTGAAAAACTCGGTTTATACTCGAGTATGTACAGAAACCCTGGCGGCTAGGGTTGGGAGGGGGTCCCCTACACTGCAGAAAAAAGTTTATACATGATGTGTATGCACGGCCATTTCAGTCAATAATCGTGCCATGTAGGGACACTTTCAGGGAGATTCAATAAAAGTTCTTATCGTTAAAAATGGTACTAATTTTGCCCCAACCAATCAGATCCTATTTAACATTTGAAAGCTAACATCTGATTGGATTAGCGCCATTTTTAACGATAAGAACTTTAATTGAATCTCCCTGTTAGTTGGCCAAAATGATCCTCGACTTGCTGGGTGGATCTTCAACCGAACGGCCGTTCTGGCCAACAAAGTGTCCATCCACAGCATGAGCCCTGCAATTGCACGTGTGTATGAAGCTTTAGTCATCAACCCTAGATAAGTAAAATATGTGCCTAAATGGCACAATGCACGCCTCTAGCTCTAACATGGGTAAGGAACATAATCAGACCTACAGATCATTAGCCACTGTTATCATCTCTCCAAATCATTAGCCAGTATTATTAGCCCTCCAGATCATTACTCAGGGTTATCAGCCCTCTAAATTATTACCCAGTGTTTTTAGCCCTCCAGATTATTATCCAGTGTTAGCAGTCCTCCAGATCATTATCAGGTGTTCAGCCCTACAATTCATTACCCAGTTTTGTCAGCCCTTTCAGATCATTAGCCAGTGTTATAAGATCTCTAGATCATTAGTCAGTCAGCCCTCTAGTTTATTAATTTCTTTGTTATCTTTACCACATCATACACTTGAAAATGTTGCAGGCAACCATGTAAAATGAGAACAGTAGTCTTAGAAATGGGAGTAACTTAAACAAAGTGTGTGACCGTAGCAAAGTGGGTATGGTCATTTTGTGATCTACCATAAAAGGGGCATTTGGTTGTATTTGCCCCTCAGGCCAAAAGGTCCCAGTCTTCCCCTGTTGGCATTCCAGATGTTTATAAACTACAACTACAGCATGCCTTGCTGTAATTTCCAAAACATCTGGCGTGCCCACATTTCACATCACTGTATCCATTGACCCAGCACTGCCAACCCCCTGTCACAGGTCCAGTTCCCTCTCCCTATAGGGTCTCTGCATTCCCAGTCACACTGCTGGTAACAGGATCTTGGTGACCCCACATGCAGCCAGGCAGTCGCTACCTTTATCTGTCCGGGGGAGCGTTAACATTTCTGGTACTTGCTTTAGGCGACTTCTATGGAACCTTTCAGCCATCCGTCTCTCCCGGCCATGACCTCCATCCATGAATGAAAGTGAAGTTTCTGCCTTGCCCCACCCCTCTGTTTACAAACTCGGCCCCTTTGTCTACAAGCCCCGCCCTTCTCCCTTCACACATCTGGATGAAGTTAATCTTCCTCTGCTGAATGGTGCTGAACGGTAGGAGGGGCTTTTCTTTTATTCCACAATTTTTTTTTTCATTTAGCAGTTGCATTGGTAACCCGGACAGCAGGCAAGAAGCCCCGAAAACCAGACAGGGGGGCTGATTCACGGACTGTCTGGGTGAAAACTAGACAGGTGGCAACTAGCTACAAAACTGAATTTTGTATAAAGTAATGAAACATCTTTAAGACTTTCCTCCTGCGGATTTTACAAATAATCAATTAAACTCAGATTATGCAGTCAGGTTACACCCTATGTTCTGGTTTCATCATTTACACTGAATAACAGCAAAGAGGTATTTTGAATGCTCTATGGCTACTTGTTTTATTTTGCAATATCATATTGGGAGGGGAAAATATAGTCACCTTGTCTGTAGGAAAAATAGTAAATAGAAAAAGAGGTTCGCTGGCCAGCAATAGAGAGAGAGAAAGACAGAGAACACAAATCACATAAACAGGCAAGATCACTATCCACCGATCTTACTTAAATGTACTTTTCCACCTCAATGCTAAGTCTTGACACCCACTCACACATTTCTGACTCTCTATGCTGTCTCCTCATGGATGGCGCACCGATGCCTCCCCTTCAATCGATACTCAACTTGTCTCGCTCTCTAATAAGGAACTTGCCCTGCATTTCCTTCTTATATTTCTTCTCTTGTGTTCCCATATGACCCTTCTCTCATCACAGAATCATCTCTAATACAGACTCACACCTCCTCTCACCTTTAACTCTTTTCTCTTGTGACTCCCATCCTCTGGAATTTCTCAAGAAACAGCACAACAGTATTGTTGACACTGCACAAGTTCTTACTATGGCACTTCTACCCTTATGTAACTGTATGTTACCTACTAAATTGGACTGTAAGCTCTGTGGGGCAGGGACCTCTTTTCCAATTATTGAGCAAAGGTCAGGCAGACAGAAATCAATTGGGGCTCATATACCCAGAGCCGCTGGGCAATAATATGGAGTTAAAGTTGCGCTAACGAGTTCACTATCAATTAGCGCAACTTCAACGGGTTAGGCAAAAGACACCCGTGCATCTGGTGCTCGTGATTTACTATCGTGGTTTCACTACTTTTAGCGCAAGATTTCAGCGCCAGCTGGTAGCCAGCATTAAAATCACACTGTGGGTAAATCCCTTCGGGATTTACCCATGTGCACTAACGCAATATTAAATCGCAGCAGACAATCATCTCCAAAACATGTCTGCATTGGAGGCTGCTAAGAAAAATCAGCTTAAAAATAATATCAAGTAAATAAGGATCACAGGTATCCTAGGCTGACTGCAGCAGGTGTGTTCCTTTGGTTCCAGCCTAATGGAACCTAATCCCAAATTTATCCATAACATAAAAAGGCGCTCCGATTGTGCAACATTTCGCGGATCGCAGCGCAGGCGGACAGTAATGCGCATGCTTTGCATCCTTTCTAAAGTATTTAAAATGTTTCATTTTTCAGGGAGGAGAAATCCTGGTTTAAAAGAAAAATATACACTTGGGATCCATGTTTTAAATTTCCCAATAGAATGATTGGCACCACAGTACTGTCCATATTCTGCCTGTACTATGTAAGTAAAGATCACACTAGAACTAACCAGTATTCCATAATAGAAAGCATATGAATTCCTTCTCTACCTTTATCTGGGTTGGAGCTAAACTACCTATAAATAGACTAATTGGGCAAAACACAGCTGTAGCCTGAGTCTCAGTGAACTATATGTGCCTTCCCAGAGTACCCTGAGTAAAAGACTGGTGCTGAGCACAACTATGCCGAACATTTTTTTGCGCTACTATTTAAAAGTGCAATTAACCATCCTCATTTCAACAATTTATCAACAATTTATAGTCGTTTTTATGTTGCCTTACTATCATTTCAGCTGTTGTAAATAGCAATGATGCACAATTGTGCATGCTTCTGTGTGTGGGCGTTGCACTTCTGAAACTGTACAATATTGAAGCACATGCAATATGGCCCAAAAATGGAATCTCAGCACAGGTAGTGGGGCCAGACCCATAGGCTACTACATGCCTGTGCTTCCACTAGCGCAATCAGATCGCAAATTGCAAAATGAGGCCTAGCCCTGTGTCCCCTTCATCATTCCTTGTGATATCCCAGTTTATAACAGTAAATAAATCTTAACACTAATGTAACAGTTGCACTACAGAGGAAAAGAGGCTCCAATGACCAACACTTGTGTTTGCCAACTATTTCACCAATTCATTGACACAGATCAACCACACATTGCAAATTACTAAGGTGGCATGACTCTCCAGGTCCCATGCACTATTAAGAGAGGGAGGTATGAAGGGTGAAGTATGTTACACTCCTTATGAGAAGCGTCGAGGGGAGTCTTGGTAGCATGCGGTATATGGAATGTCAGAGAAGCAGAGGGCCCTGCCACATAAGTCATGTATGCTATGTTTTGTGTTTAAGTAGTTTTGCTTTTTTTTATTGTTTGAGTAAAGGTGCCCATACATTAGTATCAATTCAATCAATATTTCCTGGAACCGCCGTTCACTTTCTTCTTTTTAACCGTCATATGATTGCAAAATGAATAGGCCATGTAGCACCTTGCTATCGTACATCCATTGCGAAGTAAAGGCAGGAAATATTGAATGCCGCGGATTGGTTGGCGTGTAAGTAGTTATGTATGGGCACCTTAAGACTGTAAGAATGGAAATCATAGCAGTCTAACTGGGTACAAACTTAAAAGATTTTGAAAGATGACACACAGGATCTTGCAGATCCTACCTGTCATCTTTCAAAGATCTGCATACACACAGTATAGGGAGAACGCTCAGGATTCTGTGTGCTCTCGGCCGACTCCTCTATAGGGGGTCTACCGCGGGCGAGGGAAATTTTCCCTCTTTTCCGAACGAACATTCAGCTGACCTAATTGTTCGGCGGCCGCACGCTCGTTTGGAAAAGCAAGGTACACACAGTACCGATAAAGCCCCGATACTGTCGGTACTGTGTGTACCCAGCTTTATTTAGAGAATTTAAATTTCTTAGAATTGTACTGCTAATCTAATCTCAGCTTGTTGTGTATATTAATCGTGCTAAATATCCTAATTCCATTTTGTTTGTAGTTTGTTACTATAGAATTTGCTCTATTTCTTCTCCTTTCACGCTTACTAAGAGGCCTTGCAGAAACATTGGAAGAGTTCCAAACCGATATAGGAATAGATGGATTTAATCAAACAGTTATCTATGTAAAGGAATTTAATGTTGCACTGGAGGGTAAGAACCAAACACATTCTGAATAATAATGCCTGTTCATTACTCACCAAGGCTTTATTTTTTAATAGTTTCAGATGGATTGTGAGCAGTTTGTTAGTATTTGCAAGTTAGAAGGGCATATTTTATTTTTTCTTATCTGTATTAAAAATACAAATTTTTAGCAGTGGTGAAAATTATGCAGTAAAATGTTGTGCTAACTAGATACGGATTGAAAAGTCACCAGTACCTACTGTATTTACTAAGTAGTTTGCTAATACACACAGAAGACTTTCCTTTGTTACATTATGTGTTGTCATTGTGTTTAGAGATGACACTAGAGGTTCGTACACACGTACGATTTTCAGCAGACCTCCGGAAACATGTAAACAGGTGTAAGTCGTGATCGGGGGTCAGTCAGGGCTCAGAAGTCTGCTGAAAATCGTATGTGTGTACGAACCTTAACTCAATCTTTAAACAGAAAAGTAGCTGTACACAGACACCATGCTTCTCTCTCTCTCTTCAAGGAGATTAAACCTCTTCACCAGCAGACAAGACATGTTACATTACATTGTATATGTTCAAGAGCTCACACACACCAGTAAATAATAAAAAAATTGTTAAACTCATCATGGAAGCAAAGAGAGGAAAGTTTGGAAAATCTGGGTGGAGAATTAACCTAAAGATGTGAAGTTTTATATTAAAGGGCATGTCCGCCCCCAGAACTAAAATTTACCCCACTACTGGCCCCACTGTGTAATGTTCAAAAATCCTTACTTTAATATTCAGCTCCTAATGGTTGTCCTGCAGTGCTTATCCAAAGTCCAGAAAGAGAAGAGTAGGAGCTGTCTGTGCGTCATTCTGTCCCTGCTTCTTCCTTGTCCTCCTGGAGGGCTTTTACATGCGCAGAGGAGCACTAAAGCCCCCCCCCCCCACACACACACACACACACACACACCTCCACCAGGTTTCCTCTCCTGTTCTTTTCTGTAGTGTAGTGGGGATTTGCTGTAGTGTAGCTTAACAAACTAACATGGCGGTTGGGGGTGGGCAGGGGTACCCTGCACTACAGCAAAAGTAAGTTTTTGGGGTGGAGATACTATTTAAGTCTTTAACAGATGTGTAATTTCATGCTTAACGAACAAACGGTTAATAAGCGTCGATAATCACAGGTGTGTGGCTTCTCAGTTTTGGGTCCCACCAACATATGACGCCCAACCAACGACCCCACATGTGCATATATCGTCTAAAGCAGACGTTAGTCAGCAGCTTGTTTGTTGGGCATCAGGTGTGTGAATTACACATCAGTACTAGGCTTTCATTTTGCAGGATGGACCATTTCATGGGTGATTCAATTTATTTAGACATACTGAGTATAATTCTAGGACCTGATGTAGCACTGTGAAACGTGTTCAGTGCTATTAAATTAATACATGTTTAGAAACAAACACTTATAATAATGATACTACAGTATCTGTGCCAAGATACATTTAAGAGCCAAATTAATGTTCTTTCTATTTCTTCTTCCCTTTTATTCTTCTGCTTTTTTGGACTGTATCTCCTCCCAAAGATTTTGAGCTAGAGACATGAAATTTGGTGTGCTATTACCTAGCTATGGTATCCACAGAAGCGTTACAGCGTTATTGGTGGTTTTCAGGATATTTTATCCCATAGATTATAATGGTATTAATCCTCAATTGTGGATTTTTGGGATAAATGAGGACCATTGCCTCTCTGCTATTACTGCAGTAAGCAATTCTTGTTTTGGTACAAACGGAGGACTTTAGACATGCCGCCACTATAGATCCTTAGACCCTATGCCTTGGAATACGTGGCCTTGTGGGAACATTACATGTTTGTGACATCACTTTGTTTATTTAGACCCAGGCTAAATAATACATCCAGATAATTCAAATGTTATGCTTAAACTTTCCCTTTTCTAGTTGGAGATTGATGTGATAACTTTTGCTGACTATGTTGTTTGAAAATGTAAGTGTTTTTAAAACACTTTTGGAAAGATGCAGCAGCTTCTATTTGGTGTTACATTTAGAGCAAAAAATGTTACTCAAATCCCCAAAATATTTATTGCATGTGTCACGATACCATAGAGAATTGAATTGCTGCAGCCACTGCTATTCGAGCCTTAAAGGGGAACTGTGGTCTCCAAACAAGTTGAGTTTACATGAAAGGCCAGTTTCCTACCTTTAAAACGAGCCATCAACCACCTCTCTAAGTGCTCCACAGCCCAAGATATAAAGAAATTACTGACCAGAAAGTTAATGGGTGGGAGGCTGACATGTGACATTCCTAAGGCTGCTCCTCCACCTCACCGCCGGTGAGCACAGCCTCAGACTCCCTCAGTGTGTAAGAGAGACAGGACGTTCCTCTCCCTCCCTGCTGTGTGAAGGACCTGCAGCTGCAGAGAAGGTAAATGAATGTACAGCCCTTCTCTCTCACTATGTGAAAACAGCCTTTTCAGGCAGAGTGCTCACTCTGCCTGAAAAGGCTGTTTTCACACAGTTTTCTGTAGAGGGGGGGAGTGGCCCACAGCACCTGCAAGTGGGCGGGGCCATGGCACCCGGGGGAGAGCGGCGGAGCTAAGACCCCCGGCCAGAGTGTGGGGCTAAATCACCTGCGAGTGGGCAGGGCCACATGGGGCTGTAACAGATGGAGCCAAGGGGGCGTGCAAATGGGGGCCATAGGGTCCATGAGTGGCAGCGGCCAGGGGGGGCTTTCAAGAGGAGGGGGGCTGCAAGGGGAGGAGGAGACACAGGGCAGATTGACTGTCATCTACTGACATGGTTTCAGAGCAGGAAGTGCAAGGGGACCTGGTGATGCTGCTGCCATATAACACACAAAAAAGGAAATATCTTCAAAACTATGCAAAATAAACAATGACAATAAATTGCAAAAATTCTCAGGAGAGCAATTCCTATCAATTTACCTAAAGTCATTTTTTGACCACAGTTCCCCTTTAAAGCCATGCTAACCCCTTGTAACATCAGTGCAAATGGGAATAGTGTGGGTGTATCTCCCAATATACATTTCTTTACCAAGCATTAAATAAACAATGAAAAAACATGAAAATAAAGATATTACAGTATGTCAAGGATTTCAACACATCAGAAATCATTCATGTCCTGGAAACATGAGCATTCAAAAAAAATACAGAGAAGGCAGAAAGTGTGACTGGTCCTGTTGATTATTTTTATATAATACATAAGGCTAGGCTTTTTCAATGGGGAGGTGCAGTGGCGAGAATCTATATTACAGTCACTCAGTGATGTCACTCCCTGCCTGTATTAGTAATGTAGATAAAAAACCTGTTTTAGTACAATGACTGACTGACTGAATTACTGTGCTGATAAGGAGGAGCAAGCGGCCAAGTCAATTATAACTCACTGGAATGCGCTCGCTTCTCCTTATCAGCACAATAATTCTGTCAGTCAGTGTAAAGAACCAGAACAGGACCCGTTGAGAGACAATGTTTATTGTCTTCTTTTAGTTTGAGATAGAAAGGGCAGTTAACTATTTGTATGTACAAAAAGGGGCTTGTTATCTACATTACTAATACAGGGGGGGGAGAGGGAGGGGGGGAGACAGAGGGCCTGTGCTGGATTTTTCTTTTTTGACCTTATGTATTATGGAATAACACGCTACCTACAGAATAATATAAAGATATTACTTCACCTCAGAGTTCCATGACCTCTAAAAAAACACTTGGTCTGAAGGCCTTGTGCTTCTATATGGTCAGGAAACTCCTTGGTGGCGTAATATCCTTATATTACAGTGTAGGTAGCGTATTATCCCCTGTATATTACACTGTAGGTAGCGTATTATCCCTTATCTAAAGCACAACTGTATGAAACAGTCCTATAATGATGAAAACCCATGCAACAATTTTAATAAAGTCTGCTCATGATAGCACCAGTCCAGATATACACAAGGATGGGCTGGTCACATTATGATGACATATTGTAAGCATTTGTATTGGAGCAGATATCTCACAGAGCACATTCAGTGTCCCCAACACCATATGAATATTAATCTAATAGCAAAGACGTTTATTATTCATCTGGACAGTAAACTGCTTACTGTACTGTAAGATTCATATTTTCTAGTTTGATATTTTGGCAGTTTTTTTCCCTGTTACTATTGTTAATTAAAAACCAGCTAATACTGTATTTTATTCTATTAATCATGTCTCTCGTGGTCTGATATTGTGATATTTATTCCTTAGGTGTTTGCTTTTTTACAACCTTCTTAACATGTGCAACTACAGTTTCCTACATATTTCACATTTTAGTCTGCTACAGGTAAGGAAAAAACATTTTTTTTTAAAGGGCATGTCCACCCCTTATAAAAACTTTTGATATGCGGTAGGGCATGCTCCCCCAGCCCCAACCGCATTAATATTATTATTAGAAAGTCCCCCGATTTTTACTTACCTTCCCTCTTTCCTCCGCCACAGTGTTCCGGCCCTCTGCTTGCAAGGAATTGCAAGCAGGGGGAGGGACCGGCAGCCGCGTGGCTGCCGGGAGTTCTGAACAGCGGAGGAGAGAGGGAAGGTAAGTAAAGATTGGGGGACTTTCTAACAATAATATTAATGCGGTTGGGGCTGGGGTAGCATGCCCTACCGCATACCCAAAGGGTTTAATGTTAGGGGGAGGCAAAGAAAAACGGGAGGGAGGGGGGGGAGGGCTGCACTGAGCATGCCTCAAACCTTTACGAGGTTGAGGAAGTCTCAGGCACAGCATCTGTCACACACTGCTCCTACACAGCAGTTTCCTGGACTTTGGAGGGGCACAGCAGGGGAACTATTTTGAGCAGAAATGTAAGGTAAAGCTTGTTTTAAACTTCTTAATTTGGCCAGTAAGGGGTTAAATTTTCATTTTGGGGGTGGACATGCCCTTTAAATAACAAGCTGTGAAACTTTTCTGCATAATACTAAATAATTTCAGTAATCTGTATTTGAGGATTGGTATTAGATTTTTCTGTATCACAATACTACTTTTTTGTATATTTTATTTCCTTTATGTATTCATTCTGTTTTTGGCTGCTGTGTTTAATATGAGGAATAAAATGATAAATAATTGCAGCATTCTTTAAAAGAGGCCCATAAAAGGAGACGCTTTCAGGTGCAGGCAACACTCAGAGAGCAGACAAGTAAGGGTGGGTGGGCATGGATTATAATGGATAATGTACCCTCTACAGTAAATTTATAGGATATTATAAATAATATATGAACACAAACTCATTAGCCTTTTTGCCTTCACTAAAGTGTCAAATGAACTACTTAAAGTAGAACTCTGATTTTTAAACAAGTTTATAAAAAAAAACTCACTGTCTTACATTCATAGCAAACCACTTCTTTAAAAACAAGGAAGAATAAGACAGATTACTAAATATTCAGGGTGATGTAATAAAATTTCTCATAGTTAAAAATGGTTATAACCAATCAGATGTTGTTTACCATTTGAAAGTTGGTTGAGGCAAAATAAGTAAAATGATAATGAATAATTGGGAAACTCTATGGGGCCGATTTACCCAGAGACGCTGAGCAAATTTATGGAGTTAAAGTCACGCTAACTGGTTCACTACCTGTAAGCGTGACTTTTAACTCCATATTAGCGTTGGATGCGTGGGATACACAAAAGACACCTGTGCATCTGACAGTTGTGATTTAATATCGTGTTTGCACTAGTTCTAGAGCCTGATTTTAACGCCAGCAAATAGCTGGCGTTAAAATCCCGCAGTGAGTAAATCCCTTTTCGAGATTTACCCACGTTCACAAACACAATATTGAATCGCAATAAGGACATTTACCCAGAGGTACATTTACTCCCAGGTTCCCCTTACTCTGGGGAATCTGGGAGTAAGAAATTACTTCTTGATGCTTAGATTTTGTGGGCAATGCTATTCATATAGCATGAGACTGCAAGATACCTTCTGTTATAAGAAAGCTCTGGTCCATTTTATGCTCTGTGGAGCCTGGAGGGCTTTTTGGAACATTTAAAAAAAAATATTTCAGTTTTATGGTCCTGTATTTTTATAAGGTTTTTCAGTTATCCAGACCATTGTGTATTGATTACTAAATGATGACTAAATATTTCCAGTTGAATTGACTTTTATTTGCTATACAATGGTCTGGATAATTGGAAACCTTTAGCCATATTGCTAACCATATCCTAAAATTGTCACAGAATAGTGAGAAAACTTGACAAGTAGCGGCTAACAGGTGTGCTGTGAAGGCAAAGAAGATACTCTTAACCGTTCATTCACCACAAAACTAAAGGCTGCATTGGCATTAGAATGCCAAGATAATACTCTCAATAATGCTGCATTCTTTAGAGGTGGTAGAAACAAAGCCAATTTGTAGTTAGAAACTATAGAATTCATTCAAGCTTATTTAGCATACCGTATATACTCGCGTATAAACCGAGGTTTTCAGGCTTTAAAAAAAGCCTGTAAATCTTACCTCGGTTTATACTCGAGTCAATGTTCTTCCTACCTTGTCCGCCAGCATCCGGATGATGTCACTACCCGGCGCCTCTCACTTTGCGGCGCCTCTCACTTTGCGGCGCCAAGTAGTGACATCATCTGGATGCGCACCGAGGATGCGGAGCGAGGAGCGAGCGGCAACATCATATGTGGTCAAATACTTACAAATAAGAGTAAAACCTTCTTTATTTGTGCATATGATGCACATAAAGGAGGATTTACCCCATTTGCAAGTGTTTGACACTTAAGATGTTTGAAAACTACAACTCCCAGCAATAAAGCATGATGGAGTTGTAGTTTTCAAACATCTTAAGTGGCAAATACTTGCAAATAGGGGTAAATCCTCCTTTATTTGTGCATACATATTCACAAATAAAGAAGGTTTTACTCTTATTTGTAAGTATTTGCCACTTAAGATGTTTGAAAACTACAACTCCCAGCAAGAAAGCATGCTGGGAGTTGTAGTTTCCAAACATCTTAAGTGGCAAATACTAACCCCCTCGGTTTATACTCGAGTCAATATTTTTTTCTCCTTTTTTAGCTAAAACTAGGTACCTCGGTTTATACTCGCGATGGTTTATACTCGAGTATATACGGTATTTGCTTGATTTTGCAGGGTGTATTACAATCTATCTATTTTAATATTTTAGAATGTTAAAATGTGCTATCTAGTTTTAACTATGTATGTTTATAAATTGACTTCCTTATGTTTATTCATTAGGAAACATATAAAGCGACTTTGGTTGGGAGAAAAATCTTTTATGCCCAAAAAGTTCCAAATACCCGCTCCTTCAGACAGTGTGGTAAGACTGAATAGCATCTTAAGATGTGCTTATTTATGATTAATGGGGAACGACAATTTAAGTGAGCTTCCTGATCAGGCCAGGTTATAACCTTGGGAAAATTCAACTATACAAATATTGACTGTAGCAATCAGATCAAGGTTTGTTGACTGAATTTTTTGTCCCAATTGGTACATCAACCAATGTGAAAATATGTAATTACTAATAATTCTAAATTAATTGATAATAATAGTGTCTTCACATAAAAAAATAGTGGTCATAATATGGTCAGACATAACATAACAAAGCTTTCATAATAATGTAGTTTAGAAGTTTGGAAAAGGGGTTTATCTACATTTTATTAATGAAGGGGTAAACCACCATAATGTCCTGGTCTGGCATTAGTCAATATTCTGGTTTCATTCCACAATTCAATCATATAATGTATGATTATAGTTTATAACCACCAACAACATTTATAAAATGCTTTCAAATTCACCTGATTCTTTCTTCAATTCAGGCAGCAATTGCAAGATACTCTAGCTGGCAAGTGGGCTACATTTTGTGGGGTAAAGTATATTTTCATTTTCTACTACCATGAAGGTGGATAACAATAAAGGCTATATTACAGTATATTTACTTAGAAAAAATTAACATGAAACCCATAACATTAAATATCATACAGTTTGCTCAGGAATCACAATTACACAAATAACACAATTAGAAATATCACAAAAATAATGTTTAAAGGGTATCTCCACCCTAAATAAAAAATGTCGGGCAGCCCATCCCACCCCAACAGCTATATTAGATTTATAAATAAATAATCACAACTCTACTTACAGCCCCTCGCTCCAGCAGTGCCCTAATCCGGCTCCCTGCTTGCTGGAACAACAGGGGGCTGGACAGGCATCCGCGGCTGTGATTGGGTGAGAGGCAGCCAATCACAGACGTGGCTGCCAGCAATAGAGAATGTTGTGGGAGCGATGGGCTGTATGTACAGTTTGAATTATTTATATAGAGGTTGGGTTGGGAAGGCATGCCCTACATTATATATTAACCATAGTACGCTAGGTGAAGGGCAGTCAAGGATGGATTGGGGAGAGGGAGGGATCAGGAGGGAGGGAGGGACCAGGAGGGAGACAGGGGGGGGAAAGTGCTCCCCTGCACTTGCCACTGTCCTCTCAGAGGATGTATGGTAAGGATTTTTTTACACTACAAAGTGGAGCCAGTAGTGGCTTAAATTTTAGTTTGGGGGGTGGACATGCCCTTTAAAGTCCTTTAGTACCTTATATTACTGCACAAGGTTATGAAGGTTTTTAGTTTTCATTTAAAATACCCATGGGAACTTAAATGATCCACATTGCTAAATATTATATTACATTATTGTTAGTAGAGAGTATAGAGAGTTGTATTTTAGACAATAAAAAATGAAGACTTTACCTGCTGTGATGTACACAAACGCATTGCATCCATACTCAGGGAACCTCTAAATACACACAAACTGTTAACAGATGTTTCCTTTTCCCAGGTTATCTAATAATGCATCTAGTGCAAACAGCATTCGGAATGGCTTTCTTTTATATTATTGTCTTTCCAATAAAGCATGGAAATGGAATTAAATTAATAAAAGGCTTGGCTTTCTCACTGTAAGTATGTTTTGTTGTCACATTGCTAATTTATATTTCTGATAATTTTGCAGTTAATTTGAAATACTGAACGTATCCACATTTCTTTGGGGCTTATTTATAAAGCATTAATGTAATTTCATTGCAAAATGGTTCTGTTCTTGTTTATTTAACACAAAATAAATATATTTCTTTCATGGTAATATGTATTTTTTGTACAAGGAAGATGACATTATCATTATTATTGTGGATTTATATAGCGCCAACATCTTCCGTAGCACTTTACAGTTACATGTATACATTCACACCAAGCCCTGACCCGAAGAGCTTACAATCTAAGCACATTTATTAGACACATACAACCTATCATTATGTCTTTATGATTGAGGGGGAACCGGAGTGCCCAGAGAAAACCCACACAAGCACGGGGAGAAAATACAAACTCCTTGCAGATGTGTCGAAGGGTGGAATTGAAAGGGTGTCACAGATATTAATATTTATATGGTGGCATGTCTGTATAAAGCAGATAAATAAATTGCAATCATGTGAGCTTGCCTGTGTCATGAGTTACTTGTGGTTCTTGCCCTGTGTGTCTCTTCTAATTGCTTCAGAACTCCTCTAAAGATATGAAAGATATGCATCTCTGCTTCAGATGTGTTGGGCAATTAGTCGATTTAGCACCAGATGGCAGCACACAGGTCAGCTTGCATCCCCCATTGAATGAAAAGTGGTTTTAAAAAAGTAAAACAGGTGGTTTGTAAAAGTTGTTAAGTATCCTATAGATCTGTTAGCCTAGCAACAGTGGTAGGGAAGGTACTTCGGAACTTAGAAGGGGGCTTGAGAGCAAAGTCTCTGTCTTTGCTGATGACACTAAACTATGCAGAGCTTTGGAAACGTCAAAGGATGTGCAAGTGCTGCAAACAGATCTAGATAGATTATCAAAATGGGCAGCAGAATGGCAGATGAGATTCAATGTTGATAAATGTAAGGTGATGCATTTGGAGTTTAACAATCCGTGTGCCACCTACACACCATAAATAAATAATATAAAAAGATTTGGGGGATTCTAGTAGATAACAGACTTAGCTGTAGCAAACAATGCCAGGTAGCAACGGCTAGAGCTAGCAAGATATTGTCTTGTATAAAGAGAGGAATAGATTCAAGGGTGAAAAATATTATTCTCCGTCTTTACAAGGCACTGGTAAGGCCTCATTTGGAATATGCGGTGCAGTTTTGGAATCCCATATACAAAAGGGACATCTTGGAAATTGAGGCAGTTCAGAGAAGGGCAACTAAATTAATAAGGGGAATGGAGGGGCAGACAGATTAGACAAGTTAGGGCTGTTTACAATGGAGAGGTGAAGTTTGCATGGGGATCTGATAACCTTATACAAATATATTAATGGGCCATACAATGAACTCTCTGGTACATTGTTCACTAATAGGTCATACCATAGGACATCCTTTAAGATTGAAAGAAAAGAAGTTTCATCTCCAGGGTATTAAAGGTTTCTTTACAGTGAGAACGGTGAAACTGTGGAACTGTCTTCCAGCAGATGTGGTAATGGCAAGTTCACTGAATAGCTTTAAAAGTGGGCTACATACGTTTCTAAAATTAAAAAATATCAAGAATTACTGGTATTAAAATTAATACATATACTGTAGCTCTGGCTGATCCAGGGATACTTTCCAATTGCCATTTGGAGTCCCCTCTTTTTAGCTGGGTTTTTTTTTTGCCTTCCTCTGGATCAACTGTAAGGTAGGATTAAAAAGGACGGTATAAAGGTTGGACTTGATGGACATATGTCTTTATTAAACCTCAATTTTTATATAAATTACTATGTAGCCTGTTTTTTCCAGGTCCTAAAACATATAAAGTCTCATTATTATTATTATTATTGTGGATTTATATAGCACCAGCATCTTCCGTAGCACTTTACAATTACATGTATACATTCATATCAAGCCCTGCCCCAAAGAGCTTACAATTTAAGCACATTTATTTGACACATACAACCTTTCAGTATTGTCTTTATGATTGTGGGAGAAACCGGAGTGACCGGAGGAAACCCACGCAAGCACGGGGAGAACATACAAATTCCTTGCAGATGTGTCCAAGGGTGGAATCGAACTCAGGACCTCAGCGCTGGAAGGCAACAGTGCTAAACACTGAGCCACCACTCTTAGGTGACTTTTAAAGAACTGTAAACCCAGTGAAAAAGCTCTGCTTTATAAATGTGACTTGTGTGGTTTGAGAAATCACTAATTAACTTTTAGGGCTAGGCCACATCAATTATTTTCAACACGCGATCCAATTGCATGTTAGAAAGGCACACACTAGTGTGGAGTGCAAGCGATCCACATGTGCTCCAATTGCGCACCGGAAAAACACGCGCAATTTCTTGCATGCGTGTTCTAGATTGCGATAGCAAGTTGCAGTGTGGCTTCGGCCTTAATGCGCAGAATTTTTTTCTATACTAGCTGACAGCATATTTTGTATTCAGCAGTAAATTTGATCATGTAAAAAAGAAAATAATTTTAGGGGGGACTTCGAAACCCTCCAATTCGATTCGAAACTGGGTTCTATTAGAACCCACAGTACATCTCTAATTCCAAACAATAAAATCTATATTGCTGTTCAGGACTCAGTTAAAAGCTTAAAAAGGTTCGGTCACTGGAGCCTGTTTACAAGGTGATACCTTTATTGGCTAAGATAATCATAGCAAGCTTTCAGAACATTCTATTCCTTTTTCAAACTGATTACAATGAAGCTGTGGTGCTCTCTGATATATATACAACATTCAGTTCATAGTTCAAATAACCAGAAAAAAGGAATATCTGTGTGGAAGTTGTTAACAAAGTCATATAAAGGGTCTGCAAGGAGCAAACATATAAGGTACAAGATACTGTGGATCAAAGTGGCTGATATAAATAGTGGTAAGTTACTGACGTGTGAAGTAAAAGGAATTCCATGTAATTAACTGTCCCAATGTCTCAATAGATGTTTGTATTTGTGGCTTGGTGCAGAGCCTGTTCAGTAACAAATGTTCCAGTGTAAACTAGATTTAAAAAACATTTTTTTTTAATTCTAGGCCACAGTCAATCTCAAACAACATAAACTTTAAAGCAGCTCAGGACTATTGTAAGAGAAGGGTTAACCCTATATGTATGGGTAGCTAATCATCATCACCTTATTGATCTGTGGATTCTGTGCTTATTATTATCCTTTTTAGATGTATTAATTGTATGATACTAAGTGGCTTTTTATTTAAAATATATATGATTGTATTTAACATGCATGCTATAGGTTTTTATTTATTATACTCCAGAGGGTGATGACATATGATCACTAGGTATATTGATTCCAGGATCTGACTGTGGTTTTTAGTATTAGAATTTATGTTTTGACATGACAATTTATTAATTTGCATATGTAATAAATATATTAAGATATTCATTCTTCTCTGGCTGTGGAATTATTTGTACTTGCAGTTAATCCATTGTGCTTTTCAGTATTTTGAAATTAATCTGTTGTATTTTTCAGCATAGGTGAGGTTGCAATAAGAGCACTAACAGGGACACTCCTTTTTTCCAGAGCTTATCTAAAAAATGACTAGAGATGGCTGAACTTCAGTTAAAGTTTGGTGGTTCGAAAACTAACCCATTAAAGAGTTAGTGGTCTTGAATTCTTCCAAACTAGTAATGGTTATATATAAAGCCTTCCACTGTACTTTTAGAATAAAACCAAAATCACGTCTCTAGATAAAATTTGTGAGAAGTTATTGCTGGAAAGGTTCAGCAATATTACTTCCTGGTTGAACACTTCCTGTTTTCAGGAAGACCAGCTTGTACTTATGTGACCAGCCTCATTTTAAAGGAAATACTGCAGGCTTTCGTTTAACCCTCACTTGTTTTGATACCACAGTTGCCCTTTAAAGTCAATAGAGAAATAGTTTGAAAAGTTTGGATTAAATACAACTGAAATAGCAATGGTAACTTACTGTAAATGGCTCTCTGACCTGGGAAATAGTCTGGGGAACATACATATCACCAAAACTTGTTTAAATACTAACTTTCCCCACTTTCAGCAATTGTCGGGCTTCCACAATGAATTTCAAGGGTTACCCAACGCTGCATTTAAGGGTAAACAAAATTGAACACTACATTTGTGGGTTACTAAACTACACTTTCGAGGGTTGTGCCCGAATTCGAGGGTTGGCAAAACCAAACGCAAAATTCCAGGGTTATCGCCGATTTCGAGGGTTACCAAACACTGCTTTTGGGGGCTATGGAGTGATGATGTCGAGGCTTATTGATTGGATTGAATATTCGAAGTTCGTATAGTTTGAAATCCTGAATAGTTTGGGCTTGTTCGAACTATTACTAGTTGGGTTGAACTTGGGTTCGAGTTCTAGCAACCGCAGGGGGGGGTGTGGGAGCCAAGGGGGCCCCATCTTTTTATTTTTCCTATGACATACATAGCCTCCTTCCAGAAAACCACTGTGGATAAAGCATGAATAGGATCTAATTATTTTAGAGTATCAGTGATTCCTAATTCCGCCACTGTTGCCAACCATCCTGTTTTTGATTTAAAAAAATGTTATACATGTTTTGATATCAGCCAAGTGATAACTTTATTACCATAATGCATCTATTCATACTGAATCAATATTTGTATTATTTCTGTATGATTATAACACTGCTACCCTTTCAACAGTCTTACGCTTGTCATTGTGAAATTACTGATGATTCTTCAAGTTGTGATGGCTTCTCAGTTTTTTCTGCAGAAAAAAAATTCTCCTGGTGATAAACAGAAGCCATTAGCACTCAACAACAGGTGGGTAATAAACTAAATTAATATATCGTAGCTAATCAAATTTCGAATACTATCTATTTGCAATAGGTTGTATGTATTAAAGGAGAACTGTGGTCTACAAGTTTTCTCAATTTATTAGGCCTCTCAGTTACCTATCATATGAGCCCAGGATTATCGTCCCTCATTCCTGTGAGCTCTAGTTTCTGAGATATGTTTAGCTGTGTTTAGATTTATTCCCCTTTTTTTGCCAATTGGGCCAACTGTTTTTAAAGGGTAACTATAAATTAACTTATTAAAAATGGTAAGTACCTGGGAAGGGGAGGAAAGATTGATTATTCCTACCTCACAATATAATTTCGTCAAGGAGTTACAGCAGGTACAGTTCTAATTTGCCAGGTTAGTCCCAGACCATTCCTTTATTAAGGATAGTGCTGAAGCCAAGAGGAAGTCTGGGAATTTTCTTTGGGCTGGTGCTCCTCACAGAAACAATATTGGGAGGGAAGAATTACCAGTCCTTTATCCCTGTACAAGTACTTTTAATTTTAACTGTATTTTTTAAAAAAATTATACATACAATATAAACTAACTATATAAATAGTTATCCTTTTAATGCTTTTCCTAGCAATGAAACATTCCATAGCTCAGTAAGCTTAGGGCCTCTGATGAAGTGACTCCTACAACATGAAACGCGTCAGGCACCACCTATGCTGGTCCTGTCCCGCCCAACAGTGTTGGTGTGTTTGCTTTTATCTTTTGATGTTGAATAAAATCCCCTGTGCTGCCTACTCTGAGTCGAAATCTTTGAGGTGAACACTTCCTTTAAGTTGAAATCATTTGAATTTATACCTCTTGCTGTTGAGATTAGTGAGCTGCCATTTCAGGTTCTTTACCAGTTCTTCTTCTTCCCAGAATGCACACTACCATGGAATGTTCTTAACAGTAATTTCTACTGATTGGCTTTTGGATGGGTCAAACATGCTCAGATCTCTACTGAGCAACCGAATCAACCCAGACGCTGGGTCAAGGGCAAAACCATAACGGTCCCTATTATGGGTCCTGCAAACAGGAAGTCAGTATTTCGAAAGCATTTATTTACAGTATACACAGACATGCTGAATGGGCCAGTTAAGGTCATCAGTAAGAAAAAATACTGCTCTTTTTTCTTAAAAGGCATGTCCACCCTTCAAAAAATTTTTTTATATAATATTCCCCGTCCCCCCAGCCCCAACGGCTATATTTCTATTATCAGAAAGTGCCCCAAACTTTACTTACCTTCCCCCTTTCCTCCGCCGCACTGCTAGGCCCTCTGCTTGCAAGCAGAGGGCCTGGCAGCAGAGGGGCGGGACCGGCAGTCTCGTCTGTGTTTGGCTGAGCGCCAGCCAATCACTGACACGGCTGCCGGGAGTTCAGTGCGGCGGAGGAAAGAGTGAAGGTAAGTAATGTTTGGGGTACTTTCTGATAATAAAAATCAGGAGGGAGAGGGAGGGGAAGGGAGGGGGAGAAGGGCTGCAGTATGCATGCCAAACTTCTCCCGGAGGCGAGACAGGAGGCAGAGTCCTATTATGGACTCTGCAGTACTCCTGGTGGGCGTTTTTTTGGACTTTAGGGGGGGGATAGCAGAAGAACCAGATGGAGCTGGGATGTAAGGTAAGGATTAAACTACACTACACAATGGGGCCAGTAGTGGGGGGGATTATAGTTTTGGGGGTGGACATGCCCTTTAAAAGTATATGTATTTGCACTGAACTTCCCCTTTAATCAAATCAAACTTGGCAAGAAAACCCACCAATAATGCAATCATTCAGGTTATATATAGTAGAGGGCGCCGGTATGCTCGGCCATGTGTGGGCACAGTTTCCCATACTGCGGACTTTCCCTTGAAATGATGGTTAATATGGGCTTCCATGTATATATTTCCCCCCTCCATATGTACATATGCACATTTCATATATATATATATATGTATATTACCACATTTACGTTGCTTTTATGTTTTATCTCTAAATGCCCTGTAACATTTCACCTGATTATTTTTCTTTAAAGCTGAGACCAGATGTGAACATTAAACATGGTGTGCACTGTGTTCGTTATGCTAGTTATGCACCTTAACACTGTTACCTTTGTTGCAACATTTTAAGTACAGTGCATTGTGTGTCACATTCAATGCTTTGTTAAATTACTTTAACTTGGTATAATCAGTAACAAGTGATCTTCTATTTCAGAAAAGCATTCCACAACTTCAATTACTTCTTCTTCTTCTACAATGTCATACTTGGTCTGACTGCCTGCCTATTTAGACTTCTCTTTAGTCTGCTATTGGGAACCTGGCTAGTTGCACGAATTGACATGACAGTACTCCAAAGGGGATATGAATCACTTGACACAGGTGAGTCCATTCTATATCCAGGTTACTATTATGGATAGATCTTTTATTATATATACAGATTTAGCCACACAAGATTGACAGAACTGGCTACTTTCTAAGTTCTGCACTCTGACAACCCTTTGTACATTGTGCATGCATAACATAGAACAGATGAGAATAGCACAATTCAATTTTCTGTAAACTCTGGCCACTGGCCTGTTTCATCCTATTATGTAATAGAACAATAATATGGTCCATGACTACGTTGGACATTAAAGTGCTCATGATGATCTTGCTGTATAAACATACAAACCTTTTGGGGGTCTTACTGTAATATGATTCATGTGATGCATTATAAAGTCATGTCTATATTTAACACAATTCTGCTCTGGACTGTAGTCTGTAAATTACATGACAACCTTACTTAGTAGGGTATTTACTAAGTAAGTGTATTTCCAATATTTACCTAATAAAGTTTATCCATGTTAATGTACCGTACCTGTGAAATATTTGAACAATTCATGTACATTATTATTTGTTTTGAACTAAGTGTTTGCTCTTTTTTGTCTGCAGGTTACAAAACGTGGATTGGGATGATATTTGTGGATCACTATCACACTAATCCGGTCCTTGTAAGCTTTTGCAACATTCTGTTAACAGCCAGCGCAGAAAAGAGAGTAGAAGGCTCCTCTTCATCACCCAACAAATCAGGTGAATGTAATTCAAAATACAAGATTAAATGGCATATAGTTTTATCTAGGTAAACTAAAAGGTGTTTCCAGGCAAACTAATTAAGTCATGTATAAACATGGCAGAGTTAAGAGCAAGAGTCCGATGTTAGCATTCAAATCCCCAGATACCCCATTGCGCCATAAAACACACATGACACAATAGATGGAGCAAAAGTGTTCACAGCTTTATTTAAATAACATGAATGAATTATCTAATAAATACTATTTTCTCATAACAGTAAAACAATTTTTATTTTTTTATTAATAACTCTGAAATTCTATACCCACATAACTCTGACAGGTGGTCCCCGGAAGCTACCGTAAAGAACTCAAACCCCCTTTTTGCTAAAAGCAACCACATCAGCTCAGCAAAGGGTATCACACATTGTGGTGAAGCAGGTAACACTGGTGCAAAAGGGACTTATACGTCCCTTCTTTACGGAGCTGCCACCCTGTGAGCTAGCTCTGTTACTAAGACACCAGTTAGCTTCCGAAAGAACCGCCGCCCACCACTGTGATGGCAAAGCCCTAGGGATACCAAACAGAAAATAAGGAAGGGAGGGGATAAACTACCTATTTTACCTCACTTCCCACCACTTTTACCCGTGGTGGACGTCTGCTTATATACCCTGCCTAACCCCCCGCCTACCTGACCCTTCCCCCAGGTTAGCCAGACATTTTACCAACAAATATTGTATAGAGGCTCCTATGTCTAATGGTGAACATTCAGTATGTACAATGTTAGAAGATTCATATAGTTTTTAAATGCTTAAAGGAGATGTGTGTGCTACCCATAATTAGAGATGGCAGAACTATAAATGAAGTTTAGTTCATTTCCGAACTATAGAACTTTAGTAAAAGTTTGGAAACTAACCCATTAAAGTCAATGAAAGAAAATGGTTAGAAAATTCTAGTTAATTACAGTGAAAATAGCAATGGTAACTTACTTACTTACTTACTTACTTTGGGACCTGGGAAATGGTCTGGGGACCATATCACCAAAACTTGTTTAAACACTACCTTCCCTCATGATCGGGCAATTGTCTGGTTTCCACATGCTACATTCGAGGTTTATTGCCAATTCGACTAACGGGTAATCAAACAATAAATTTGAGGGTTACCAAAACCGAATGATACATTCGAGGGCTACCAAAACCGAATGATAAATTTGAGTTACTGAACAAAGCGGTTATTGCCGAAACAGAATATATTCGAGGGTTATCGCCGAAACAGTGTATTCGAGGGTTAACGGCAAAACGTGGCATTCGAGGGTTATCGCCGAAACATTGCATTCGAGGGTTATCGGCAAAACGTGGCATTCGAGGATTATAGCCGAAACATTGCATTCGAGGGTTATCGGCAAAACGTGGCATTCGAGGGTTATAGCTGAAACGGTACATTCGAGGGTTATGGCTGCAATCGAGGGTTAGTGAACGGTATGCAAATTTGATAATTATCGAATTTGCTACGTCCGAGTTTGGAAAACCTGAACTATTAAAGTTTGAGTCAAACTCGGGTTCAAGTTCGGTTCTATTCCATTTCTACCCATAATCAGTTGAATTAAATGGTTATTATTTGGCTTGCTCTATCATTTGTTTCTGGGATTTAATATATCAAAGTTAGGCGATCGATAGTATCACTGCAACACCCAAGAGTTAAAGGCCATGTCCCCTCCCACCATGTAATTTTAAGAAAATGTACAGTCCTGGGGGTCTGTATGTAGAAGATAGAAGAAGTTTTGTTAAAGGTAAGGGGTGAACCTTTTCAGTGGCGGCTCCAGCTCCAGATTTTTCCGGGGGCACAACATGGGCACAAACGCTAACAAATGGGGCACATTAAAAAAACACCAATAATCTTTGTCGGTGGAATGTGAGGTGCACGAACAGCTATTACACACCTTACAGTTTAACTGTGTGTTTTTAACTGAGAAGTTTATAAAATTAAACTACTAAAGAAGTTGAAGAGCATTGCTGGCAATGCCACTGTCTGTCTATCTATCTATACGGGTATCTGTTTGTCTTTCTTTCTATCTGTCTGTCTGGGATAGATAGATAGATAGATAGATAGACAGACAGACAGACAGACAGACAGACAGACAGACAGACAGAGATAGATAGAGACAGATAGATAGATAGATAGATAGATAGATAGATAGATAGATAGATAGATAGATAGATAGATACTGTACATGATAGATAGATAGATAGATAGATAGATAGATAGATAGATAGATAGATAGATAGATAGATAGATAGATACTGTAGATAATAGATAGATAGATAGATAGATAGATAGATAGATAGATAGATAGATAGATAGATAGAGGCAGACAGACACAGACAGACACATAGAAAACATTTTTACCTCTGCAGGCTTCACTTCCAAGCATTGATTCGGCATGCTGACTCCTGTCCTGTACGGAACTCCACTTCCTACTGACCAAACAGTGTGAAATCTCATTAAAGTTTTTTTTAAAAAGGAAACTTCTGTTTTTTTATTTAAAATTTTTTATTTAGAACTTATACTGCTGGCCAGTAGTAATAGGAGTTCCGTACCGGACAGGAGTCAGCATGCCATTGGACAGCCAGTATGGTTTGCAAGGGGGGCACTTTGGGGGCACTGCACCTGTGAACTGGGGCACAGGGTGGGGTCAACATGCCCTTTAATGTATCCATTTACAGTTTTCTTCTCCTCAAATCACTTCCGAAATTGTTACTGTAACAGAAAATTACTTCAAGAATATTAGATTAGATATTAGAAGGAGTATCTAATATTACTTCAATTTCTTGCAAACCAATTTTTTTCAAATTTACCATTCTGTGTATCGAAAAGAAAAAGAAAAGTGTCAATGAAGTGTGTAAATTAGTTACGCTGCACTGCAAGAACGTTTATGGAAAAAGAAAGCTATTTTAGGCCTCTATTAAATTGTCAACAGTTTGGGATTATTTATTACTAAGTGCCTTATTTCCATAAACTCTTCTGCTGTGTGCAATTGTGCTGTAACTAAAATGGTGATACAGTAGTTGGCATGTGTAAAATGCATGATGGGAAATTACATCTCCCAGTGGAGCCTCATAACAATTAATGAGCATGCTGAGCAAGGGGCTGTTAGTTAAGGGAGTGAGATACTTAGCCTAAGCAATACAAATACTGGATTGAAGGCATGCCTTAGAGTTTGGGCTACATGTATTTAAAGGGGAGGTTCAGCGCAAATACATATACTTTTCAGGGAGAAAAGCAGTATTTTTTTTATCCCAGTGACCTTAATCTGCCCATTCAGCATTTTGTCTGTGTATAAATATAAGCAACCGAAATACTGACTTCCTGTTTGTAGGACCCCTAGTAGAGACCGTTATGGTTTTGCCCTTGACCCAGCACCTGGGTTGATTCAGTTGCTCAGTAGAAATCTGAGCATCTTTGACCTATCCAACAGCCAATCAGTAGAAATTAATGTTAGGAACATTCCAAGGATGTGGTGCATTCTGGGAAGAAGGACCATTATTACCTGAAATGACAGCTCACTAATGTCAACAGCAGAGAAAAGCAAAGGGTATGAAATCAACTGATTTTTCAAAATGTAATAGAATATGTAGAATAACTAAGTATGCATTACACAAACTAACTATTTAACAAATATTGATAATTTCCACTGAACTGTCCCATTAATTATAGATGAATACATTATAAGGCAGTATAATTTGTTCAGCATACATACCCTTTAAGCAATCAGTACAGGTATTGTGTGTTTTTCAGGATTTGTTTTATGATAGTGCAATCATCCAATATTTTATTCTATATTTTTTATTTTAAACATTTTTAAAATAAAAGTGTTTTTGTTTTTTTTTTTTTTTCAGGATCCTGTTTATCAAAAAGAGCCAGGACAAGATGGCATCTGTATTATACTCTTTTAAATAATAACAGACTTATATTGCAAAGGAAAATAAGAGATCCTAGTGATTGTGAGATAACAAACAGTGTAAATAATCCCGGACACGTTCAGGCCTCTTTCATGGAAGTTGGAACAAGGACCAGTTTAGACAGATCCTTTGATTTAGACTGCACAGAAAGTAAAGAACATTGACTGTTAGAACACTAACTTGTAGGAAACATGTATTTCTTCAAAATTTGACCATATAAATTGAACTAAGTATTTTTGTTTTGAACTAAGAACTTTTTGGTAATTCAAAAGGAATTTTTTTCCTATTTACCACCCTGCCTTGTGTCTCATAACTGGTAAGGCCAAGGCCACACTTACACTGTGATCCATGCAATGCTGCTCTGTGTTTCTCACACGTAAAATGTGACCAAAAGCATGTGAGAAACATGCTAGTGTGGCCTAGTCATTAGAGAACATATAGCATTGTCAGTTTGCTTTTCAGACAAAATAACATTCAACTAAGCTATAACAAACACAGGAAATTACTTTTCTGCACACATTTTTATTATTATTGTGGATTTGTATAGCACCAACATCTTCCGTAGCACTTTACAATTACATGTATACATTCACATAAGGCCCTCCCCTGAAGCTTACAATGTAAGCCATTGAGTATGAGGGAGCAGCCTACTGTTATCCTTCACAGATGCTGCTTTAGGTTTTGTCTAACCAGATAATGATTGATAACCCACCATTTCATTCATATTGGCGGAAGATATTTTACTTGCACGACCCATGTAGTGCCACAATAGTAATGTGATATAGTTATGTTGTTCTTAGTTACATTTATATTATATGCAACAGGGATTTTTTATTATTAAATGTTTTTATTTTGTAAATAAATTAGTTAATAAATTGATTGCTGTATTACTGATCATGTGTGAATAATGGAGCCTTTTTTTGAGGTGGCAGTAATTACATAACTGCATACATAATCCCTTAAAGAGCCAAAAACACAAAAACAAGAAATTACTTCATATCCAGAAGGTTTGACATAATTTTTGTTCATGGTCATTTCTGACAAAAAGTTCTGAATTCGAGCTGCCCTGCTATTAATTTTTCCAAAAATCAACTATTTTAGAACTAGCATTTTGTGTTGACGTAGAAAACAGCTGACAGAAGTAGTGTAGCACCTATACTTCTCGTCAAACTCAAAAGTGACAGGTGCCCCGCCCACTCTCCTCCCACTCTCCTCCCATTTCTCCTCCCACTCTCCTCCCATTCCCCGCCCCTCTTCCTGTCCCTTCTGAGGCCAAAACACGCCCTCTTTTTGCCCTCACTATGACAACATCCTGTTTCCTGTTTCCTTGCCCACAGTATGACAACATCCTTTTCTTGCCCATAGTATGACAACATCCTGTTTCCCTTGCCATTCTGAAGCCAAAACACACCCACTTTTCGCCCCAGATTGCCATTTTTCTGTCGAACTACTCAAGTTATTAACTCCGTTCCTTTTACACCCGAAGCCGGGTTATCTTATAATTAATATTAATAACTATATAACGGTTCCTAAACATGTATTATTTCTGTAATTAGACAGCATTTACAACAACAATAAATGTTTTACAGCTTGTAATCGAACGTGCCTGTAATATACAAACAACAAGATGCCGACTTTCTCCATCACAGTCCTTTCGTGTTTGCAATAAGCTGCCCCACCAGAAACATTTTCTCCATTACAGTCTTTTTTCTTGTTTGCAATATAGCGGTCCCCACCAGAACATTGTCTCCATTTTTGTGTTTCAATAAGCGATCCCACCAACACATTGTCTCCATTTTTGTGTTTTGCATAAGCTGCCCACCAAAACAATTCCTACTATGCCAGTCCTCTCGTGTTTGTAATAAGCTGTTCCCACCAGAACCGTTCACTATGCCAAACATCCTTCGTGTTTGAATAAGCTGTCTATCAGCAATATATTTTCCTTCCCTAATCGCATCCGAGCAACTCCCTGTGGTCAAAGTGTCTCCACATATTGGTTTACAGGTCACAGGCATTACGTGAAGCTCTTCATTGTCGTAGGCACAGTGGCAGCGTAATAGTTCTTACACATTGCATTTATCAAACTAAAGGTTCTGTATTCTCTTCTGTTCTGTGCGGCGTTACGAACCGATGTCCCAAGAGTGTTTAACACGCTTGAATTGTATAGTTGTATAGTAAGGTTGAAAATTGTCACGATATACGATCCGTCTCTTGTTAAACAAGCTATGTGTTGGTTACACAGTAACTACTTGGTGTTTGTACCTAAACATCATTTGATGTATTCAAACTTTGTAAAGTGTTAAGTAAAAAAAACTAACACACGTGAGATCCGGCTTACGCTGTTTTCTTTCACTTCGCATTGATGTATGATACGAGGTAATAATGAAATAACTAAATGTTACTAAAAGTGTTATAGACGCGTATTGCTTTTACCAAGCGAATGCTGCATAAAATATATACACATAAGTTCCAAACTAAGACCATTTTGCGTCAACTGTAAATGCTATAAAAGTTTCATCACCCTTCTTATATGTTAAACTTATTTTTATTATTTGAGTACAGTACCGAAAATAAATAAATCTATAGAGCAATACTAGGCGGTCCTAACACAGAGTGTCCAGCGGGGTAGGGATGACCCAGACCAAACCCTATATAACAACAGCGACAGCGTTACAAGACCCACAACGCTTCAAACAGAATACCTTCTTTTCAACAAGGGCCTTCACTTTGAAATAAGGTACGATATAATTATATATTGTTTCAAACTTAACTTCTGTTGTTTGATTTAAGCTTATATTTCATTCTTTATTTAAAAATATATGTTTCCTTTTGTTCTCTAAATTTTTGTTTGTATTAATTGATTATAGTTCATTTTATATAAAAGAGCTCTCTTTATATTATTTGACTTAACCAATATATCTTATTTTTACGATTCTTTTACAACATAATTGTCTGCTAGCTAGTTTGAAAATTCATCTGTGTCGGTGACTATACTGTTCGCGGTAGATTTACCCCCTGGACCGAACTTACCCACACTAGTGAATTTAGAAAAAGTTTAGAAATTTGCCTTTTTGGGGTTCACAGCTATTTTATCAGCACGCAGTGAACACCCCCTTTTTCAAAAAAGACTCTATGTATGCCTTTTTCTGAGCATCATTTGTACACCAGCTGGGGTAACCGGAGGCCTCCTGTTTATCCCTGAGGTGTAATTTAGTAAGGTGCAAAGAGCTCATCTGTGGTATTGGAAAATGCCAGACCACTTAGACAACCCCAAGCCTTAGCCCTTTTCTAACCGCTAATATAAGCTCTATCGTACACCACGTACCTGTCAAGGAGCGTTCTTCGTCACTGTGGTTGCAGCTGTCTTTCTGAGAATTCAAGGCGCATGTGTAACAAAGCGGGAACATTAGTTTTTTATTAAGTTTTACAGGTAGGACCGGAAAAAATAAATTTCTGGCGGATAAACTTTCACTTTAGCAAAGCCAAAGTATTTTTTAATTGTCCAACATGATCGAAAATTATTTCTGGTGCCCTACGTGGTATGTTTTAGTTTTATTAACAATGGGTAAAGACTGTAAATCATAAATATGTGTGTTTCACCAGGCTGAATTTTATGATACAGTTTAATAGCATTGGTTCTCCCGCCATAAAGTGCATCACGGGGGTCCAGCGGTGATGGAAACTTCATTTTAAGAAGAAATCTTTGATACCATCATCTCTCTCAGACATTCTTTCCATTCATGTTCCCACATAATACGGATTGTAAATCCAGATCTCTGCAGGTAATTTTCTTAAATAGAATGGTGGTATGTTGTCCATATGTTGATTAGTACGTCATTACTGTCGTTCTCATTATACCATACAGGCAACCGTGGTAGAAACACCCCTGAAATTCAAAGGCTATGTGGGTACCATTACAAAAGCTAACCATCCAAAAAGTACTTGCCTACTTTCTTTCACCACCCTTTAAGCGTTTTGTATACTGACCCCTTCTGTACTTTCAACATACATAAGCCACTGTATAGCCGGTGTGGAAAACCGTTTCTTTTGTTTTGTGAATTATCAGCGGGACAATGGCTATGGTGTCTGCAGTAAGAATTTAAACCTGTACATTGCCATGCAGACAGAGGCCAGGTATAAGTTGAAAGGGGTCATACATTTAGTGACTATTTAATTTCTTTTCACGCTTACAGTATTGACTTACATTTTTCTTAGTCATAGCCATAATCGTGTCTCTGTAACATTCCAAGCCTTCCTTAAAACTTCCACATCCTGTTTACAGTAAGCTTTTAGCTCTTCCTGAAATTAAAGTATCGTTCTTATGTGTTTCATACCACGCCGTGAAAACTTTTTCTCCGCAGGCATCATATATCAACCCCATAATAATGCTGGGCAGTATGGGCCCTAATAGTTTTGATTTACTTCTGTATTAAAGAAATGCGGGAAATGACCTTTGGCCCCAGAAAAGCCCATAGCTTCTGGCATTTTATACTGTGCTTCATGGCACAGTAAAATTCAAAGAGTCTATGAACCTAATTTCAGATCGTTAAGGATACACACATTAACCCCCTCCTTGATTTACAATATTAATTTTTATTTTTCCTTGACCAGCCCGGTACAACAAATAAGCATCATCACCGACCCCATTATGAGCAACGAAGGTGTAACCTGAAAACTTACCGCTGTAAAAAAGCGGACAAAGTCCTTGCACCATGTCTTTCCGTTGAATTCCAGGAACCTGGCCCGTACAGAGTTGTAGCATAAATATAGTTGGGGATGTGTGTGCCTGTCTCCTGCATGCACTCAAAGTCATAGAAAATGTATTTTCAGTCAAATGTTTAGGTTGTACGGCTGCATGTAACAGATATGGTGTCAATTTGTCAACACGGCCACCACAAACGCTACAATTCAGGCCGTCACACTTGTGTTTATCTGTACGACCTACATACCTAAAACACGAATTGCAAAACAATTTTTTTACACAAAATGCCTCATCATGTTCTGCTAATTGTCTATGTAAAATGAGGCACGCATCAGAGCGACAAAACAAACGACATTGCGGGCACCTAGGTTGTTCACCACCGTTTCTATACAGTCTGATCTGTGACAAGCTTTGCAAACTCAAGAACACCGTGCCTATATTTGTGACTGTAGACAGAGCAGCATCTCTCACAGAATAAGAACAGCCGATAAAACCTTTCATCCGTTTTTATTCTGTATAATGTTGTTCATGGTACAGTATATAGACAATCTTATCTTTAGAGGGCGCCCTGTATGTAATTTTGCCATTTGCCCCGTTTGTGGTAAAAACCTTAATTGTAATGTTTAAATATTTTTTCAAACATCAATATCACTGAAAAGAAATCAATTGGTCATCGGGTATGTGCAAATCACTGTGTAACTTCTGGCCCTCTCTAACAAACCGAATCACTAACACTAGCGTCCAAAACAGCGTACAACCTTGC
Organism: Hymenochirus boettgeri; assembly: GCA_019447015.1. Taxonomy (NCBI): domain Eukaryota; kingdom Metazoa; phylum Chordata; class Amphibia; order Anura; family Pipidae; genus Hymenochirus; species Hymenochirus boettgeri. The sequence continues at coordinate 216,183,290 of CM033469.1, forward strand.
CGCAAGGCCACAGGTTGTTGTTGTAATTGGTTAAAGTCGTACAAATGGTTCTTTTTATGCTTTATACTCTGGCTATAAGCACCGGATCTCAATCGCCTTTGAACACCGCCGGCCGGTTTCTGATACAATACACACAAGTTTTGAAGAGAATTGCCCACTATACATTCCACATTGCTCTGTAAAGCATTTGCAATATTATTTAAAAATGTCTCGGCATTAAAATCTTCTCTAGACTGCTTGGATGAAAAAACTGAATCAAATGTTTCACCACCGTCAAGTCTCAACTTAACAAGTCCCCTGGCTTTGTCCGGTAAAATCCTATCTAATAATGTTTGTATAGAGGCTGCACCGCATCAACAGCCCCAACAAAAGAGTGAACACTATCAAGATTAACAAATCTGAAATGTTCTATGGTACATGGTACCCGTTAAAATTACCAAGTCACGCTGTTGGTGCGTATGCACTCAATAAACCGAATGTCGTTGACCGACCCATTTGTATAACGTTTGAACACGCTGAAAGTGATTTGAGATTGTGGATTGTCATCATTGTCGTCTATCTGTTTGTCTGTAGAAAGCTCAGGTTGTGGGTGTGTGCGGTGATTGAGCCATCTGTGACTACGTGTTGTGTCTGCTTTGTTACAACAACCCCTTCTTTTCTTCCTAGCTCTAAAGACGTTTGACACGTACACAGCTTTATAGCTGTTTTAATTTTTTAGATCTCGCTCTAAAGGCCAATTTTCTTTTTTTCAAAGACTACCTCCACCACACATCTTAGTCACGCCTTATTAATCATTTCCTCTTCTATCGACTTTAGATGGTTTTTCAACCTCCTGTATTTTTTAAATGCTTCTTTATTGCGCGCATTATACGGGTTAGGGGATTTAAACGCTAAATTCCTTTGCGTCTCTCGCGCAACATTTTAAAAAATTTTGCAACCCGAAGCATTTGATCGCTTACGCGACCAAGATTACTCAATGTGTTGTCCGTACATTCATCCCAACACGTACATTGCTTAATAAAAGGGGTGGTATCAACCTTTAGATGGCGCTGCAACCGTCCTGGGGCCGATGTCTCAAATGTGATCTGCTTTTTAAACTAAGCATGTCACCATCTGGCGTGGATGTATATCAGAACAGGGATGACAAAACCTGACATATTGTTGTTTATACTTGTTGACTCACCAACCCTGATAAGATTTGTGCCCATCTACAGTTTTCTAAAATCGGCGACAACTGCTCTGTCCTTATTGATCCGTTACGTGGTCGGGCGGGGGTTGAATGGGCGTTCTTTAAGCCCTCTCGTTTTCTCAGAGCCTGTGGTTTTCTCTTTTTTGCTGCGGATTTAAAAGGCCTCGATTATTTTATAGCAAAAATTAAGAAAATGTAACATACGATAAGATACGTCTATGACTTACGTGCATTAGGGTACTTGAATGACCTTTTATATTCGAAGACCGACGGCGTTGCCTGAGTATTTGTATTAGATTTTGCACATCTTGGTAAGATTGCAGTGTTTTTCTTTTTTGCTGCGTATTTAAAAGATTAACATTAAAATTAATAACACCAATTTGAAACTGCTGCACTACATTAAAAGATGCAGCTGTGCTTAGTTCAGACTTACTTGCTTTAGCTGGTTTGGGCCTCTAATTGATTCACAGACCGTCGTGTGTTGTCAGATCTTAGTTGTAGATGTGGTAGCCTTTGGAGTTGTCAGATCTATAGTTGTAGGTGTAGTGCCGATCGCCGTTGATAATTGGTGTAGCTGTAGGCGTATGCGTCTCATATGAGCTTTCCATAGCCTGAGCATCTAAAAATAGACTTAAATATTATAAAACCACATTAATACCTATTAACAGTATTTTTTATACCACGCATTCTATTTAAGAAAAGTTACCTGCAATCTGGATTTACAACCGTATTATGTGGGAACATGAATGAAAGAAATGTCTGAGAGAGATGATGGTATCAAAGACTTTCTTCTAAAATGAAGTTTCCATCACCCGCTGGCCCCCGTGATGCACTTTATGGCTGGAGAACCAACCTATTAAACTGTATCATAAATTCAGCCTGGTGAACATAACACTATTTGTTTCACAAGTCTTTACCCCACGACAATGCCTTATCGGTCGATCGGCTTGATTTTTAAATGGCCTATACCATTTTCGCTTTTTGACTTATCGCCTGATCAAGAACAAGGGTCATTTCTCTCTTGTTAGAACGGGGAACTAAAGAGCTGAAATACGCTTTGCTGAACCCACACAATCTACTATTAACATGATGTGTATTCCATTACTGAAAATATTATTGAGATAAATAACAGACGCGGGTATTATACGACTACTATTAAAGATGACAACTCATGAACTTACAGAAATAGTGAAATTGGACTTTTACGCCCGGCGAATATTTCAGGGGTTCCCATGCGATCTTCTACCCAACGACCAGATCGTTCAAAGACCACGGCTTATATTGTGAATACGACGATCATGAACAGCCGCGGGCAACACTGGATATTGATTTTTTATGCAAAGAAAACATTTCAATATTTTTTGATAGTTACGGGTTTTCCCCAAAAACGAAATCTTCCTCGTAACTTCATGAGATTTTTAAACGTAGAAATTCTACAGTGATACAATACCAAAATAGAACAATACCAAGACTCTGCAGTTTCTGTGTGCGTACATTACTGTATCTATATGGTTACATTATATAGCTAAAGGAATGTCCTTTCAAATGTATTAACAATATCACAAATCATTTTAGGAAAAAAATGCATTATTGTAAGTGATTTGTACAACAACACGTAAAACATTATGCTGCGTGTTCTCATTACAAGCAAATGTTGCCTTTGTCGTAATATAACATGTACCGTACTTATCTATTAACGCGCAATAAAATATATAAAATATCCCATGTTTTGGCCTGTTTGTTTCTAAATGTTTTTATTTCATTTTATTTTTAATATTGACAAATACATCATTCCACACTATAGATTCGTGTGTGTGTTGTGTGTTGTTTGTTTTTATTTTATAGTACTAGATGATTTGTTTTACTTCTAACTCAAATGTTAATATTTTACTAAACACTTACAATTAGTGTTAAACCATCTGTGACTCTTTTACTCCCCAGGTAACACCTTGTAGTTACTAGAAGAATAAAGACTATAGAACTTATTAAGACTTTGGGGCATAATTTAAAAGGAACGATGTTAGCCAAAAACAATTACACGCCGCACATCGTCGGCCGCGAAAATAATAGCGATCATCGCTGTATTTATAACGGCGAGCGCTATTCCCAAGCGATACCTATCGCGGCGCGATGTGCTGCGGTATTTTAAAGCCCCTTCGCGGCGATACGATTAGTATCGCCGCAAGGGACTTAAACTCCTTCCCGACCCGCTTCCTAGGGGGCGGGCATATCACCACCCCCGCCCACACCCCCCCGCGGCGGCAGGCGGCGACCACCCTGCCGCCGCCGCACTTCCCACACCCCTCCCACCCGTTCCCCTTCGCGGCAATCCTCGAACGGGAGGCTAGAAGGGGCTGCCGGAATGGGCCGCAGCAGGTGTCGCGACCACCCGCGCGCACCCCCTCCCCGGCAACCCCTCCAAGCCCCCCCCCGGCCGCTCCCGTGAGGCGGGAGGGAGCGCTGGGGGGGTGGAAGTCTCCCTCCACGGGGCCCTGAGAAGGCCTTTTGGGGCTTAGGGGTCCCCGCAGCTCGACCGGGACCCCCCTCGCCCGGCCCCTTACAACGGGCCCTTGCGCACTGCAAATTCCATTTGCGGGGGTCCCGAAAGGGAACTCTTGAACGAAAGGAGGTCGGGGAAGGGGAGAGGGGAAGTGGGGGGGGGCGAGACGAGGACCCCTGCTCCAAGGGCCGGGGGGGGGGCGTGCGACTAAAATTCGGCGTCTTGGGACTTAACTTCGCTGCATCAAAAGGGGCCAAAGCGTCTTCTTTCAGCTCAAAGGGGGCCGCGTAGGGGTGCGGGCACAGCCTCCCAGGCGAAAAAGGTGACACCAATCACCAGCGCCGGGCCCCGCCCCGAGTACCCCGCGAGAGGTCCCGCTGCCGCCAGGGGTCCACCCCGGGGGGCCGGCGACCTCAGAGGCGAGTGCGCGTCTGATCCACGCGGCGTCTCGGGCTGGCGACACCAACCCCACTCAGGTCGCCGATGCGGCAGACTCATGCTGCCGCCATTGCGCTCTTGCACTGCCGGCCTCAGCGGAGCCGATGTTGCCAGCCGCTTCTTATCTTCTTTCTTCGCCATCTACTGCGCGATGGCATCTGAGTTCCGCGGCGGAAGCTCCTCTTTATATAGGTTTGCAGAAATCCAATCCGTTTCTCTGATTGGTCAATTTTTAATACTTGCTTTACATTAACCAATCAGATTTCTGGAAAGTTCTGAATCTGATTGGTTAATGTAAAGCAAGTATTAAAAATTGACCAATCAAAACGGAATTGGATTTCTGCAAACCTATATAAAGAGGAGCTTTCCCGCCGAGGAACTCAGTACCATCGCAGTAGATGGCTGAAGAAAGAAGAAAGAAGACGGCTGGCAACATCGGCTCCGCTGAGGCCGGCGTTGCCGCGGGCTCACTGGCGGCCGCAGGGTCTGCCTGGCATCGGCGACCTGAGTGGGTTGGTGTCGCCAGCCCGAAGACTTCGCGTCGGATCAAGACGTCCGCAACATCGGCCTCGTTGAGGTCGCCGGCGCCCCGCCGGGGTTACCCCTGGCGGCCGCAGGGGTACCTCTCGGGGTCCGGCGGCCTCGCGAGCTGGTGTCGCCGGGACTGGAGAAAGAAAGACGTCGCCCAAGCTCTTTTAAGAGCCGCACTGGGGGTCCCGGTTCAGCTGCGGGACCCCCGCCAAAGGCACTTGTCGTGCGCCAAGGGCCCTTGTAAGGGCCGGGGAGGGTGGTCCCGGTTCGAGCTGCGGGACCCCCTAAGCCCAAAAGGCCCTTCTCAGGGCCCCGCTGGAGGGAGCCTCCACCCCCCCAGCGGCTCCCTCCCGTCCCCTCCCGGTAGCGGCCGGGCGGGGGCTTGGAGGGGTTGCGGGGAGGGGCTGCGCGGCGGGTGGTCGCGACCACCTGCTGCGGCCCCTTCCCGCGCAGCCCCTTCTAGCCTCCGTTCCGAGATTGCCGCGAACGGGAACGGGTTGGGAGGGCTGCTGGGAAGTGGCGGCGGCGGCGGGTGGTCGCCGCTGCCGCCACGGGGGGGTGGGGCGGGTGGGCGTGTCTCCCGGGCGGGTTGCGACCACCCGCCGGGGTTGCCTGCCCTCCCCGCCGCGGGAGTTAGTATCGGCTGACTTCGCCTCCTTCAAGGTGTCGAAGTAAAACCTATACTAGCCCGGCGAAACCAGTAACCGCCGCTTTATAAATAGAAGCTGTCGGTAATGGTAATATCGGCGGCGAAAGGTTAACGAACCTTATAAAATATGCCCCTTTGTCCTAAGACAATAAAGGCTTGACCTGTGAATGCCTGTCTGTTAAAACACATCTTGTGACAACCTTTTACCCCAGGGACGTTGCTAAAGGAATGTCTTTTGAGAATGTGGAAAAATATCTGATGACAGCTTATTACAAAACCAAAGACTGTTTGGCATAGTGAAGTGTTTCTGGTGGGGCCGCTTATTTGCAAACACAAAATGGAGACAATGTTTCTGGTGGGATCGCTTATTGCAAACACAAAAATGGAGACAATGTTTCTGGTGGGACCCACTTATTGCAAACACAAAAATGGAGACATGTTTCTGTGGCACCGCTTATTGCAAACAAGAAAAGACTGTAATGAGAAAATGTTTCTGGTGGGGCAGCTTATTCCAACACGAAAGGACTGGATGGAGAAATGTTTCTGGTGGGCAGCTTATTGCAACACAAAGGACTGTGTATGGAGAAAGTCGGCATCTTGTTGTTTGTATATTACAGTTACGTTCGATACAAGACTGTAAAACATATATTGTTGTTGTAAATGCTGTCTAATTACAGAAATAATACATGTTTAGGAACCGTTATATAGTTATTAATATTATTATAAGATAACCGGCTTCGGGTGTAAAGGAACGGAGTTAATAGCTGAGTAGTTCAAAGAAATGGCAATGGGGCGAAAAGTGGTGTGTTTTGGCTTCAGAATGGCAAGGGAAACAGGATGTTGTCAATACTATGGGCAAGAAAAGGGATGTTGTCATACTGTGGGCAAGGAAACAGAAACAGGCTGTTGTCATAGTGAGGCAAAAAGGAGGGCGTGTTTTGGCCTCAGAAGGGAACAGGAAGGGGGGCGGGAATGGGAGGAGAGTGGGAGGAGAAACGGGAGGAGAGTGGCGGGGCAACTGTCACTTTGAGTTTGACGAGAAGTATAGGTGCTACACTATCGACAGAAGAAGGGCTGGACCAGTAGCCGAGATATCAATTCTCAGTCAATCCCTTTCGAGGGCTGCCAACATTAGTTATTTATTAGTTATTAAAGGGCAACTATAGTGAAAAAAAACTTTGTCTATATACAATTACAGATCACTTAGCATAAGCTCCTTAAGCGGGGTACACACAGTAGCGATAATGCCCCGATAAACGTCGATCCGACTGTATCGGCTTTTATCGTTATGTGTGTACGCCCGTTTTTTGCTCGGGTCGGCTGAATGCTCGTTCGGGAAAGGCCGAAAATTTCCATTGGCTACGCTAGACTCCCTATAGAGGTCCCGAGCGTTCTCCTTATGAAGTTCATAGGGAGAACGCTCGGGACTGTGTGTATGCAGATCTTTGAAAGATGGCAGACAGGATCTTGCAGATCCTGTCTGTCATCTTTCAGAAATCTGGACTGTGAGTACCTAGCTTTACTTTCATCTTGCTGTGTGGCTTAGTTTTTTCACACTGGCAGAAGTTTATACCAAGCTGTGTAGTCCCCCTCCCCTCTCAGTCCAGTCCCCCTCAAGCAGTTAAGGGCTGTACCTGCATATTTGCTGCTGACATTCCATTCAAGAAACAGATAATAACTTATCGTTATATTGATGACCTGATCCTGGTATGGGAGGAAGGTGAGTTTACGGTAGAACAACTGGTGGACTACTGTAACCATACAGGATGGGGGATCTCCTTTATGTCACACATGGATAAAATCTCCATCGAATTTCTGGATGTTTTATTTGTGGCAAAAATCGATCTTGTGGAAACAGAACTATTCAGGAAGCCCATTATGCGAAATACTGTTACTAGCAGACTCAGGGCATCCCAAGTCAACTGTAGAGGGGATTCCTTACAGTCAATTTATCAGACTAAGACAGATATGCTCAACATGGGAGACTTTTCAATCACAAGCCATGTTGCTTTGGGACAGATTTGTGTTAAGGGGCTATGATAGTAACAACATCAAAAAAGTAGAAGCAGTCCTCAGCAACAGAGGGGACTTACTTACAGGAAATGTCACTAAGAAAAGAGTAGGCAATAAAAAAAAATCTATGAATAAACCAGATACCCCGTATTTAACTCTAACCTATACAAAACAACTCAAAGTTTGTCAAGCGGTTAAGAAATTGTGGCCACTATTACAAAGTGACCCTATTCTTGGTGGCCTTATAATAAGAAAACCGAGGTTTTCTTACAAAAGAGCTAGAACAATCGGTTCTTTTGTTGCACCTAGCCTCATTAGATGTAGCAACATCTCAGATCCATCCTGGCTCCGCATACCAGGAAGCTATAAGTGTGGCCATAACAGATGCACGGTTTGCCCTTTTATTAATCCCTATAAGAGATTTACTAGTACTAATAATGGTTTAAGTTTTGCAATTAAATTTTATACTAATTGCAAAACTAGATATATTATCTATTTGGCCACATGTGAATGTGGCTTACAATATGTAGGAAAAAAATGATTAGGAAAGCTGCTTAACGATATAAGAACATCTCTCACAGTACCCAAAGGGGATACTAATCAGCTATTGCTAAACATTGTAATTCGCATTTGGGGCTCTCGTTCACCATTTGCTTTAGTTGGGTGGCAACGTCTCTGTGTTGCACCGCCCATAGGGCATAGCTGTTTGAGTTCAAGACATGTGGAGAGCATTGACATTAGTGGGATTTTTTGCTGTCAGTTTGGTTTTATGATAGGACTTTCAGCCTATTGAACTATAATTTTATTTTCTTTCACAAAAATCTACTAAAACACAGAGTTGCTTGTGATATCGGCGTCTGGGATTCTCTCATGTGAGTATGTAAATCTGGCACCATAAGTAGTTGAAGAGTGTATTCCAAAAATATATCGTTTGGGTGGGTATATCCAAGTTTCGGGACTGTGTTTCTCCTTTGAAAAAAGTGTAGGTGTTCAAATTACAGTAGCCATTTGATTTTTCTGTTAAGTTTGCCAGGCTTTTGAGCATGATGCGTCCCATTTGAGCCTAGGTTGTTGTGGCACATCTCTTGCGTGCACCGTCCATGAAAAGAAGTGAAACTGTTGCATAGCTGAGGTGTCGTAAGAGTCCAAGAATAATCAGTTTTGGGGGGGGTATTTATCATAGAGTTTTGTTATAGATTGTTTAGTCTGACAAATCTGAAAGTTGCTGTAATTGGGCTGTGATTTGGGACTTTGGGCTAGTCGATTCCACGTACGTACGTACATATTGTAACCATGATATGGATACCATTTGATTCAGGACATTTGGAATGATTGTACATTTCATGGGATTTTGGCATGAATTTCTACCTTCAAAGTGATTATTGTTAATTTTTTCTGAAAATCGCGAAAAGTGGCGAACTTCTACGAAGACATGTGCCCACACCTTGATGGTATGAATGAACAAACTACGCATTAACATAGCATGTAAGGTGTGTAGATTTTTTCAGAATTATTGTGGGGAAAATTGCAGATATTCAATTGGAGTTGGCTAAATATTTTTCGCTTTTTCTGAGCCATAGTGCTTTGTCTTACTCGTGGCTTTTCGCTTCCACATCCACATGTGTAACCACGCATATGGCATACCATTTGATTCGGGACCATTTGGGAGATTGATATTGGTAACTTTTTTTTACATTCCATGAGGTTTTGGCATGATTCCTACCCTTTGAATTTGTTTTTTGTTAATTTTTTCAGAATAGTGCTGAAGGTGTGTAGATTTCAGGAATATATAGTTTGTGGGGGTTATTTCTGATTTACGGGGGTGTTTTGTGGAAAAAACTGCAGACAGTCCAAATTCAGAGTTGGCTAAATATTTTCGCTTTTTCTGAGCCATCGTGCATTGTCTCACTTCGTGGCTTTCCGCTTCCACGTCCGCGTATGTAACCATGCATATGGCATACCGTTTGATTCAGGACATGGGGTTTTGGCATGATTTCTACCTTTTGAAGTTGTTTTAATTCATTTTTTCAGAAAAGTGCACATTTCTCTGACAAACTGCGCCCACACCATTGATGGTAAGAATGAACGAACTACATTGTTGCATAGCTGAAGGTGTGTATATTTCAGGAATATATAGTTTGTGTGAGGTTTTGACATGATTTCTACCTTTTGAATGTTGTTTGATGTTCATTTGTTTTAGAAAATCTGCGAAAAGTGCAAACTTCTGCACACCATTGGCGGTATGAATGAACAATCTACAGCGTTACATGAAGGTGTGTAGATTTCAGGAATATATAGTTTGTGGGGGGTATTCCTGAGTTGGGGTTACCGTATATAATCGAGTATAAACCGAGGTTTTTAGGTTTTAAAAATACCTTTAAAACCTGGCCTCAGTTTATACTCGGGTCATACGAATAGGAGAAGTGGAGAATAGATGTACCAGTAGCCTACCTGTAGCAGACCATTCGGCAATGCAGAGAGGAAACCCGGAGCAGTCAGAGGCGCAGGTACTAGGCACGGGCACGTTGGGGACGTAAGTTACGCACGTCCCGCACGTACCACTTACGCAGCGCCTCCTGACTGCACCGGACTGACAACTGATGCCCTTGGCAGCCCCATTGCTCAGGCGGATCCGCTCCACATAGAAGCTGATCGTGGGCGGTATAGGATGGGCTTCCCGGCCGACAGTTCATTATGTGCAGAGACTGGAAGGAGGGGATGTTCCGCAAGTTGGGACTAGATTGGGTTCAGCAGAGCCTGTGAGCCCTCTTCAGACTAAAGTAAGGAAAATCTTATGTATGGGGGGTTTAGGGGTGGGCTAGTACCATAAGTCTGTGCAGTGTAGGGGTGGGGGTTGGGTTAAGTTGAGGCACCGTGAATAAAGGCATTTAATGATGTTGTGAAACTGATTTATTTTATTGTGAACGTGCCACTCCAGATGTTTAGAAACTACAACCCCAGCAACGAAAGCATGCTGGGATTTGTAGTTTACAAATGAGGAATTAAAGGAAAGTATGAAAAAATAAGAAAAGGTACGAGGCAGTCAAAATCCAGCAAGTACTTCTGAGTCCCCCTGCTCAGAAACAAAGGAAGAACCCCAATAAGGGTAAAACCTTATAAACAGAAAAAAGGAGTAGTACTCTGCTGGTGATACACACGAATAAATAACCCAACACAATTGCTAAATAATATATTTAATATCCTAAATATCACATATGCAAAATAACACCTTCTAAAAATCAGTATGTAGCTGGCCAGCCGTAACAGGTGTAACATAAATAGATAAAAAAACTACATAAAAAGAAAAACAAACAAAAATAAAAGCGTATATAGCACTTAGGTGTCCCACATATAAATATCTAAAACAGGGATAAAACTATCAAGTAGCCATATGTAGAGACCCCAGATACGGAGGGTAAAATAAATGTCTGTTTCCAACAGATAATCACTCTCTGCAGCGAGTGAACAAATCAGTACGTGAATGCAGGGATCACTAGAGTCCCGAAAGTGTGCGCACACTAAAACAAGTATGAGAAAATAACTTACAATTGGACGAAGAGCTGCGCCCAGGTCTCTGCATTTTGATCGAAACTTACCTCACTCATAATATCCTGCGGGTGTGTAGTTTCTAAAAATCTCTCACTTGTGGGGGATATTTTTTAGTTAATTTGACGAGATATTCTTTATGTTAACCGTCAGAAGTGGGTATATATTTTAATTTGGTGTAATATTCTTGAAGGTGCAGTTTTAGTTTGGGGGGGTCTCCTGTACAGGAAAAGTGGGGTACTACATATATCTGGTATTCGTTGTACTCGGGAGTATCAGAGCTTTTAGAAATAGTAAGATTTTTGTGTGTAACTTAATAAACTATAAATAAAATGAGAAAAAATCTATGAAAATTTGCAAATTTTTTTTTATTTTTTTCCCATATTTACCCATAATTCAGTTAAAATTTCCAGAAAGTTACAAAATTCTGTTACCGTGTATAAGTACATTTTGTGCTGAAAAAAAACAGTATAATATCCTGAATAATATGTAATATGCCTTGTACCTCACTATGGAAATTATTTATTGTATGGGACTTGTTAATGGTTAATTCTTTTAAAAAAACAACCCATATAGTAGTATAGATTCATTAGTCTGAGCTACTATAAAAATCAATTGTCATAAATATTTCACCTATCGTGGTTTCTAGAAAGCAGTACTCGCTATTAATAGAATCTTTCTGTTTTCCAGTAACAGGTAGGGGGAATTGTTATTGGGGAACAATTTTCAATTTTTTTTTTTTTTATAAAATCCAGTAATTTCTATAATTGACCCATTGGTCTGGCCCTTTGCCACAATCCAAGATTCTCATGCGGTCCCCTATGAAATATAATTGCCCACCCCTGCACTATGGTATACTAAGGAAAAATATTAACTTGTTATACAGCTGTTAGTTATAACAGTATTTTTCCTTAGTATACCACAGGGGGTCACTGTGTATACAATTGTGAGTCTGTCTGGAGAATTCATGAAACCATTCCTATTTTTATGTTACACTAGAAATTATGATGCCAGGATCACTGAGAAATCTCCAATTACTCAATGATGGAGGCCATCTTTGCCCTAATTTGACATTCTTCCATAACATGTATTGCAGTGTGGCCTCAGCCTTACTGTGTTTTTGGCTGTATGTAATGTACATACAGGGAGATTCAATAAAATTTCTTATCGTTTAAAATGGTGCTAATGTCTGTGATGTGTGTAGCCAGCATAAACCTATTTTTTTTAACCTTAATGTGAATGCTTTCCTCCCCAGAACCAGAACACCAATACATTACATATCACTGCTCATGGAATCTTCAAACAGCCTTCTGAGCATGTGCAGTCACACATTTGTGATCATGGCAGTTATCATTCAAAATTATGGGTCTATCTTTCCCTTTCTCAAGTTTTGTCTCAAAATGTACTGTGGTTTTGCACATCTTAATTACACTACTTTGAGGAGAAGTAAACATAATCTTTAAATTTGAAATGTATTAGGATGTCTTGTGTCACCTATATTAAAAAGCTAACATGCAGCTCTATTATCAGAGTGGTTCAGAAGGGGGCTGTACCCAGCACCAGAACTGAGATAAGAGTATCTAAGATAAGAGTCCTTTGTACCCATTTTAAGGTAAGAATGACAGCTTTAACTCTTTTAACACTTGCAAAATCCAGGGATGGGGTCCCAGTGTTAACTTAAATTCATTCACTATAAAGCTGGGTACACACGATGAGAATATTTCGGTCCGATCGATCGATAGTTCAGTGTATCGGTCAATCGGACCGAAATTATTGCATCCGAATGCGGCCATGTCCGACCGACCATTCGTCCGATTGTGCGGCCCTCTATGGGCCGCACAATCGGTTGCGATAACTGTCGGACGCGACTGCTTTTGCCGCAACCGACAGTCCTTCCTCCTGGCCGACTGGTCGAAAGTATTGAACGGTCGGTCAGGTGGAAAAATCGCTAGGTGTGTACCTAGCTTAACACACACATTTCCAGTATGTAGCACTCACAGACTCACTTTACAACACAAGGTGAACCTTTAAAAATGGAAACATTCATTATAAAATACATAAAAATGCCAAAATATGCATGATTCGGGCAGGAGCACACTGTACCCTATGTGTCTGTAGCAGGTTGTTTAAATGTCAATGTGTAACAGATGGTGGGGGCTGGGTTGGACACAGGAAATGGAGGTTAACCATTTACTTTCTTTATGGATTTTCCAGTAAAAATACAAACAAAAACCCCCAAAAAATAGAACTACATTTAAAACGTAAATTATAAACTAAACTAATTAACAAACTACATTAAAAAACAGAAAAATAGAAAAGAAATTCCACTTGTGTTTTATAACAATAATGTGCCCGTTAACATTTAATATGGATCAAATGCACCCCTTCTATGGATGTCTATGAAGTCCCGTGAAAGATAATTTTATATTCGGCGCTACTACATAGTGAATGAATCCTAGGCATAGCCATTACCCCCCAACAACCCAGAGAAACACTAAAACTGGATACACATAGTATCGGGGCTTTATCGGTACTGTGTGTACCTTTGTTTTCTGAACGAGCGCACGGCCGGGAAAGACCAAAAATTTCCATCGGCCGTGCTAGACTCCCTATAGAGTTGGCCACGGCCGAAGGAAACACACAGTCCTGAGCGTTCTCCCTATGATGCGTATTGGGAGAACGCTCGGGACTGTGTGTATGCAGATCTTTGAAAGATGGCAGACAGGATCTTGCAGATCTTTTCTGTCATCTTTCACTGATCTGTACTGTGTGTACCCAGTATAAGGCTGAGGCCACACTACAGTCATCAAAGCGCAGGCAAAGCATAGAGAAAAGCAATTCACGCACGTTACCGTCCATTTCGGCTGTGATCGGCGAAGCTTCAGCGAAATTGTATGCGTTCCGAAAATGAATTGCAACTTCTACCATAACTATAGAAGAAAGACAGACAGGCTTTTTTTTTGACCGGGCAAGAAAAAAAATAATTTCCCTAGTAAACTAATATGATGTTGTTAAAATCATTTTATATGGTTAGGTTGCTTTTAGTTAGTTTGTTAGACTAGGTTAGACTAAAGGGTGGCACATACACAGGAGCGAATAATGGTAAATCCCGTGTGGAACGACGTGGAACTCTTTAGAGAAGGATGTATATCTGTTACTAGCAATTTAATGTTTGCTTTGACGTCGTTGGTGAGGAACTGTTTAAAGGCAAGTCCAGCCCTAAAATGAAAACTTACATACAGTAAACCCCCAAAACCCTAATCAGTAATAGTTTGAAATCTGAATATATAAGTCTAACCTGAAATCCTGCACAATGTCCTGTTTCTGTTTCTGCTTCCTGGTTTTTCCAGTTAGTAACGTCAGTTATGGATTTGACAGTTGACATCACAGCAAATGACTGAATATTAATCCCCTATCTGCCTCTTCTGAGCATGCCAGGTCAGGACCTGCTCAGTACAGGTTTCTAAATTGCTCAGTTTCCATGAGCCATCAGAAGCAAGCAGCATACAGTAATGAATTCATAGGACAAAAGTATGATATATCAACATATTTTAAGAGGCCGTTCTTTCTAAAAGATGTTCTTATGGGGTGAAGTTGGCCTTTAAATACCTATGTGATAGGGTTTCAAAAATTATATCATTTAGCCACAATCACTTAACACAGCCCCTTCGCGTCACACCTGAAAAAACAAGGGTGGCATTCAATTTTGGCTCAGGCAGCAAAACCCAAGAAGTGCCCCTGTGGGTGGGGTGTTAGTGAAAGGACATGGGGGGTTAAGAGGGGCTGGGAGGTAGTATTGAGAGGGGCAGGGATGACAGATGCTAACAGAGATTAAAGAAGGGGGGACTCTCTGTGGTTTAAAGCCATAGGTGTCTTTAAATTAGGGTGTAAGGGGTGAATTATAATATATAATGTACCCCCTACTAAAACCTGCGGCTTTGTACTATGTTCTTTCCTCTGTGACATTAATATCTTATAATACATTTTCCAATTATTATGCCAATTTAAGTTTTGGCCACATGATTTTATTGGGTCATGGAACGTCTGGGTGACTTGATATCCTTAAATTATACTTAAACTTTACAGGGGGCTCATCTCCTCATAAAAATAATGTATCATCCTTTTAAAGGGGAACTGTGGTTTCCAAACAAGTTAAGTAAATGAAAGGCCAGTTCCTACCTTTAAAACGAGCCATCAACCACCTCTCTACGTCTCCACAGCCAAGATATACAGAAATGACTGCCAGAAGTTAATGGTGGGAGGCTGACATGTGACTTCCTGAGGCTTCTCCTGCACAGTGCCGCCGGCGAGCACGCATAGACTCCCTCAGTGTGTGAGAGAGACAGGAAGTCCCTCCTCCTCTCTGCGGGTAAAGTCCTGACAGAGAAGGTAAGATAATCACAGCCCTTCTCTTTCACTGTGTAAAAACAGCCTTTCAGGCAGAGTTTTACTTGCCTGTGAAAGGACTGTTTCCACAGAGTTTCTGTAGGGGGTGGGGGGGTCTGAGTAACCCATGGCACCGCAAGTGGGCGGGATTAGATGCCCACAAGTGGGCGGGGCTTGGACACCTGCAGCGGGGTGGGGTTAAGTGTGTGGGTGGGCGGGGCTTGGACACTCTCAAGTGGGCAAGGCCTAGGCACACGCGATGTGGGCAGGGCTTAGACACTCATGGGTGGGGCTGACACCCCAAGTGGTCGGGGCCACATGGGTCTGGTAAGTAATGGGACATGGGGTCTGAACTGGAGGGCCAATTGAAGAAATATCTTCAAAACTATGCAAATAAACAATGGAAATAAACTGCAAAAAATTCTCAGGGAGGCAATTCCTATCAATTTACCTCAATTTAACTAAAGTCATTTTTGGACCACAGTTCCCCTTTAATATTGATGGTACTATGTGTATGCAAGTGGTTGCTTCAGTTCAGTATTTACTAAGTAAACAGATTTCTGCTTGCTTTCAGAAACAAGACAACCGGTTTTCCAAATGTTTTGTATTAAGAGGGCAAAGTTAACGCTCCCCTAGCCCAAGGATTACCATCTGTCGTAAAAGAAGAACTGGGGTTTTACAGGAAATGAATCAGGGGAAAAATTCACTGGATAAAATCTGCTATACGTTTTTAACCAGGAAGCAAACACATCAAGCAGAATCCACTGTGCTCAAATTGATAGATCACTTTTTCCTTTTTATTTTCTCACTTCTGTAAAATAATAAGGCGACAAACTAGAGACTTTTTTAAACTGCTCTGTTGTTTGACACTATGTAAAGGACACCAGCACAGAATGAGTAACGTCGGTCACTACATATTCACGCTGATGGCAGGTATTTAACACAAGAAAAATTGTTTGAGCATATTTAATAATTAACTTCTACCTTGGGGCTATGGATCATCCTATCACAAGGATCATATTTACACAGACAAAATGTCTTTCCAGGATAAGATGTGAGTATTAAAAATGTTTTATGTTTTCAAACAGAAAGCATAACATGTGTGTAAAACTATTAGTATTGATAGTGCCTGACTTCTTCTTTTCAAGTACATCTGTGTAAAAGTGTTTTTCTCTCGTGAGTGGTTGACTAAAGTCCTTTTTACTCCACGTTTGCAGCAAACAAAAAAATCCACTCTATTCCAAAAGTTTTAGTAATAGAAGTACTGATTGGCAGTCTCTTGGATGTGTAATTTAAAACAAGATAAAACATAAAAACCTCTCATTGAGATCAGATACTATTAAAAGGCACATACATTTGCAGTGGTTAGGTCTCATAAATTATTGTGGTTTTTTCATTTTATTCCATTAAGTGGCGGTTTACAGTTTCTGTGTTCCTTATTAATCCACTGGTATATACATAGGCTGGTTCACACTTCAGTATGTTTAAAACTTTTATTTGTAGTATAATTTTCACTTCACTTATACATATATCAATAAAATAAATAAATAAAATGTTGATCAATGCATTTCACCTTTACACAGGCTTCCCAGGATCAAAATTAAATTTCAAGTATATCTGTTTGTATTTTCTGTCCCCCAAAACTTTGACCTTGCAATGTTTACTACTCTGATATGTGCTCCTAAATGTACTTAGCAGCCCTCGTTCCCTTGGCTGTCTTCTGCCCGGCTTCCTTGCCTTTTTCCATGGCGGAAGCGCATGTATTGGGCTGAGACGCCAACGTTTGTAGCAAAGTTGTTGGGGGGTGGGCATACCCTTTAAGTTTAAAACACCTTAAAGGGCAAGTCCAGCCCCAAAATGAAACTTACATAAAGGTAAATCACCCCCCAAACCCTAAAGGGTATAGTTTGAAAATGTGAAATATAGTGTCTAACCTGAATCTGGCACAATGTCTGTTTCCACTGTTCTGCTTCATGGTTCTTCCAGTTAGTAACTGTCAGTTATGGATTTGACAGTTGACATCACAGCCAATGACTGAATTTTAATCCCCTGTTGCCTTTTCTGAGCATGCCAGGCTCAGTAAAGGCTCAGTACAGGTTTCTAAATGGCTCTTTTCCATGAGCATCCCAGAAGCATAGCAGGCGACAGTACATGAATTCATAAGACAAAGTAAGATATATACAACATATTGTTTAAAGAGGCCATTCTTTCTAAAAAGAGTGTCTTTGAGGTTGGAGTTGCCCTTTAAAGTGTACTGAGGCATTTTCATCAATAGAGTTAAATTAGACCAGTAGGAAACATTCCATAATCCTAAACAGCAGCTGCTGTATAAGCTGAAATTGCTCAATATTAATTGGGTTACGGTGGTGTGGAAATTGTAAATTAGATGTCTTTATTCATCTCAACACTAAATGACTCATATTTGAACATAGTGATAGGAAAAGAAAGACAGATATTTATTTAATGAATTCTGTTAATGTCAAAACATTAGTCTGTTTATTTCCATGTCTCAAAGCTCCAATAATACAAAGTAAGGCATTTTGTCTTCTTTGATAACCTGAAAGGTATGAATTATACTTAAAAAAAATAATTCTACCCTCCCCTTAAATGATACCGGATGAGATCTATATTGGCTCATCCTCACCCTCCAGGTTTTGCCCTGATGTCCCTTACAGATGTGTGAAGTTTGGGTCTTCCTCTCAATCCACGTCCTGCCCTATCCAGCGTTCCAGGATCTGACAAATGGGAAGGCATGCTCTGGTAATCATGATTTCCCATCCAGTTAGTGTAAGTCTGATGGCGAGGATGAACTTTAAAATCAAGTAAACACACATCAGGGTAAAAAATGATTAGTGGGACAAATGGTCTGGTCTCACACCATGGGGTAAATGGCCCTTTAATAGCTGGTGTTAAGAAGGTATAGAATTAATTTAAGGTGAATAAGGTTTTCATTGTTTAAAAAGATTAGCGGATATAGTTATGTGGATTTCAGCACAAACTAATTTCAGTGGACGGGTAATCTGCCCAACCAGTAATTTCTTCTGTACATCGTAAAGGCTTTCAAAGTTACTGTCCTTCTGTTTGCAGGACTCTAACTGTGTCAATTATGGTCTCCGGGTTGATTCAGGGGCATTAACCAGGGGAGCAGGAGGAGTCGGAGAAACAGCACTGTTGGCCCCCCAGAAAACTATGATGCTTCATCACCAGGTGTTTTGTTCTTGGAGAAAGCTATTATCTCATCATAGCAAAAATAAGAAGATGGGCCCTCCAGGCTACCTGGGCCCCCATCAGTTGCTCCCCATCGCTCCCTGGTAGTGTATTGCAGGGGGCCCAAGAGCCAAGCGGTACCCCATCTTCCTATTTTTCTATGACAGATAGAGCCTCTCCAGAAAACCACTGTGGTGATACTCACAATAGGGCCCCATCATATAGTTTGCTGGGGGGGGGCAGTGCATCCTCATTGACTTACACTGGGTTGATTTAGTATTTATTCAAATATTTAAGCTTCAGTGTCTCCCCCCAAAAAGCTTCTTTTTGCAGATAATATTTCCTAAGCTATGTAATTGTGTTCCATAGTACAAAACAGCATCAAGGTTTATATGCCTGCCACTTCTTTATTTGGGTTTTGCATTGTGAATAATGTCACAAAGAGATGACCTCGGATCAGGAAAGATCACGGACTTCTGTTTTTTAAATTAGTGGAACAGTCAAGAAAAGGTGTAGAATCAAAGAATTTTTTTTTTTAAACGTAAAACAGTACAAAAACGTCAAATATTCACCCAGCTCGTTCTCTACTTTTAGCAAAATTTAACACTTGTATACATAACGACTCTATGTACACCATAACCTTTGACATTGACACGCTTTGCGGCATTGACCTTTTACATGCTGCGTTGACATCATTTACTACGTACTTTATTTTTGCCGAATCCATTTACACTCCCCTAAATATAGATTTATTTCATGTTTCGCACATGGCCGGTGTGTTTTTTATATGCTATTTTATCTAAACTTTTTTAAGAGGATGCACATTTATTTTACATAGTTTATTTTGCATAGTTTTAAAGATATTTTACATTTGTTGTGTGTGAATAAGGCAGAATCACCAGGGTCCGTTGCACTCTCCTGCTTCCCTTGCTCTGAAGCTGGTCAGTCAATCTAGCCATGTGGTTCCTCCCCTTTGCAGCCCCACTGGTCCCTCCCACTCATGGACCCCCATGGTCCCTCCAGTTGCAGGACCCCTCTTGGCCCATTCCTTACCAGCCCCCAGTGGCCCTGCCCACTCGGCGTGCCGTGCCCCGCCACCCATTGAGTGTCTAAGCCCGTCCACCTAGGGTGCCAATCCTGCCCCTCACAGGTGCTGTGGGCCACTCCTGTACCCCCCCTAAAACTCTGTGGAAAACAGCATTTTACAGCAGTGAGAACTCTGCCTGAAAAAGGCTGTTTTCACACAGTGAGAGAGACGGCTGGATCTGTAGATTTTTCGTACTTACTCTGCAGTCCTTCAACCACAGAGAGGAGGAGGGACTTCCTGTTTCCCCCAACTGAGGGAGTCGTCTGAGGCTGGTGCTCGCCGGCTGCACTGTGCAGGAGAAACCTAGGAATGTCCCATGTCAAGCAGCTCCCCCTCCATTAGTAACTTTCAGGTTCTGTCATTTCTTTAATCTGGGCTGTGGAGCAAGCTGAGATAGGTGTTTGAATGGCTCGGTTTTAAAGGTTAGGAAAAACTGGCCTTTCATTTTAATACACACATTTTGAGACCACAGTTCCCCTTTAAGAACTATCTCACTATGCTTGCGCCTGATTTGGTTAATCTTTCACTTATGTATCCTATGCTTTAAATGGGTGAAGTGCTGACATACACTGTCACGCTTGAGCAGTTGCTTTTTTACCTGCCCTTCCTACAATTTCCTGGCTGGTGGATCAGGTTTTGGATCTATATAGATAAACATCAATCTCACAGTGTCGGTTCATGTGGTTTTCTCAATGTTCAAAAAAGGAAGTTTAATGCATTGATAGACACCACAAACCCCATCGGCTCATGCCTAATGCACAATATATTTTTAATGCGTTACCAGGTCTCACAAATATTAATGCCATCCTAAAGCCTGGATACATTAAATACATATCTCAAAAACGGCAATATATTTAATACATGAGAATAAAAATTAACATTACCCCTACAACACCATAATATAATAATAATATGGAGTGCAGGCTGATTAAAGCACTGAACACCATGTGGTTAGGCCATCCGACCCTTGAATCAGTATAAAGTCCCTAGCAGTTGGGGCCATACACTAACACGAGCCTACCCATTTAGGACCTTCCACACAGTCCCCGGGTTGTAGTACAAGAATAAAGGACCATCCTAAAGGATCCTTCTTTAAACAAGATGTAACTAAAAGAAATTCTATACCATATAACACATTATATATACACCAAACACCAGCTCTTTTAGCTGCGAGAGTATACAAATTTTGGACTGGTGGACCACTATTACCCAAACACTATCATAACTAACACAAAGTTGTGTTAATCCAATATTAAAATCCGCCGCTGCAGATTCGCATGTTTCTCACATTTTTCATACAATGTTTTCTTTCTTGTGTCATTGGCTCAAAATGTGCACAATATGGGCCGTATGTGTATCAATAATTGATGTACTAAACCCACAGAATATAACTAAGGAATAATAAGAAGCAAACATTCCCACCAATTACTTTCAGGAGCGGGAGCAGAATTGCCTCTTTAAGTCCTTGACTGTCACCAAAAACCGTTGGACGATTGGCAGTTGCCTTAGACTTGGGAGAAAGGGGCGAGAAAGAGTAGAAGAGGGGAGAGAGACGAGAAGAGAGGGAGAGGAAGGAACAGGTTTAGAAGAGAAGGGAGCGGAGAGAAGAGGGAGAGGGGGGAAAGGGAGAGCAAAGGAGGAGAGGAGAGAAGAGAGGGCGAAAAAGAGGAAATATAAATCGGAATTTTGATATATCATAGAGGATAATTAATGGGATATCATAATAAATATAGCACACTACTTATCTATACAATACTTATTAACATATTTTGTATGACCATAATCTTTTATTACTGATAGCAAAATACTGATTATATTCTTAGAACTACTTGGATATATATGATTAATAATCATGTAAGATTTGAGATCTTATCTATTGTCATATATATCACGGATGATAATTCCTATGTGCTATTCATAGGGCATGATATAAAATTATAAGATAGGGATGATATGAGAGAGAAGAGAGGGGAAGAGGAAGAGGAGGAGGAGAGGCGGGAGAGGGGGAAGGAGAGGAGAGAAAGAAGGCAGAGAGGGAGGAGGAGTCGTGGGTAGAACGGGGAAGGAAAAGAAAGCGAGAGAGAGAGGAAGGAGGACAAGAAGAGAGAAGAGAGAGAGGACGCAGCTACTCTATCCAGCGCTATCAGTGAATGACTGGCTACGGATCCAACTTCACCTAATAGGCTCTCGTTCTTCTCTTTCTGAGAGAGAGAAAGATAAGGAGAGAGAGCGAGGCGGGGCGTAGGCGAAAGGTGAGACAAGGAAAAGAAGGCGAAACAACGAGCATAGCGAGAGGCGGAGAGAAGGAGAGGGGAAATGAAGAGGGAAAAGCGGGAGAGAGAAAGAAGGGGAGTAACGTAGGAGAGAAAGCAGGAGAGAGATAAGGGGGGAGGAGGGGAAGCAGAGAGAGAGGAGAAGGACAGAAGGAAGAGAAAGAAGAAACAGAGAGGGAAGAAGCGGACGAGAGAAACGAGCGTCTCTGCTTTTGCTATCTCTCTCTCCCCTTCCTCCCTGATGAGGGTTAAAGGGCAAAAGACTGTACTCTTCTTCAGCTAACTTCTTATGGTAAGCAATATTACGAAAAGAATGTACCCTATTGTAAAATTTAAAGGATATAAGAAGAGAAGTCACCAAGGTGTTTCTGACTATAGAAAATATAAAAGTTACAAGTATAGATATCTTATAAAGCATTTCCATTAATTTACTGTACTCTATTTACAGATGTAAACCTTCTTTCGTAAGCTTGTGAAGGTCTCCCATCATCCAGGTCAGGGTATATCTGTTGATCAAATAGATAAAAATGGACTTGAAGTTTAGTTCTGAAGCCGTTGCGCTAGTCTCGACGTCGGCTTTCTCAATCAGAATGAACTCTAACAAGAATGTGGCATCTTATTTACCCTGGAAAATCCCATTAGCCTATCACAGCCAAGTGTTAAGGGCGGATTGGATAGTGGCTAAGAGTGTTATAGGAACCGCCCAGCAGCGTAAGGTGTTCTAAACAAGCATTGTTACCATGGAGACGTTGGTGTTGAAAAAACCCCCCCCCCTCTCATTTAGGGCTTGGTTTTCTTATGTTCACATAAAGGGCATCATGGAACACCCTCTCTTAACCAGTCATGTTCCTTTGCCAATATGGAACACATTACCAAATACAAAGGTATGTCTTTATCCGTAAGATGCAGGTACACAGATGAGTCCTGAACCGAGGAATTGGCTTTCGGTGCTCGGGCCAACATTGATGCAGTTGCTGTTTGGTCTCCCCCACATACAAATCAGAGCATTCTTTACTGCACTGACACCGGTATATGAGTCGCTTTTATTGGTTTCGGATTGGGTCTTTCAGATTACCAAGTGCTTGCTCAGTGTGGTGTTTTCGGTTTAAAGCAGACAATACGGTTGTTTTTTGAAAAATTTTCTTAATGTCTCGGAGACCCCTTGTACATATAGGAGACCACTGTTTTTCTTGTCTTCGTTACCCCTTCAATGTTGGTATGTGTTCTTTTTCCTTACTTCTACTATCTTTTGACAAAGGTCCAGTCTGGATATCACAAGTTTTAAGGGGAATCCTCTGAGATGTTTCATTCTTTAGCCTTCGCCTCTGTGCTAGGGGGATGTTCTCAGCTCTGATGTGCAGTGTTTGATTGACAACCAGCTTGTGCTCCTAAAAGGGTGGGTGGAGAGTCAAACATTCAAACTACTGCTGTGGGTTGGTTTTCTGTAAACCTCTCTCCAGTTTAACCATTTCCTTAACTTCTACCACGCAGTCCAGAAAGAAAGCCAGTTTGATTCTTTGTCACCACTTCCCTTTGTTAAATTGTGATGTTTTGGTTCTACAACATTGATGTGTTCGTGAAAGCGTTTGGTAATATACAAGCACGCCCTTAACCACTTGGTGTGATAGCTAATTGAGATTTTCCAGGTTACCATAATTGCCACAGATTCTTGTACAAGGTCATTCTGAAGTGAGAAAGCCAGTCGGATGACTAGCGAAAAAGTCTTCATGCACTAAACTTCAAAGTCCAGTGATTCTAATGAATACAACAGAATATACTTCTTTTTTGGTAATTAAAAAATATGGTCCTGTGAATCCTTGGTCCTTTCTGTCCTGTATAAAGGTAGCCAGTGGGCAGTCACTGCAGGCGGTTGTGGGTTTGGTAAAAAGGGGTAATTAATTTGATTTCAAAAGTCCAAATTGCTGTTCTTTCTATTTCTTTATTCTTCAGACCACACTCACATCCAAATTGTTGTGTACACACAATAATTGCCAGTGACAGAAATGTGAAAGCTTATATACTTTGAGAGTTTGACCAGCTAAAATTTATTTTAGAATATAATTGTCTTTAACTAAATTATATATTTCCATAAAACAGGAGCACAACCTGACAAACAGCCCATATCCCAATTACCGGATACACTTCACATAGGGAAGTGTCTGACACTGATGTCTTACCTGCAGGTGCATAGGAAGACATCTAACTTGGGATATCTAAATTTTTTCAATACAGACAATAATAGAACAACATGTAGGGGTGTCACACAACCAAGATAAGTGCTATTGCTAATTATAACCGCTCCATCCTACCGGATGAAAAGGAGATTTTTTTATGCAATAAAGCCAAGAGTAATATTGCTGGGTACACAACATTAACGATTACAGCACCCGATACGTCGGGATCCGACGGTATCGGGGCTACTTATCGTTACGGTTACGTTCGTTTCCCGAAACGAGGCGCGCGGCCGCCCCCAAACGTGGGTCGGGCCGCACACACGCCCCCTCTTGTTTCGGGAAAAAGGCCGAACGAAACCGAAAAATTTCCATCGGCCGCGCTCGACTCCTATAGGCGAGTCTAGCGAGCACGGCCGATGGAAACACACAGTCCCGAGCGTTCTCCCTATAGGGAGACCACGTCGGGACTGCTGTGTATGCAGATCTTTGAAAGATTGGCAGACCGGATCTTGCAGATCCTGTCGTCATTCTTTCAGAAAGAAATCTGTACTGTGTGTACCAAGCTTTAGAACCACACAGCGTGGGTAAATAAAAAGAACAAATAAATTATCACTCACCGCGACAGTTAAAATTGGTTACGGGTGCAATTGATCCGGAAACCCGTCGCTGAAGGGCAAATCCTTGAGAACAAATAACATCCACGACTGTACAGCACTGGTACACTACCAAATAGCAAAGACACACTCACCAAACTGTAGAAACAAAAGGTGGGCTCGGGTTGCATGCAACAAGGACACGGAGCCCGTCGCTACAGCTCCAGATCACAGATCAAGAAAGTTGAAGCAGGCGAGGGCACATTTTTTTTTTGACCGGGCAAGAAAAAAAATAATTTCCCCTAGTAACTAATATGATGTTGTTAAAATCATTTTATATGGTTAGGTTTGCTTTAGTTAGTTTGTTAGACTAGGTTAGACTAAAGGTGGCCATACACAGGAGCGATAATAGGTAAATCCCGTCGTGGAACGACGTGGAACTCTTTTATAGAAAGAGATGTAATATCTGTTACTAGCAATTTACATGTTTGCTAATTGACTGTCTGAGGAACTGTTTAAAGGGCAAGTCCAGCCCTAAAATGAAAACTTACATACAGGTAAATTACCCCCCAAAACCCTAATCAGTAATAGTTTGAAATCTGAAATATATAAGTCTAACCTGAAATCCTGCACAATGTCCTGTTTCCCCTGTTTCTGCTTCCTGGTTTTTCCAGTTAGTAACTGTCAGTTATGGATTTGACAGGAGGGACGGGCCGTGAAAATTTGCCATTGGCCTACGCTAGACTCCCTATGAGGTCCCGAGGTTCTCTTATGAAGTTCATAGGGGAGAACGCTCGGGAATTGTGTAGCAGATCATTTGAAAAGACTGGCCAGACAGGATGCCCAGATCATGTCTGTCGATTTCACGAAATCTGGACTGTGAGTTACCTGCTTTACTTTCATCTTGTGGTGTGGGCTAGTTTTTCACACTGGCAGAAGTTTATACCAAGCTGTGTAGTCCCCCTCCCCTATAAGCCAGTCCCCCCAACAGTTAAGGGCTGTACCTGCATATTGCTGATGGACATATCCATTCAAGAACAGAGAAGAAACAGATAATAACTTATCGTCTATATTGATGAACCTGCTCCTGGGTATGGGAGGAAGGGAGTGAGTATTACGTCGAATTAGAAACAACTGGTGGACTCTGTAACCATTCAGGATGGGGGGCCGGGATCTCCTTTATGTCCACACATGGTAAAATCCCATCGAATTTCTGGATGTTTTATTTTGTGCAAAAACGAATCTTGTGGAAACAGAACTATTCAGGAAGCCCATTATGCGAAAATACTGTTACTAACGCAGACTCAGGGCATCCCAAGCAAATGTAGAGGGGATTCTTACAGTCAATTTATCACGAACTAAGACGACCAGATATGCTCAACATGGGAGACTTTTCAATCCACAAGCCATGTGCTTTGGGACAGATTGTGTTAAGGGGCTTTATCGATGTAACAACATAAAAAGTAAGAAGCAAGTCTCAGCAACAGAGGGGACTTTACTTACAGGAAATGTCACTAAGAAAAGAGTAGGCAATAAAAAAAAAACTAGAATAAACCAGAACCCGTATTCTATAACTCTCTAACCTATACCAAAACAACTCAAAGGTTGTCAAGGGTAAAAATTTGGGCCACTATTACAAAGTGCCCTATTTTGGGGTGGCCTTATAATAAGAAAAGCCGAGGGGTTTCTTACAAAGAGCTTAGAAACAATCGGTTACTTTTTGTTGACCTTAGCCTCATTAGATGTACAACAATCTCAGATCCATCTGCTCCGAAATACCAGGAAGCGATAAGTGTGGCCATAAACAGATGCACGGTTTCCTTTTATTAATCCATAAGAATTTTACTAGAGTATAATAATGGTTTAAGTTTTGCAATTAAAATTTTATACTAATGCAAAACTATCGATATAGTATCTATTTGGCCCACATGTGAATGTGGCTTCAATATGTAGGGAAAAAATGATTGGAAAGCTGCCTTAAGAATATCAGAACATATTCAGCAGGTACCCAAAGGGGATATACTCGATAGCTATTGCTAAAACATTGTAATCGCATTTGGGCATGCGTCCCATATGAGTTAGTTGTGGCACGTTCTGTGTGCACCCACCACATATGGCATACTGTTGGATCAAGAAGACATGTGGGAGGCGAGATTGGCATTTAGTGGGATTTTTGCTGTCAAGTGGTTAAAGGATTTAACCTTTGAATCAATCTTTTTATTTTTCACAAAAATTATCTACAAAACACAGAGTACTTTTGGATTACGCGTCTGCGGGAGATTCTTCAGTATGTAGAAATCTGGCAACATAATGGAGTTGAAGGAGGGTGTAGATTCCAAAAAGATATAGTTTTTTTTGTTTTGTGTGTGGGGGTATTTCCAAGTTTCGGGACTGTTTCCTTTGAAAAGGTAGGCTGTTCAATTTACAGAGCACTGGATTTATTCGTGTAATTCACTTGAGCATGATGCGTTCCCATTTGAGCCTTAGGTTGGTGGCCAATCTTGGTGACACCCGCCATAAAGGAATGAAACTGTTCATAGCGAAGGTGTGTAGTTCCAAGGCAATAGAAGTTTGGGGGGGGATTCTTATAGCGGATGCTGGTTAGTCTGTTTAGTCTGACAAATCTGAAAAGTGCTTTGTAATTGGCCATTGTGCTTTGCTGACTTTGTGGCTAGTCGATTCCACGTCGTACGTACATATGTGTAACCATGGAATATGGATACCATTTGATTCAGGACTTTGGAAGATTGTTAAATTCATGGGATTTGGCAATGATTTTTACTTCAAAAGTTTGATTATTGTAATTTTTTCTGATACAATCTGCGAAAAGTGCGAACTTCTACGAAGAACTGGCCCACACCATTGATGGTATGAATCGAACAAAACTACGCATACATAGTGAAGGTGTGTAGATTTCAGGATATTTGGGGGAAAATTGCACTGACTTCAAATTCGGAGTTGGCTAAATATTTTTTACGCTTTTTCTGGCCATCGAGGCATTGTCTTACTTCGTTGGCTTTTCGCTTCCACATCCACATGTGTTAAACCAAGCTATGGCATACCATTTGATTCAGGCGACATTGGAGATGATATTTGGTAACTTTTTTTTACCATTCCATGGAGGTTTGGCATGATTCTACCTTTGAATTGTTTTTGTGTTAATTTTTTCAGAATAGTGCGAAGGTGTGTTAGATTCAGGAATTATAGTTTGTGGGGGTTATTTCGTTTATTACGGGGGGTGTTTTGTGGAAAAAAACTGCAGACAGTCCAAATTTCAGAGTTGGCTAAATATTCGCTTTCTTTTTCTGAGCATAGTGCCATTGTTCACTTCGTGGCTTTCCGCTTCCACGTCCGCGTGATGTAACCATGACATATGGCATAACGTTTGATTCAGGACATTGGGTTTGGAATGATTTGGTTTGTGGCCATGATTTCTACCTTTTGAAGTTTTTTTAATTCATTTTTTTTCAGAAAAGTGCACCATTTCTCTGACAAACTGCGCCAACCCATTGATGGAAGAATGAACGAACTACATTGTTGATAGCTGAAGGTGGTGATATTTCAGGAAATATATAGTTTTGTGTTGAGGTTTTGACATGATTTCTACCTTTTTGAATGTTGTTTTGATGTTCATGTGTAGAAAATCTGCGAAAAGTCAAACTTCTGCACACCATTGTGTGGATGAATGAACAATCTACAGCGTTACATGAAGGTGTTAGATTTCAGGAATATATAGTTTGGGGGGGGGGGTATTCCTGAGTTGGGGTGATTACCGTATATATCCGAGTATAAACCGAGGTTTTTAGGTTTTAAAAATACCTTTAAAACCTGGCCTCAGTTTATACTCGGGTTCATACGATAGGAGAAGTGGAGGAATAGATGTACCAGTAGCCTACCTTGTAGCAGACCATTCGGCAATGCAGAGGAGGAAAACCCGGAGCAGTTCAGAGGCGCAAGGTACTAGGCACGGGCCGTTGGGGAAGTAAGTACGCACGTCCCGCACGTACCACTTACGCAGCCGACTCCTGACTGCACCGGAAAGAACAACTGATTGCCTTGGCAGCCCAGTGCCTCAGGCGGATCGCTCCACATAGAAGCTGATCGTGGGCGGTATAGGATGGGCTCCGGCCAACAGTTATTGCAGAGAGACTGGAAGGAGGGGGTGTGTTCGCAAGGTGGGATAGATTGGGTTCAGCAGAAGCCATGTGAGCCCTCTCGCGGACTAAAGATAAGGAAAAATCTTGTATGGGGGGTTTAGCGCGGTGGGCTAGTACCATAAGTCTGTGCCAGTGTAGGGGGGGGGGTTGGTAGTGAGGAACGTGAACTACTGCATTAATGATGTTGTGAAACTGATTTTTTTATTGTGAACGTGCCACTCCAGATGTTAGAAATACACACCAGCCACCGAAGCATGCTGGGATTGTGGAGTTACAAAGAGGAATTAAAGCGAAAGTACCTATAATGAAAAAAATAAAGAAAAGGTACGAGGAGTCAGTCAACAATCCAGCAAGTCCAGGTGGAGCCATGATGTCCCGCTGGCTACAAGAAAACATGGAAGAACCCAATAAGGTAAAACCTTATAAACAACAGAAAAAAGAGTAGTACTCTGCTGGTGAACACACGAATAAAATAACCCAACCACATTGATAAATAATATATTTAATATCCAAATATCACATATGCAATAATAACACCTTCTAAAATCAGTATGTAGCTGGCCCAGACCGAACAGGTGTAACCATTAAATAGATAAAAAACTACATAAAGAAAAAAAACAACAAAAATAAAAGCGTATATAGCCACTTAGGTGTCCACCATCCAAATTCTAAACCAGGGATAAAAACTATCAAGTGCCATATGTAGAGACCCCAGATACGGAGGGTTAAATATAAATGTCTGTTTCCAACAGATAATCACTCTCTGCGCGAGGGATGTGAACAATGCGTATGAAGCAGGGACAAGAGTCCCGAAGTGAGCCACAATATAAACAGTATGGAAAAAACAATGGACGAAGACTGCCCAGGTCTCTGCATTTTGATCGAAACTTACCTCACCCAATATCCTGCGGGTGTGTAGTTTCGTAAAAAGCGGCACGTGGGGGGAGTAGAGAAGGAAGATGACTGATGGGAACCGGAGAAGGGTGCGAGAGAGCGAATGTCGGGGATAATCTGAAGGGCAGGCAGGGGGAGGGGGGGGGGGGGCCCTAACAGGAGTAAAATGGAGGGGGGCCTCAGATTGGGTACGGGGGTTACTGACAGAAGTGGTGCATATAAGTAACTGGGTTGATGACGCAGTCGGAGGAGGCAGCAGAGCTGTGGAAGTAAAGAGGAAAGGGGGGGGTGGAACCGGAAGATACCACAAGAAAAAGGAGAAAAAGCGAGGAATAGAAAGGAAAAGGCACAGAGTGTGACCACATAACCATAATATTCCAGAAAGAACAAATTTTCATTAGTGTTTTGAAGTTTTGTATTTTTTTATAAATGTTTATTTGAATTATTTGTTAAACTTTGTTTACAAAATGTTATATAATTGTTTTAAGTTAAAGTTAAGACACTTTGTGCGCTGAAAAAATAACAATGTTATATATTCCTGACTATATAAGTAGTCATATAATAGCCTGGTAACTCATATGAAACTTATTTCATTGTATTGGGACATGTTTGTAATGGTTAATTCTTTTAAAACAATCCCATATGTAGATATATTCATTTCAGTCATGGAGCTATTTAAAATCCATTTTGGATAAATTTTACTTATTCGTTGGTTCTAGAATATGACTAGAGTACTCGCTATTACTAGAATCTTTCTATTTTCCAGTAAACAGGTAGGGGGGAATTGTATTGGAGGAACCAATTTTTCAATCTTTTTTTTTTTTTTTTATAAATCCAGTTAATTTGCTATAATTGACCCATTGGTCTCTGCGCCTTGCCACCAATCCAGATTCTCATGCGGTCCCCTATGAAATATAATTGCCCACCCCTGCACTATGGTATACTAAGGAAAAAAATATTAACTGTTATCATAGACAGCTGATTAAGTATCAAAGTATTTTTCCTTAGTATACCAAGGGGGGTCACGGTTATACAATTGTGAGTCTGTCTGGAGAATTCATTTGAACACATCCTATTTTATGATTACACTAGAAATTATGATGCCAGGATCACTGAGGAAATATCCAATTACTCAATGATGGAGGCATCTTTGCCCTTAATTTGACATTCTTCCATAACATGTATTGCAGTGTGGCCTCAGCCTTACTGTTGTTTTGGCGTATGTAATGTAAATACAGGGAGATTCAATTAAAATTTCTTATCGTTTAAAATGGTGCTAATGTCTGGATGTGTGTAGCCAGCTAAACCATATTTTTTTTAACCTTATGTGAATGCTTTCTCCCCAGAACCAGAACACCAATACATTACATATCATGCATGGAATCTTCAAAACAGCCTTCTGCAGCAGTGCAGAGCACAATTTGTGATCATGGCAGTTATCATTCAAAAAGTATGGGTATATCTTTCCCTTCTCAAGTTCTTTGTCTCAAAATGTACTGTGGTTTTGCACATCTTAATTACACTACTTTGAGGAGAAGTAAACATAATCTGTAAATTGAATGTATTAGGATGTTTGTGTCACCTATATCTTAAAAGACTAACATGCAGCTCTATTATCAGAGTGGTTCAGAAGGGGGCTGTACACAGCACCAGAACTGAGATAAGAGTATCTAAGATAAGAGTCTTTGTGTACCCATTTTAAGGTAAGAATGACAGCTTAACTCTTGTAACACTTGCAAAATCCAGGGATGGTGGTCCCAGGTTAACTTAAATTCATTCACATAAAGCTGGGTCACACACGATTGAGAATATGATAATTTCGGTCGATGATCGATGGTAGTCAGATGTATCGGTATCAAATCGGACCGAAATTATTGCATCCGAATGCGGCCATGTTCCGACCGACCTTCGTCCCGATTGTGCGGCCCTCTATAGGGGTGCACCAGCACAATCGGTTTGCGATTAACTGTCGGACGCGACTGCTTTGCCGCAACGACAGTCTTCCTCCTGCGGCCGACTGGCGAAATATGAACGGTCGGTCATGGAAAAAGCGTAGGGTGTGTACCTAGTTAACACACACACATTCCCAGTTATGTAGCACTCACAGACTCACTTTAAACACAAGGGTGAACCTTTTAAAAATGGAAACATTCATTATAAAATACATAAAAATGCCAAAATATGCATGATTCGGGCAGGAGCACACTGTACCCTATGTGTTCTGTAGAGGTTGTTTAAATGTCAATGTGTAACAGAGGGTGGGGGGGCTGGTTGGACACAGGAAATGGAGGTTAACCATTTTACTTTCTTTATGGATTTTCCCAGTAAAAATACAAACAAAAACCCCCAAAAAAAGAACTACATTTAAAACGTAAATTATAAACTAAACTAATTAACAAACTACATTAAAAAACAGAAAAAATAGAAAAGAGCAATTCC
Source organism: Hymenochirus boettgeri (assembly GCA_019447015.1). Taxonomy (NCBI): domain Eukaryota; kingdom Metazoa; phylum Chordata; class Amphibia; order Anura; family Pipidae; genus Hymenochirus; species Hymenochirus boettgeri. The sequence continues at coordinate 216,215,366 of CM033469.1, forward strand.
ATCGTGTGTTTTATAACAATAATGGCCCGTTAACATTTAATAGGATCAAATGACCACCTTCTATGGATGTCTATGAAGTCCGGTGAAAGATTAATTTTATATTCGGCGACTACTACATAGTGAATGAATCCTTAGGCATAGCCATTACCCCCCAACAACCCAGAGAAACACTAAAACTGGATACACATAGTAATCGGGGCTTTATCGGTACGTGTGTACCTTTGTTTTCTGAACGAGCGCACGGCGGGAAAGAACAAAAATTTCCATCGGGCCGTGCTAGACTCCTATAGAGTTGGCCAGGCCGAAGGAAACACACAGTCCTGAGCGTTCTCCCTATGATGCGGTATTGGGAGAACGCTGCGGGACTGTGTGTATGCAGATCTTTGAAAGATGGCAGACAGGATCTTGCAGAGTCTTTTCTGTCATCTTCACTGATCTGTACTGTGGTACCCAGATAAGGCTGAGGTGAGCCACATACAGTCATCAAAGCGCAGGCAAAGCATAGAGAAAAGCAATTCACGCAGTTACCGTCCATTTCGGCTGTGATCGGGAGGCAAGTTCAGCGAAATGTATGCGTTCCGAAAATGAATTGCAACTTCTACCAAACTATAGAAGAAAGACAGACGGCTTTTTTTTTGACCCGGGCAAGAAAAAAAATAATTTCCCCTAGTAACTAATTGATGTTGTTAAAATCATTTATATGTGTAGGTTTGCTTAGTAGTTTGTTAGACTAGGTTAGACTAAAGGTGGCATTACCAAGGAGCGATAAGATAATAGGTAAATCCCGTCGTGGAACGACGTGGAACTCTTTTATAGAAAGAGATGTAATATCTGTTACTAGCAATTTACATGTTTGCTAATTGACTGTCTGAGGAACTGTTTAAAGGGCAAGTCCAGCCCTAAAATGAAAACTTACATACAGGTAAATTACCCCCCAAAACCCTAATCAGTAATAGTTTGAAATCTGAAATATATAAGTCTAACCTGAAATCCTGCACAATGTCCTGTTTCCCCTGTTTCTGCTTCCTGGTTTTTCCAGTTAGTAACTGTCAGTTATGGATTTGACAGTTGACATCACAGCCAATGACTGAATATTAATCCCCTATCTGCCTCTTCTGAGCATGCCCAGGCTCAGGACCTGCTCAGTACAGGTTTCTAAATTGCTCAGTTTCCATGAGCCATTCAGAAGCATAGCAGGCATACAGTAATGAATTCATAGGACAAAGTATGACATATCAACATATTTTAAAGAGGCCGTTCTTTCTAAAAGATGTTCTTATGAGGGTGAAGTTGTCCTTTAAATACCTATGTGATAGGAGTTTCAAAATTATATCATTTTAGCCACAATCACTTTAACACAGCCCCTTCGCGTCACACCTGAAAATAATCAAGGGTGGCATTCAATTTTGGCTCAGGCAGCAAAAACCCAAGAAGTGCCCCTGTGTGTGGGGTGTTAGTGAAAGGGACATGGGGGGTTAAGAGGGGCTGGGAGGTATGATTGAGAGGGGCAGGGGATGACAGATGCTACACAGATATTAAAGAAGGGGGGACTCTGTGTTTAAAGCCATAGGTGTCTTTAAATTAGGGTGTAAGGGGTGAATTATAATATATAATGTACCCCCTACTAAAACCTGCGGCTTTGTACTATGTTCTTTTCCTCTGTGACATTAATATCCTTATAATACATTTTCCACTATATTATGCCACATTTAAGTTTTGGCCACATGATTTTATTGGGTCATGGAACGTCTGGGTGACTTGATATCCTTAAATTATACTTAAACTTTACAGGGGGCTCATTATCCCTCATAAAATAAATGTATTCATCCTTTTAAAGGGGAACTGTGGTTTCCAAACAAGTTAAGCTTAAATGAAAGGCCAGTTTCCTACCTTTAAAACGAGCCATCAACCACCTCTCTACGTGCTCCACAGCCCAAGATATACAGAAATGACTGACCAGAAAGTTAATGGGTGGGAGGCTGACATGTGACATTCCTGAGGCTTCTCCTGCACAGTGCCGCCGGCGAGCACAGCCTCAGACTCCCTCAGTGTGTGAGAGAGACAGGAAGTCCCTCCTCCTCTCTGCTGTGTAAAGTCCTGACAGAGAAGGTAAGATAATCTACAGCCCTTCTCTTTCACTGTGTAAAAACAGCCTTTTCAGGCAGAGTTCTTACTCTGCCTGAAAAGACTGTTTCCACAGAGTTTTCTGTAGGGGGTGGGGGGGTCTGAGTAACCCATGGCACCCGCAAGTGGGCGGGACTTAGATGCCCACAAGTGGGCGGGGCTTGGACACCTGCAGGCGGGGTGGGGCTTAAGTGTTTGTGGGTGGGCGGGGCTTGGACACTCTCAAGTGGGCAAGGCCTAGGCACACGCGATTGGGCAGGGCTTAGACACTCATGGGTGGGGCTGACACCCACAAGTGGTCGGGGCCACATGGGGCTGTAAGATAATGGGACATGGGGGTCCTGCAACTGGAGGGACCATATTGAAGTAAATATCTTCAAAACTATGCAAAATAAACAATGGAAATAAACTGCAAAAAATTCTCAGGGGAGCAATTCCTATCAATTTACCTCAATTTAACTAAAGTAATTTTTGGACCACAGTTCCCCTTTAATATTGATGGTACTATGTGTATGCACAAGTGTTTGCTTCAGTTCAGTATTTACTAAGTAAACAGATTTCTGCTTGCTTTCAGAAACAAGACAACCGGTTTTCCATAATGTTTTGTATTTAAGAGGGCAAAGTTACAGCTCCCCTAGCCCAAGGATTACCATCTGTCGTAAAAGAAGAACTGTGGGTTTTACAGGAAATGAATCAGGGGAAAAATTCACTGGATAAAATCTGCTATACGTTTTCTACCAGGAAGCAAACACATCAAGCAGAATTCCACTGTGCTCAATACTTGATAGATCACTTTCCTTTTTATTTCTCACTTCTGTAAAATAATAAGGCGACAAACCTAGAGACTTTTTTAAACTGCTCTGTTGTTTGACATATGTAAAGGACACCAGCACCAGCAATGAGTAACGTCGGTCACTACATATTCACGCTGATGGCAGGTATTTAACAAAGGAAAATTTGTTTGAGCATATTTAATAATTGACTTCTACCTTGGGGCTATGGATCATCCTATCAACAAGGATCATTTATTTTACACAGACGAAATGTCTTTCCAGGATAAGATGTGAGTATTTAAAAATGTTTTATGTTTTCAAACAGAAAGCATACGATGTGTGTAAAACTATTAGTATTGATAGAATGCATGACTTCTTCTTTTCAAGTACATCTGTGTAAAAGTGTTTTTCTCTCAGTGCCAGTGGTGTGACTAAAGTCCTTTTTACTCCAAGTTGCAGCAAACACAGAAAAATCCACTCTATTCCAAAAGTTTTAGTAGATAGAAGTACTGATTGTGCAGGTCTCTTGGATGTGTAATTTAAAACAAGATAAAAACATAAAAACCTCTCATTGAGATCAGATACTATTAAAAGGCACATACACTTTGCAGTGGTTAGGTCTCATAAATTATTGTGGTTTTTTCATTTTATTCCCATTAAGTGGCTGGTTTACAGTTTCTGTGTTCCTTATTAATCCACTGGTATATACATAGGCTGGTTCACACTTCAGTATGTTTAAAAACTTTTATTTGTAGTAATAATATTCACTTCACTTATACATATAATCAATAAAATAAATAAATAAAATGTTGATCAATGCATTTCACCTTTGCACAGGCTTCCTCAGGATCAAAAATCAAATTTCAAGTATATCTGTTTGTATTTTCGTGTCCCCCAAAACTTTGACCTTGCAAATGGTTACTACTCTTGATATGTGCTTCCTAAAGTACTTAGCAGCCTCGTTCCCTTGGCTGTCTTCTGCCCGGCTTCCTTGCCTTTTCCATGCGCGGAAGCGCATGTGATTGGCTGAGACGCCACGTTTGTAGCAAAGTTTGTTTGGGGGGTGGGCATACCCTTTAAGTTTAAAACACCTTAAAGGGCAAGTCCAGCCCCAAAATGAAAACTTACATACAGGTAAATCACCCCCCAAACCCTAAAGGGTAATAGTTTGAAATGTGAAATATATGTCTAACCTGAATCTGCACAATGTCTGTTTCCTGTTCTGCTTCTGGTTCTTCCAGTTAGTAACTGTCAGTTATGGATTTGACAGTTGACATCACAGCCAATGACTGAATTTTAATCCCCTGTTGCCTTTTCTGGCATGCCAGGCTCAGTAAAGGCTCAGTACAGGTTTCTAAATGGCTCAGTTTCCATGAGCATCCAGAAGCATAGCAGGCACAGTAATGAATTCATAGGACAAAGTAAGATATATCAACATATTTTAAAGAGGCCATTCTTTCTAAAAAGAGTCTTTGAGGTTGGAGTTGCCCTTTAAAGTGATATGAGGCATTTTATCAAATAGAAGTTAATTAGACCAGTAGGAAACATTTCCATAATCCTAAACAGAGCTGCTGTATAAGCTGAATCTGCTCAATATTAATGGGTACGGTGGTGTGGAAATGCTAAATTAGATGTCTTTATTCATCCTCAACACTAAATGACTCATATTTGAACATAGTGATAGGAAAAGAAAGACAGATATTTAATTTAATGAATTCTGTTAAGTCAAAACATTAGTCTGTTTATTTCCATGTCTAAAGCTACAATAATACAAAGTAAGGCATTTTGTCTTCTTGATAACCATGAAAGGATGTAATTATACTTAAAAAAAATAAATTCTACCCTCCCCTTAAAATGACCCGGATGAGATCTATATTGCTCAGTCTCACCTCCAGGTTTTGCCCTGATGTCCCTTACAGGTATGTTGAAGTTTGGGTCCTTTCAAGTCACGTCCTGCCCTTCCGTTCCAGGATCTGACAAATGGGAAGGCATGCTCTGGATAACATGTTTCCCAGTCTCAGTTAGTGGACAGGTCTGACTGGGAGATGAACTTTAAAAATGCAAGTAAAACACATCAGGGTAAAAAATGATTAGTGAGGACAAATGGTCTGGTCTCACATGGGGTAAATTGCCCTTTACATGTGGTTTAAGAAGGTATAGAATTATATTTAAGGTAATAAGGTTTTACTTGTTTAAAGATTAGGATATAATTAATGTGGATTTCAGCACAAACTAATTTCAGTGACGGTAATCTGCCCATCCGTAATTTCTCTGTACATAAGTAAAGGCTTTCAAGTACTGGTCTTCTTGTTTGCAGGACCTCTAACTGTGTCAATATGGTCTCCGGGTTGATTTCCAGGGGCATTATACCAGGGGAGCAGGAGGAGTCGGAGAAACAGCACTGTGGCCCCAGAAAAAACTATGATGCTTCATCACAGTTTTTTCTTGGAGAAAGCTATATCTCCATAGAAAATAAGAAGATGGGGCCCTAGGCTCTGGGCCCCCTGCAGTTGCTCCCCTGCTCCCTGGTAGTTATTGCAGGGGGCCCAAGAGCCAAGGGTACCCCATCTTCCTATTTTTTCTATGACAGATAAGCCTCTCCAGAAAACCACTGTGGATGAATCCAGATAGGGGCCCCATCATATAGTTTTGCTGGGGGGGGGCAGTGTTCCTCATTACTTACTGGGTGATTTAGTTATTTATTAAATATTTAAGCATTCAGTTCCCCAAAATAAGCTTCTTTTTGCAGGATAAATTTCTAGCTATGTAATGTGTTCCATAGTAAAAACAGTCACAAGGTTTATATCCTCCACTTCTTTATTTGGTTTGCATTGTGAATATGTCACAAAGAATGACTCGGATCAGGAAAGATCACGGACTTCTGTTTTTTTAAATAGGAACAGTAAGAAAAGGTTGAGAATCAAAGAATTTTTTTTTTTAAAGTAACAAGTACAAGAAACGTCAAATATTAGTCTCCCATGTTAAGCCCATCTTACACTATTACAGTAACATAGTACCTAATTACATCACTAGCTCTTGGACTTAACTTATCATTGGTTGAATTATTACTAGTCTTATTTTTGCCAGAATCATTTACTCCAATATAGATTTATTTCATGTTTGACATGGCCGTGTGTTTTTATATGCTTATTTTATCTAAGCTTTTTTAAGAGGAATTGCATTTATTTTATAGTTTATTTTGCATAGTTTTTAAAGATATTTACCATTTTGTGGTGTGTGATGGAGCAGCACATCACCAGGTCCGTTGCACTTCCTGCTTCCTGCTCTGAAGCCTGGTCAGTCATCTGCCTGTGTCTCCTCCCCTTTGCAGCCCCCTGGTCCCTCCCACTCATGGACCCCATGGTCCCTCAGTTGCAGGCCCCTCTTGGCCCATTCCCTTACAGCCCCATGTGGCCCTGCCCACTCGGGGTGCCGTGCCCGTCCAACCATGAGTGTCTAAGCCCCGTCCACCTGAGGGTGCCTAAGTCCTGCCCGCTCACAGGTGCTGTGGGGCCACTCTGACCCCCCCCTGAAAACTCTGTGGAAAACAGCTTTTCAGGCAGTGAGAACTCTGCCTGAAAAGGCTGTTTTCACACAGTGAGAGAGAAGGCGGTGTAGATTTTTCACTTCTCTGCAGTCCTTCAACAGCAGAGAGGAGGAGGGACTTCCTGTTTCCCTCCACACACTGAGGGAGTCTGGGCTGTGCTCGCCGGCGCACTGTGCAGGAGAAACCTAGGAATGTCCCATGTCAAGCCTCCCACCATATAACTTTCAGGTCTGTCATTTCTTTATATCTGGGCTGTGGAGCAAGTAGATAGGTGGTTGATGGCTCGTTTTAAAGGTTAGGAAACTGGCCTTTCATTTTAATACAACATGTTTGGAGACCACAGTTCCCCTTTAAGAACTATGCTACTATGCTTGCGCCTGATTTGGTTAATCTTTACTTCGTATCCTATGCTTTAATGGGTGAAGTGCTGACCATACACTGTCAGCTTGAGCAGTGCTTTACCTGATCCCTTCCTACAAGTTTCCTGGCTGGTGGATCATGGTTTGTGATCTATATTAGATAACATCAATCTCACAGTGATCGGTTCATGTGGTTTTCAATGTTCAAAAAAGAAGTTTAATGCATTGATAAAGACACCACAAACCCCGTCAGGCTTCATGCCTAATGCCAATATATTTTTAATGCCGTACAGTATCACAAATATTAATGCATCCTAAAGCCTGGATACGATAAATACAATATCACAAAAAGGGCAATATATAATACATAGAATAAATACATTAACGATTACCCCTAACAACACCATAATAATAATATAAAATGGAGGCAGCTGATTAAAGCTGAACACCATGTGTTAGGCACCCGACCCTTGATCAGTCATAAAGTCCCTAGCAGTGGGGCCCATCACGTAAACGCCTACCCATTCTAGACCTTCCACACGACCCGGGTTTGTAGTACAAGAATAAGACCAATCCTAAAGGATCCTTCAAGTAACAAGATGTAATAGAAAGAAATTCTATACCATATCACCATTTATATACACCATACCACCAGCTCTTTTAGCTGGAGTAATACAAATTTTGGACTGGTGGACACTACTTACCCAAACACCTTACATAAACTATACAAAAGTTGTGTTAATCCCAATATTAAAATCCCCGTCTGAGATTGGCATGTTTCTCACATTTTCATACAAATGTTTCTTCTTTTTTGTCATATGGCAACAATTTCACAATATGGGCCTATGTGTATCAATATATTGATGTAATAAAGCCCCACAGAATATAATAAGGAATATAAGAAGAAATCCCACCATACATTTCAGGAGGGGAGCAGAATTGCCCTTTAAGTCTTGACTGTCACACAAAACCTGGACGATGGCAGTTGCCTTAGACTTGGGAGAAAGGGGCGAGAAAGAGTAGAAGAGGGGAGAGAGACGAGAAGAGAGGGAGAGGAAGGAACAGGTTTAGAAGAGAAGGGAGCGGAGAGAAGAGGGAGAGGGGGGAAAGGGAGAGCAAAGGAGGAGAGGAGAGAAGAGAGGGCGAAAAAGAGGAAATATAAATCGGAATTTTGATATATCATAGAGGATAATTAATGGGATATCATAATAAATATAGCACACTACTTATCTATACAATACTTATTAACATATTTTGTATGACCATAATCTTTTATTACTGATAGCAAAATACTGATTATATTCTTAGAACTACTTGGATATATATGATTAATAATCATGTAAGATTTGAGATCTTATCTATTGTCATATATATCACGGATGATAATTCCTATGTGCTATTCATAGGGCATGATATAAAATTATAAGATAGGGATGATATGAGAGAGAAGAGAGGGGAAGAGGAAGAGGAGGAGGAGAGGCGGGAGAGGGGGAAGGAGAGGAGAGAAAGAAGGCAGAGAGGGAGGAGGAGTCGTGGGTAGAACGGGGAAGGAAAAGAAAGCGAGAGAGAGAGGAAGGAGGACAAGAAGAGAGAAGAGAGAGAGGACGCAGCTACTCTATCCAGCGCTATCAGTGAATGACTGGCTACGGATCCAACTTCACCTAATAGGCTCTCGTTCTTCTCTTTCTGAGAGAGAGAAAGATAAGGAGAGAGAGCGAGGCGGGGCGTAGGCGAAAGGTGAGACAAGGAAAAGAAGGCGAAACAACGAGCATAGCGAGAGGCGGAGAGAAGGAGAGGGGAAATGAAGAGGGAAAAGCGGGAGAGAGAAAGAAGGGGAGTAACGTAGGAGAGAAAGCAGGAGAGAGATAAGGGGGGAGGAGGGGAAGCAGAGAGAGAGGAGAAGGACAGAAGGAAGAGAAAGAAGAAACAGAGAGGGAAGAAGCGGACGAGAGAAACGAGCGTCTCTGCTTTTGCTAGATTCCTCTGAGACGCCCTCCTCCCGTGAGGGTTAAAGGGCAAAAGACTGTCTCTTCTTCAGCTAACTCTTATGGTAAGCAAATATTAGAAAAAATGTACCCCTATTGTAAATTTAAAGGATATAAGAAGAAGTCACCAAGGTGTTTCCTGACTATATAAAATAAAAGTTACAAGATATAGATATGTATAAAGCATTCCATAATTTACTGTTACTCTATTTACAGATTGTAAACCTTCTTTTCGTAAGCTTGTGAAGGTTCCCATCATCCAGGTCATGGTATATCTGTTGATTCAAATTAGATAAAAATGGACTTGAAGTTTAGTTCTGAAGACGTTGCGTAGTCATCGACTGGCTTTCTCAATTCAGAATGACTTGTATCAAGAATGTGGGCAATTATTTACCCTGGAAAATCCCAATAGCCTATCACAGCCAAGTGTTAAGGGCGGATTGGATAGTGGCTAAGAGGTGTTATAGGAACGCCCAGAGTAAGGTGTTCTAAACAGCATTGTACATGGAGACGTTGGTGTTGAACCCCCCCTCTCATTTAGGGCTTGGTTTCTTTATTTTCACATAAATGGGCTCATAACACCTCTCTTGAACCAGTCATGTTCCTTTGCCAATATGTAACATTACAATATTCAAAGGTATGTCCTTTATCCTTAAGATGCAGGTACACAGCTGAGTCCTGAACCGAGGAATTGGCTTTCGTGCTGGGCCATACATTGATGCAGTTGCTGTTTGGTCTCCCCCACATACAAATCAGAGCATTCTTTACTGCCTGCACAGTGTATATGATGTCGCTTTTCTTGTGTTTCGGTATTGGGTCTTTCAGATTTACCAAGTGCTGCCTCAGTGTGGTGTTTTCGGTTTAAAGCAGACAGTGATACGGTTGTTTTTTGAAAATTCTTCTTAAATTCTCGGAGACCCCTGCTACATATAGGAGACCATGTTTTTCTTGTCTTCGTTACCCCTTCAATGTTGGTATTGTGTTCTTTTTCCTTACTTCTACTATCTTTTGACAAAGGTCCAGTCTGGATATCACAAGTTTTAAGGGATCCTTGATGATGTTTCATTTCTTTAGCCTTCGCCTCTGTGCTAGTGGGGATGTTCTCAGCTCTGTGTGCAGGTGTTTGATGACAACCAGCTTGTGATCTAAAGGGTGGTGGGAGTCAAACATTCAACTACTGATCTGTGTGTGTTGGTTTTCTGTAAACCTCTACTTCCAGTTTACCATTTCCTTAACTTCTACCACGCAGTCCAAAGAAAGCCAGTTTGATTCTTTGTACCACTTCCCTTGTTAAATTTGTGATGTTTTGGTTCTACAACATTGATGTGTTCTGTGAAAGCTTTGGTAATATACAATCACGCCCTTAACACTTGGCTGTGATATGCTAATTGAGATTTTCCAGGTTACATAATTGCCACAGATTCTTGTACAAGTCATTCTGAATGAGAAAGCCAGTCTAAGGATGACTAGCGAAACGTCTTCATGAACTAAACTTCAAGTCCAGTCGATCTAATGAATACAACAGATATACTTCTTTTTTGGTAAAAAATATTGTCCTGTGAATCCTTGTTCCTTTCTGTCCTGTATAAATGGTAGCACAGTGGGAGTACTGCAGGCGGTAAAAGGGGTAATTAATTTGATTTCAAAAGTCAAATTGCTGTTCTTTCTATTTCTTTTTCTTCAGGACCCACACTCAATCCAAATGTTGTGTACAACAATAATGCCAGTGACAGAAATGTGAAAACTTATATACTTTGAGAGTTTGACCAGCTAATTTATTTTAGCATATAATGTCTTTATAAATTATATATTTCCATAAAACAAGGAGCACACCTGACAAAACAAGCCCCATATCCCAATACCGGATACACTTCACATAGGGAAGTGTCTGACACTGATGTCTTACTGCAGGTGCATCAGGAAGGACATCTAACTTTGGATATCTAATTTTTTCAATTACAGACAATAATAGAACAACATGTAGGGGTGTCACACAACCAAGATAAGTGCCTTGCTACATTATAACCGCTCCTCCGTGATAAAAGGAGATTTTTTTATGCAATAAAGCCAAGAGTAAAGCGGGTACACACATTAACGATTAAGCACCCGATACGTCGGATCCGACGGTATCGGGGCTTATATCGTTACGTGTTACGTTCGTTTCCCGAACGAGGCGCGCGGCCGCCCCAAACGTGGGTCGGGCCGCCAACGCTCTGTTCGGGAAAGGCCGAAAAATTTCCATCGGCCGCGCTAGACTCCTATAGGGAGTCTAGCGCGGCCGATGGAAACACACAGTCCCGAGCGTTCTACCCTATAGGGGAGACACGTCGGGACTGTGTGTATGCAGATCTTTGAAAGATGGCAGACGGATCTTGCAGATCCTGTCGTCATCTTTCAGAAATCTGTACTGTGTGTACCAAGCTTTAGAAACACAGCGTGGGTAATAAAAAGAAATAAATATCACTCACAGGACAGTTAAAATTGGTCCGGGTGCAATTGCTCCGGAACCCGTCGCTGAAGATGGAACTCCTTGAGAACAATTAACATCCACGACTGTACAGCACTGGTAACTACAAAATAGCAAAGACACACTCACCAACTGTAGAAAGGTGGGCTCGGGGTGCAACAAGCCCCGGAGCCCGTCGCTACAGCTCCAATCACATATCAAGAAAGTTGAAGCAGGCGAGGGCACACTTTAAATTACCATGCGGGCACTGCTCATCTTCAGAGAATTTTAAATAGAAACAGAGTTGAGACACTGAGAAGTAGTTATTACCACTCTATTTAAAGCCGACACATCCAACTTTTAGCCCTCCAAATGTTGGAAAACTACAAGTCCCAGCAGAATGCATGCAGCCAGGGAATGCTGGGAGTTGTAGTTTTCAAACTTCTGGAAGACCGCAGGTTTGACATCTGTGATTTAAAGGGACGCTAGGCTTGTGCAGTAACACTGCTCTATGGCTCCTCCCACAGTCTGTGTCCTTGGTACTCCTATCTTTCATAACAGCATATTGGAGGGCAGAGTAGGGAATGTAGTCAGAAAGTTGTCCATTACTGTACCAATGTAGTGTTCCTTTAGATTAAAACCTATGCAGTCTCTCAGAAAACTAATCTGTGTAATATCTAGCAAATCTACAGTGAATTTCAAAGAAATTGTAGGTACAGAATATTATTGCTTTCTGATGTACCTAACATGATTTTTCTCCCCCTCCACTACAGTCCCCTAGCAAGGTTGCTTTTTCCAAGTGTGGATGATAATCTTTTAAAGTTCCTTTATGATGACAACCAGCGTGTAGAACCCGAGTGGTACATTCCAATTATTCCCATGGTCTTAATAAATGGAGCCGAAGGAATTGGTACTGGATGGGCTTGTAAAATACCTAATTACGATACAAGAGAAATTGTCAATAATGTGAAGAGAATGCTAGAAGGATTGGATCCAACTCCAATGGTAAGTAAGCCAATTTGACGTCTAATGTCTTACTGTCCTGGTAAATTAATTAATGTTCTAGTATACCTTGCACTAAAAGGACTACTGTATGGTTGTTGCTCCACCCCCCTTTTTGCCCAGCGCCAATGTGAACACACTTACAAGAAGCTCTTCTTCCCATTGGATAGACCACGGGGTAGGGGTGGAGTGTAAACAATACAGTTGTCCTTTAAGTAGTCTTAATTTTATTCCTATTCATACTTTTTGGAAGCATAGCCAGGAATGGCAAATGTCAGGTAAGAATTCAAGGTTTGTTACTTTCTGATATCGGTTTTATTGCTGTTTTTTCCTATGGCCATTAGGAGAACCAGGGCTCTCAACGTATCCACAGCTTCAGTATTTTGTGTCTTCACAATAAAGAAATCTGAAGAAATCTGCAGGGTTTTTTTTATAAAAGGGAATAGTGGAGATAACACAACAATTTAATAAAATAAAAATTCCAAAGCAAGATCAAAGATCAATGCAGCAATTTCCATTACTATTTTTATTGTTGTTGTACTTTAAAGATGGGTACACATGGTCAGATCCTTCCTCCTGACCAACCGTTTGGCACTTCCAACTGGTCGTCTAGGAGGAAGGACTGGCAGTCGCAGCCAAATTAGCCACAGCCAAGAGTTTGCCGTGACCCAGTGTGTGGTCCATGGGGGGCAGAACTATCGGTCAATCGGCCGATATTGCATCGTGTACCCTGCTTAAGACCACCTTTTTCTGTCTTACTGGCAGTTTCTTAATCCATCAGAGGGATCTTTAAAGGTGCTCCAATTTAAAACAGAATTTTGATTTGAGAACTGTCTAAAGCTTCAAATTTGGGGAGGAGATAATGGCAGCTCAACACCCTTTCAAAAGGTCTCACTTTTTAGAATTTCTTTATCCTGATATATTTTAGGATTAGCATACAGATTAATGTAATTGCGTGAAAAAGTACTTTTTTAATACAAAATGTGATATACCCACTTTAAAGGCTATGTTCAGACAAAAATAATTCAAATCTCTCAATGTCTTCTTTCCAAAATTAATTTGCTTAGCTACGGTAACTGCAAATTACCTGCTTCTATATTTATATTACAGCTTCCTAGCTACAAAAATTTTAAAGGTACGATTCAAGAACTGGGACAAAATCAGTATGCCATGAGTGGTGAAATATATGTACTAGACAGGAACACAGTTGAAATCACTGAACTTCCCGTGAGGACCTGGACTCAGGTAGGTGTAGAGGTTAAAGTGCATAAGGCAGAATGGGGCTAAGGCCCCACTACAACTAACCAAATCACACACGCAATCTCAAGCGTTATTGCATGCAATTGGGTGTGCGGTTCTAGTGCTTTTTCTGTGTTTGCGCATGCAATTTTGTAATTTACCATTATAGAAACGCATGCGTTTACGTAAAAAAAAATGGTGCACACAAACGAATGCGCAATCACCTGCCGATTCAGAAAACATGGGAATTTTTACATTCCCGCGATTTCCATTCTAACCAAAATCGCATGCGCAAACGCTAGTGTGGCCTAGCCCTAAGGCCAGTTTTTACTTAAAAAAAAAAAAAAAGAAAAAATGTACATTTTGTTATACTTATACATATAAAGAAGAGCATACTAAGAAAAGAAACTTATAACCAAGTCTCTCTTTACCTTTAGACCAGAAAGGTATACACAGAATAACTATTAACCAATATTCCCAGTCAACAAATAACCAATTAACAGTGGGGCAGTCAGAATTAACGACATCTGATTGTGTGGCCTATTTAAGCATGCGCAATTGCCTGTGGTTTTCCGACATTTCCAATTTATCGGGTCAAAACTACAGGCAATTTTACAGCCAGATTATCCGCTATGGTGGATGATCAATACTGTATCTTAAATCAGGATATAAAGGATTTGAAGAGCACACATATAAACTTTCTTTTTATGTCACATTTGTTTGAAATGTTATGATCTTTTGGGCCGTGTTATTATATGGTGCATTATTCAAACTCAAGACATATATTTGTTGGCAGTATTGTTAAGATAATGGCATTTTAATCTCATGGTAGGTTTACAAAGAACAAGTGCTGGAACCCATGCTCAATGGCACAGAGAAAATTCCATCATTAATCTCTGATTACAAGGAGTATCATACTGACACAACTGTGAAATTTGTTGTCAAAATGACAGAAGAAAAGCTTGCACAAGCAGAAGCTGCCGGCTTGCACAAAGTCTTCAAACTACAAACAAGCCTTACTTGTAATTCCATGGTATGTGGCATTTATTTGCATATGTACATATATAATTTTCAGGTGAAGATAGATGTCTTTGCTTTCTAAAGTTAAAGGGCACCCCGCTTTCTAATTTTTCACATTTTGTAGGGCTAGTTCCCCCAGCCCCAACCGCTATAATAAATTCTGTATATTTTACAGAAAGTCCCCCGATCGTTAATTACCTTCCCTCTCTCCTCCGCTCCACTGCCCGACCTTCTTCCTGCATGAAACTGCAAGCAGGGGGCCGAACCAATCACGTACGCAGCTGCCGGCAGTTCAGAACGCCGGAGGAGAGAGGGAAGGTAAGTAAAGATCGGGGGAGTTTTAGAAATATATATTATAGTGGTTGGGCGGTCGGAGGCCGCCTTCGTTTCTTCGGAAACGAAGAATGGAATGGAACACGCCGTCCACAGACATCTGGACGATGGATACTCTGACCAACGGTTACCGAATAGAGTTCTCTTCCCCTCCTCCTCCTCGTTTCTTCCTATCCCGCATACCGAAATGCCCACGCCGACTCCAAACTCTCAACGATTGCGTGCTGTCTCTCCTCCGGGCGCAGGTAATCTCCCAGGTTCCGGAAGATCAGAGATTTCGAGGCTTCTATTCAAACCTCTTTTTGGTACCAAAGAAGGACGGAACGTTTCGTCCCGTTTTGGATCTGAAAGCTCTCAACATCTATGTACTAAAACACAGGTTCCCAATTTCCAATTCACGGCCATGCCATTCGGCCTAGCTTCAGCACCGCGGGTATTCACAAAGGTCATGGCATGCCAAGCTGCATTTCTTCGCCTTCAAGGGATTTTTGTTCTCCCTTACCTAGACGATCTGCTGATAAGGGCGAGATCCTTCAACCAGGCTCAACATCAGGTCCCTCAGGGCCTAACGATTCTCTCTCGGTTCGGATGGATCATAAATCGGGTAAAATCCGCGATGACCCCCTCAAATCGCATGATCTTCCTGGGGATGCTATTCGACACAACCAGCCACAGGGTCATTCTTCCCCAAGACAAGATCGCATCACTGAAGAAGATGGCTTACCATGCGCAGACCACCAATCAGATCTCCATCCGACAAACGATGCGTCTGGTGGGGAAAATGGTGTCATCGGTGGAAGCTGTTCCCTACGCGCTTTTCCACCTCAGACCACTTCAGAGACACCTTCTCCGCTGTTGGGACAAGTCCCAACAGTCATTAGACGACTTAATACATCTTCCGCATCAGATTCGGTCTTCCCTAACCTGGTGGACGAGGGAGAGCAACTTAGCGATGGGCAAAACCCTGTGCCTACCCAGATGGTCTGTGGTGACAACGGACGCCAGTCTCCGAGGATGGGGGGCTATATACGAATCTCTGAAAGCCCAGGGTCTTTGGACCAAGGAGGAAATGCACCTGCCCATAAATGTCCTGGAACTGAGAGCAATATTCCTTGCCTTGTCTCACTGGACGGGTTCCCTGATGGGCAAGAACGTGCGCATACAGTCGGACAATGCCATGGCGGTGGTTTACATAAATCATCAAGGGGGCACGAGAAGTGATATGGCCATGGCAGAGGCACACCGGATTCTAACCTGGGCAGAGACTTACATACCGGCATTATCAGCGATCTACATACGGGGGTCCTCAATACAGAGGCCGATTTTCTCAGCCGAGTAACACTCGATCCAGGAGAATGGGCTCTCCATCCGGAGGTTTTCGAACTACTGACACGGAGATGGGGGATTCCAGACATCGACTTAATGGCCTCTCGGGAAAACCGAAAGGTCCCGACCTTTTGCGCAAAGACGAGATCCGCTAGCGGCCTTCGTAGATGCCCAAGTGGCACCATGGCGGTTCCGATTGGGCTACATCTTTCCACCAACACCAATGATACCCAGGGTTCTAAAGAGGATAAAATGGGAGCAAGCTCCAGTGATTCTCATCGCCCCTCAATGGCCAAGGAGAGCCTGGTTCTCGGATCTTCTCTCCATGCCCTCCGGAGATCCTTGGACGCTTCCCCTGCGCCCAGATCTTCTCACACAAGGACCTTTCCAGTACCCAGATCTTCAGCGCCTACATTTAACGGCGTGGCGGTTGAATCCGCCATACTAAGAAGACGTGGGATACCGGTATCGGCAATACCTACCATGTTAGCGGCGAGAAAGCCATCTTCGTCCAAAGTGTACCATAGGATCTGGCAAAGGTATGTGACGTGGAGTTCAGCCAGGGGTTTTCCCCCGGCCAGATTTGTTTTGTCCAGAGTCCTTAGTTTTCTTCAAAAAGGTTTTGATGGGGGTCTTTCGCTCAGCGCTCTTAAGGGCCAAGTTTCAGCCCTATCTGTTTATTTCCATAGGAGGCTTGCCTCCAGGAAGGACAAACTTTTCTACAGGGAGGGGCCCACTTGCGTCCCCCTGTTTGGTCGCCAGTTCAGCCCTGGGATCTATCCTTAGTTCTTAGAGCTCTCAAGAGGCCTCCTTTTGAACCCTTACCGTCGGTTCCCTTATCTCTTCTCTCCTGGAAGACAGTTTTTCTTCTGGCTATATCATCCATCCGAAGGTCATCGGAGTTGGCTGCCTTATCGGTGGATCCCTCGTGCCTGTCGATTTCTTCGGACAAGGCCATTCTTCGGCCTCACGTTTCCTTTCTACCAAAGGTGGTCTCGTTTCATATCAATCAGGAAATAGTTGTTCCTGCCCTCTGTCCGAATCCGTCTTCTTCCAAGGAACGGGAGTTACATGGATGTAGTGAGAGCTCTGCGGATTTACATTGCTCGCACGGAAGGCTTTCGTTCCACTCAGGCCTTGTTCATTTTTCTGGCGGGGCCCCGCCGGGGGTCCAGGGCTTCTCCACAAACTCTGGCAAGGTGGATTAGATCTACTATCGTCCACTGCTACTTTTCTGTTGGGGCCGTTCCTCCCTTGCGGGTTATGGCCCACTCTACTAGAGCGGTAGGAGCCTCTTGGGCAGCGCGCCATGGCGCCTCGGTGGACCAGATATGTCAAGCGGCAACTTGGTCTTCCATCCATACCTTCATCAAATTTTATCGTCTCCAAGTTTTTACAAGGCTAGATACGGCCTTGGGCGAATCTATCCTCAGAACGGGGGGGAATTTTAAATGCTTGTGATAGGGCCCACCCTACGATGTTGGGACTTTTGGACGTCCCCTACGTGTCCTGGGTCCCCCTAAGGCTGATAGAGAAAAGGGGATTTTTACATCTTACTCACCTGTAAAATCCCTTTCTCTGAAGCCGTAAGGGGGACCCAGGTATTTCCCTCCCTAGTTTTGGACATGATTGTTTTTGGCCTGTTGCCTGTTTTTTTCTGGTTTCCTTGTTTAGTCTTTTTATTGGCTATTTCTCTATTGGCTTACGCTCCTCTTTGGGACCAGCTGGAGGAGGCTTCCGGTGCTCAGAGGTATAACTGAGGGGGAGGAGCACAGGAGCCTCAGTCTTACAATTTTTAAGTGTCCGCTCCTGAAGAAAGGGTACTTAACCCCCCCCCCCCCCACGTGTCCTGGGTCCCCCTTACGGCTTCAGAGAAAGGGATTTTACAGGTGAGTAAGACGTAAAAATCCCCTTTTTTCATTGAGAAATTGAAAGGGGATTTGACTAAAGAAGGGTTAAAAAAAATCTCTGTGGCCTTAAAACGCTAAAAGGATTTGTTAGTATTAAGAAACTTATTTCTGTTTGTATTTGTTTTGTGACTTTATCCCATATATATGAAAAGTAATCTCTCTGTTGACAAACGGGAGTCTCCTAAATGTACATCTTCCTCTTCCCATCCAGGTATTATTTGATCACATGGGCTGTCTAAAGAAATATGAAACAGTACAAGACATACTGAAGGAGTTTTTTGATCTCCGGTTACAATACTACAGCCTCCGCAAAGAGTGGCTAATAGGAATGCTAGGAGCTGAAGCGGCTCGCCTGAACAACCAAGCAAGGTTCATTCTAGAAAAGATACAGGGCAAAATGTCAATAGGTAATGATCAGTCATACTTTGCACTTATTTTAGCCTTCTGCCTTGTTAATGTAAAAGCTTTCTCATTTGGGACTCTATAGTGGCATTATTTTTTATTTATTGTATACAGAGCCATAGTTTAGGCATACGTTATGCAACCCAAAGGGTCATGCACTGACACTGTATTAGCAGGCATACTGCCACTGCTGAACACATACTGCCACTGCTGAACAGAATGAAAGAGACTCCTAGATGCACAGCTTTTTTGGGGGGTCCTACTGCTCTATGAAGAGAAGCTAAAGAGAAACCGGGATATAGCCTTAAAGGGCAACTGTGGTCCCAATGCAATGGAGAGCGATAAGGTCTTTCTGTACATTGCCCCCAAAATGTTCTGCCTTGGTCTTAATCATCTTTTCTCAGGATATGGGCTGCAACTTATTTTAATTGATTTGAAAGAGATCATCTTCTGCATTGTGCTTAAAACTGGGTCTTATATGTCTGACTTTACTTGCATTTTTTGTAAGAGAACAAATCCAAGAGAGACCTGGTTCAGATGCTGGTGCAAAAAGGATACGAGTCAGACCCTATAAAAGCCTGGAAGGAAGCACAAGAAAAGGTAAGTGTTAAAACACCCCAGTGTTATTAGTTATTTTAAAGAGGATGCAATAGTTATTTTCCAATTGAGTGTAAAACCTATGTTACTCAATATATTATTATTAGTCAAAAAATCTTCAGGATGCAAGCCAGCACTGCTTACCAGACCACAATCCCACAGTGTAAACATCACAAAGCGATTAGTGCATTAAATACTAATGCGTAATAACTAATTTGTAATGTGTAATTAATTAAGTTATTAATGGGATATTGCATATCCCGATTTGTCTTTAAATTCAACTAGTGGAAATATTGACAGAAAATGCAGATTATATTATTTTCTCTGAGTTTTGCCATATAGTTGCAGAAGATTCAAATGCAAAATGCAGATTTCTTCTTGCCTGTCAAAACTGATTTTGTTATATCCAAATTCCCTAATGTTTGCACATAGATCTTACTGACGAGGCATATGCATCATACTAGGACTTTTTTGAATTTCCAGTGCAAAACACCACACTTGCAATTTTGCTTCTAAAACTGTATTAAAATGTGCCTTATCTTCTAGTCATCGGAGGAGGATGAACTTCAGGATCAAAATGAAGACAGTTCTTCCGACTCTGGCATGGGTTCGGGACCAGACTTTAACTACATTCTTAATATGTCTCTCTGGAGCCTTTCAAAAGAAAAAGTAGATGAGCTTATAAAACAAAGGGATCTAAAGGTAACTGCTTAAACTTACCGAGATGGATTTTTTCACCATGCTCCCAAACAATCTATGACTATTTGTTAGCCTTTGCTTTTCTCTTCATATATTCTTTGCATTGCCTCTTAAAGTTATGTGAGCCATCATTGCTATCATTAGGAGTCTTACTTAAAGAACAACTATACTGTAAAAATTAACCTTTTTAAAAATAGGACGTACTGGGCCTTCCTGAATTGCTGAAGCACTCGTCAAGACTGGCAGAAGCAGTTTTCTTTGTACTGCCACTCCTCATAGTAATTATATTGGGAGGTACAAGTACCAATCCTACCTCCCCGAGCCGAGTACTTTTCTTTTTAATTTTTTTTTTTTAATGAAGGTGCTATAGTTATCCTTTAAAAGGTGTGTACACTGTTAATCCCTCTTAACGTTACTTAAGATGTAAAGTGTTTTGTTTTTCTTCTAGCCCCCTCCCATACCCAAGATTCCTCCTTCTGTTTCTGTGAAAATCCCTTTGCCAAGCCAATACTTTTTGCGGTCACTGAGCGCACGCCTGACCTGTGCGCACACGTCATCACGCCGCAACCAAGCAGTATGATGACATCATGTGCACTAGCTGCAACATTGTCGCATCGTGTGTGCACGCTGATGTCAGGCAAGCGCTAAGCGACCAGAAAAGGTATTGGCTTGGCAAACAGATTTTTATATCTGCTGGGGACGGAGCTAAGAACGCAAGGAGACAGGAGGAGGAATACAGAATCTTTAAAGGAGGAAAGGTAGGGTCAGAAAAAAAATCACTTTACATCTAAAGCCTAAGCTATCTAGTAACATTAGGAAGGATTTACGTTGTACCATTTAATTGATACTTTGTGAGATTTGGCAACCAATAGCTGTGAATGGCCCAATGAACTGGTCTTCAACAAGGACACTGTGTTCTCGAAGAAAATATGGTATTATGTTTATTTCAGGGTAAAGAACTTAATGACCTCAGAAGGAAGTCTCCATCAGATCTTTGGAAAGAAGACTTGGCAGCTTTTATTGAAGAACTAGAAGTATGTAATTTGTCAACAATTAAAGCAATTAATAATTACTGCCTTTATTTCGTTTGTTTGATATACAATTTATTTTCAAATACATAATTTTGGATATATGTTGCACCTTTCTCTTTAGGGTAAAAAACCTATGCGTGGGAATTTACTATATTCTTTTGTGTTAAAAATAAATTAATATTTTCATGCATATTCTTTTAGTTAGCATGTTTAAATCAAGTTGCACAAAGGTAATTATACTGACCTAAAAAGAGGCTCCCTTGCGCCACACGAAGGGTATACTTTGTGTCATTAAGGATGTGCAGCTAGTCTTAGTTTCTCTGATGTCTTTATATAGAAATTACAAATTGTAAATTCCTTCTGCAGGGATACCCAAAAAGAGAGAAATAGTATAATGTTAGTATTCAAATCAGTTTATCATATATGGAAAAAAATATAAATACTTGGCAATATGCACATCTATAAGATAAAATAACATTTATACCTGTGTAAAAAAATGCTAAAAATATATATAGAACCTCATATAATACTATTTATCTATTAACACAAATATCTCGCTTCCAATATTTGTTTTCAAAGAAAGCTCCAAAGGTCTATTTCTTTGTTTAGATATTTTGGAGCCAGGGTATCTAATCTATAAAATATTTAATCTCCAGTCTTGAGAGTTCTGCTTGTCTACTTTTCTTTGATAGGGTTCAAATATGTTCAAATACACATTTAAAATTATTTAGAACGGTCAAATTTTATTTTTAGTGACATTATTGTGTTCTCTGATTCTTACATTTAATTTCCCTGGACCATTTAAATCAAAATGAGAGGCAGCATCAGTGGGCTGCATTATTTTTATGTAGGTGTATTTTTAAAGATTAAAGCTAAGTACACACACTAGCGATAAAGCCCGATACCGTCGGATCCAATGTAAAAACGGGTGCCATTGGATCCAATGTAAAAACGGGTGCCATTGGATCCGATGTAAAAACGGGTGCTAGTTGGGCATGGCTGGTTCTCGGGGGTCCGCAAATCGCAAAATCCGCTTTCCAAACTTTTTTCCGAACTCTGTTCATAAATTTTAGAAAATCCTCGAACGTACGAGGATTTCCAAATGTCCGAAAGCCCTACGGCTCAACCTGGGACCCCCTCCTGAGTCCTTAGAAGGACAATTGTGGCCCCTACAAGGGCCCTTTGAGGCCTAAGGGGTCCCGCAACTCAAATCGGGACCCCCCTCCCCAGCACTGACAAGTGCCTTTGTTGGAGGCCCTGCAGCTTGAAACCCCTTAGGAGCGTGTCATCTTTCTTCCCAGTCTGCGACACAAATGTCTCTGATGTCGCCGACACATTCAAATATGATTGGTTAATGTGTGATCATAGGAGTGCACATTGATGTCGCCAGCTCCAGTGGCAGTAGTGACAGTGCAGAGTTGGTGTCGCCGGCTGAGAAGAAAGGAGACTTCGGATCAAGACGTGGGCAACAGGGGTGACATTGATGCCGCCACCACCGACCACAGTCCCAGGCTGGGAAAAAAGACACCTCCCCAAGGGCTCTTCCAAGAGCTGCAGTACCCCGACAAAGGCACTTCTAAGTGCCAGGGAGGGGGGTCCCAGATCGAGCTGTAGGACTCCTTAAAGGGCATGTCCACCCCCAAAACTATAATTAAACATTGGCACCATTCTGTAGTTTAAAATAAACCTTACCCTTACATCTCGGCTCCTTATGGTTACCAAGATGTGCCTTTTCAAAGTCCAGGAAACTAAAGAGTCCAAGCTGTCTGTGAGGCTTCTGATCCATGCTGAATCCTCGTCAAGGTCTAGGGCTTCTCAGCCAATCACAGACGCGGCAAGCAGGAGGCTGGATCAGATTGCCACAGGAGATTAGGCAGTGTCCTTCTAAGGACACTGGGAGGGGGTCCCGGGTTGAGCCCACGGGGTTATGGTAAAACCCTCCCTTCCCCAGGTGTCTGGGTTGATTTTGTCTTGAATACATCAAGAAAGTGAATTGGTCAGTTCATGTGGTTAATCTGTTGCTCATTTATCAAAGTTATGATTGTTCTTTTATACATATTGTGGATACCCAACCTTTGTTTAACACATATGTGTCTGCAATTTCCCATCTGCATCACAATTTTATATTTCTAATCTTTAGAGAGTGGAAGCTCAAGAAAAAGAGGATGCCATGGCTGGTATGGCAGGCAAAGCAATAAAAGGCAAGGTTGGCAAATCCAAAATAAAGAAATTACAACTTGAGGAGACTCTGCCCTCTCTTTATGGCAGGAGAATAGAGCCCCAAATCACTGCAATGAAGGCGGATGCTAGCAAAAAGTTGCTAAAGAAAAAGAAGGTAACAGGACTCTCTGTTATGGTTTCTAGCTGCTGAAATAGCCAAACATTTTGGAGCTTTGGTTGTTTTTTAGACAAATATAAAGATGATGGCATTTGGTGTATAAATGCAGTGTTGCTTTCTGAAATTAACAAGTTACACCCATATTAAATAATCTTCTGTTATTTCTTTT
The DNA here is from genome assembly GCA_019447015.1 of Hymenochirus boettgeri. Taxonomy (NCBI): domain Eukaryota; kingdom Metazoa; phylum Chordata; class Amphibia; order Anura; family Pipidae; genus Hymenochirus; species Hymenochirus boettgeri. Next base: position 216,238,666 of record CM033469.1, read on the forward strand.
TAATTGCACAGTGTATTGAATAGTTCATAGGCAGACATCACTTTCCAGGTTCTTAGTGTATCCACAGTCTGCAGCATTTTTCATACTTTCTGTTTAAGCTCTCGCCCTCAGAAAAAGTGGCTTTAATGGAGAAAATAATAATGCAGCAATGCTTGGTACTTGCCATATCTTCTCTAAAAGTTTACTTATTTGTCTTTCGTTTTTCTTTAAATATATTTGTGTGTGTTTTGTTTTACACTGTGAATACTTATTTTTAACTGTTCAAGGGTGAAATGGACTCTATTGCACTGAAAATGGAGTTTGATGATGAGTTTGGATCTGCTCCAGCAGAAGGAGGTGCAGAGGATTCCCAGAATACCACTCCTCAAAAACCAGTAAAGCCTAAGAGGGAGAAAAAAGAGCCTGGTAAGTTCCTCTACATAATATAATAATCCATTACTGTGGAGGTGACCAGAATACACGAATACTTACCCATACAAAATTATTTGGACTTTAGCAGTTATTTTTATAGCAACCAATTTTGCAAGCAAGAGCATAATATAAATGACATGCATTTGTCTGTGGTAAACACAGTATTTATTCTTTCTAATCATTAAGCTAAAACACATGTGCTTTTTCAGTACTGGACCATAATACAACTTTTAAATCCCTCTCAGGTTAACTCCTAGTATTTTCATTGTTTTTAATGTGTTTACGTAGTAGACTAAGAGGTTGACACAATAAAGAGCACTTTGGCAATTTTTCGTTATCTTGTAGTCCACCAGTTCCTTCTCATTCTTCGTTGGGTTTACCTGTAGACTGAGAGGGTTTTTTGTTGTTGTTTTTGTTTGTGTAAGGTTCTAGAGCTAAGAAAAATATATTAACACCCAAGTCATCAATCAAGAAAGGAAAGAAGAGAAATCCATGGTCAGAGGATGAGTCAAAATCAGATAGCGACCTGGAGGAAGCCGAGGCAGAGCCTGTCGTTATTCCTAGGGATTCCCTTCTCAGAAGGGCAGCTGGTATGTATGAAATAGATGCAGATTCAGTGGTAGAAATATGTTTTGCTTATACCTGTAGATTCTTAACCTAGAACAACGTTTGGCCCTTTTTCCTAGCTGAAAGGCCCAAGTACACCTTTGATTTCTCTGAAGAAGAAGATGCCGAAGATGATGATGATGTTATCAGCCACAATAATAATGTAGAAGATTCAAAACCTCCATCATCTCCTGCTGCTAACAGTCGGGATGATGATGATGATATTGCTTATGACAGTCAAGAAAAAGATGAATATGAATTTTCTGCTTTCAAGTCTACACCAGCCAACCAGTAAGTTGTCCTCAGGAGACCTTTTTTCAATTTAAATACCCTATAAAAATAATATTGCATCTAACATTTAAAATGAAAACTTCCTTTATTTAGAAAGTCATCAGAACTGCAAAAGAAGAAAGATGACATCTTTTCATCATCCTTTTCTGCTAAAGTTGAAGAAGGTATTACACATTTTTTTTCTATGTTTATATTTTATTCCCTTTATAAATTTAAAACTTTTTGTATTTGTTTATATTTACCTTTAAAGATTCAACGAAATACATCAGTGATGATGAACCTTCTCCTCTTTATTCAACATCTTTCAAATCTGCAGAAAAACCAGCTAAAAAAGGACTAAGTAAAAAAGGTGAGCTGCTACCTTCCCTATCTATTGGGCCATTTTTGGGGCCATCTATTGGCAGCATTATTGACAAGTTCCAAAGATGCAACTAAAAGGGTTTACCTTACCCGGTCCCTTGCCGTCTTGGTACCGCCCCCTGCTGCTAAGCTCGTTTTGAGCAAGAGCAGCGGCAGTGAGGCACTTCTTGGCCACGCCTGTCAGGTAATTGGGCGTGATCGTCACCAGCGCGTATTTGACTGACAGCCGCGACCAGGAAGCAAAGCGATTACCGCGTCCGAGTGGCGATGGACCAGATCAGGTAAATTTCATCTTTGGAACTTTTCAATGCGAAAATGGGGTTAGGGGGGTAGCTGAACATAAATATAAAATGTTATTTTATGGCTGGACATGCCCTTTAATGCTGAGTCAACTGGCACTATGCCAATGGGAACAGTATGTTCCAAGATTTATATAAAGTAGGAAAATGTTGGTACATTTTCAAATAACTTCTCAATTCTTAATCTGTGTCAGTAGTGCAGACGTAGGGCTGTTTAAAGTGCAACATCCATATTTAATTCCATGACAAGACATTCACACATTGAGACAAGCAAGGCAAATGTGTTTGTTTTTTTTGTCTGCCTCTGTGTGCGTGTATGTAAAATGGAGAACTAATATATAAGCAGTTATATGTAATTTAATGTGAGTTACTTTTGGTATGGCAAGTCAGAAAACCAGACATGCCCTTTAAGGGAAAATGGAACATAAAATGTCCTGGACACAGTCAAGGCTGCTAGATTTTGGATCTAGTGCCTGATTGATATTCTGGAGCTGCTTGTCCTATTCTGTAAATGAAAATGTCAGGCCTTCACAGGTACAATAACACTGCCCTTGATTTAATATTGTACACTAAAGGATTTCAGTGATTTGTGCCATAGCAGTAAGATGGAAAGAGGGAAAGGTATTTTAATTAAATTTAAACAGCAGTAAATTTTCGAGTATTTACATATTCTGATAACCTTTGGACACTAGTGTTAGTTATAATAAGGTTTATATATAATGATGTCTTTCTTTTTAAGATTCTATGAAGTATTACAGTGACGATGATGATGATGTTCCTCTTTATTCTTCATTCACTTACAAATCTACAGAAAAGCCCACTAGTAAAGGATCTAGTAAGAAAGGTAAGAATATTATTTGCAGCATATAGTTTGGTTAGGGATAGTTAGGCATACCTCAGACATTCACCAATTTCGGGTTCTGCAACAGCCCATCTTCCCAGGATGCTCACTTCCTTGAAACGTTCTGTAGTGGTTTTTACCTTTATAAGCTGTTGTGGGGGTAATGCATGCTGAAATTTCTACTGAGTAACTGATCGCCTCAGTGAGCGGAGTCTAGGGCAGGGCCATAAAGGATGTTATTGGGTGTCCCGCAAGCAGGAAGTCAGTCCTTTTATGCACAAAGTGCTTGATGGGCAAATTATGACATAAAACACTCCTGTTTATTACTGAAAGCTTATGAAAATCGAAGTTTTGCGTGCATCACCATCTGTTTAGCACTGCTATCCAGTGTGCAATTGGAGCACATGCAATCTGCACAAATGGATTGTGTGGTGTGGTCTAGTAATTAAGGACCGTAAACATTTTTAGCCATCCTGAATAATAGCATGTTATAAAACGCATGTAATATTTGTGTGATGGAAAACATCAAAGTAGTTAGTTATAATAATAAGAGAGTGGCAGGGATTGATCCCTCTCTCCTGATAGTAAGCAACATGCTTCTCACTATTGCCAAGCAGTCTGTCTGCATGGGGATTGTTTGATAAATACCATTTGAAGTGGTCATATAACAATCACTCCATGATTTATCCACTATGTGTACTTGGCTTAATGACTGAATTTGGGCTGCCTGGCATTAGACACTTATATTTTTTTATTTGATTCTTTCTTTCAAAGAAATTTCTTAGGAAGGAAACCACAAGATTTTACAATTACAACAAATGTGTTTTGTTTATAAAATGTTTCTGTGCTTTTTGTTTTAAAAGAAACTACAAGATTTAACAGTGATGATGATGAGGATGACGATGAACCCTTTTCATCCTTTATCTTAAAATCTACAGAGAAAACAGCCAGCAAAGGTTCTGCTAAGAAAGGTAAGGATTCTGCTAACTGCTTAAAATAATCTAGTTTGTGTACAGTAGATGGGTATACTCTGTCCAATGGAAACAAATATGGAGGAGCGCATAACCAGTTTAATAACCAGTGCATAACCATTTAAATGTTTGGTGAAATATTACACTGGTTTTACCTGAAGAAGGGACAGTGTGGTCCCAAAACGATGTATGTATGTTGTTCTCACAATAAATTATTGAACCACAGAGATAGTGTGCTCCTCCATATTTATTTCCTTTGGAGTTTTGCAGCCCTAGGAGTAGAGGGTAGGAGGTTTACACCTACTTATTGTTTGTCCAACAGCAGTGTGGTAGAGTGCTCTTTGGACTATATTGCGTATACTCTGTCACAGTCACAAACGCCAACAGTCCTGTACAGATTGAAAGTGCACATTAAAAACAGACAGGGTGGCTTCTCTTACCTTCTGGGTTCCCGTGATGCAGTAATACAGCCAGATTTACTACATTGTAGGAATCTAGAAGGTAAGGAGTGCCGTCTAATGCCTTCTTGAAAAGTCATTAATTTTTGTGGTATGTTTTGCTGGGAAGAATAGACTTTGGTTTTGATTTCAAATCATTTCAAGACAGCAAGGCAGCAGAGACCAGCATAGGATTTTAGTTCTTCAAAAGTCATTTTTAACTTATCAGGGTAGGTCTTTCTTCTTCCCTTTCTTCTTATTTAAATGTGCTGGTATCAAGTCTATTAATTACATAGTATGTAGTAATTTATTAATATCTGACCTTTTTCATTCACATTATAGCAAAAACAGATGGTGTCCCCAAACCAAAACGACCCCCAAAACCAAAGAAGTCTGAGGCTTCATTGAATTCCGAGTCTGATCTAGAGTTTGGTTCCCCAAAGAAATCTGTAACTCCCAAAGGTAATTTTCACCTTTCTACTTTATTTTTCAGCTGTTTCTATTCTTTGGTTGTGGAATTTCTTAGCAGAGGTAGCATTGTGAGGGATGGGGGGGGGGGTGCTAGCATTGGTGTCATCCATGCTGATAGGCTGCATTTTAAATGAATATAGTGCTTCTAAACAGTGGCCTCTCATCAGTTCAGTGGAAAAACAAATGTGTTAGAAATAGATGCAGCTACACACATATGTTTGGGTACCCTTCTATTCTTATATACTTTATTCATTTTACCAGTGTATGTAGACATAAAAAAATTTAGTTTTTTGTGGGTCTGGTATTTTGCAGCAGTTGGTTATGTAAAACAATACTGCAAGATCTTGGGCCATGTACACACCAGCCAATTTGCACATCAGAGAGACAAACAATAATTTAACCCAATCGGTAGCCTGTCTGATTTCAATTAAAGTAGTGCTGCAGATATTTCTGTTTAACCCGGTCATGTGGCCCATTTAAAACCATGCAATTGGGTCATAATTTTCACCTTCCTTGCCAATTGACAGATTCTGCTGTTTTTCTACAGGATAGAGGTAAAGTATAACTTAGTGAGGCAAGTAGGCTTTAAATCTGTGTGAGGTGGATTTTCTGATGGGTGATCTTCTCCAGCATGCTGAAAATTTTTAATGGGCTGCTACTGATCGGACATTAATTGTTGTATATGTTAAAATGGCCAGTCAATCCAAGATGTTTGAACATTTGTGGTGCACGTAGAAAATGTAATGTCTACATATTGGCCAAAGGAGAGACCTGAGCCTGTCTGGGCAGGGGAATGTTTGAGAAACTATTCTCTGGCAGTGACTGTCTAAAGGTTTGTAGTGTGTGGGCTATTGTTTGAATAGGGAACAGGTGCTGCCAAAAATGATCATAAATAAGCAATGGCTGATTTACAGCATTATATTTTCATTGCTGATTTTTACAATGATAGGTCATAGGGCATCTTTACTTAAAGGGAAAATGTGGTATTCGAACAAGTTAGGGGTAAATAAAAGCCTGCAGTCTTTCCTTTTTAAAATGAGTCCTGAATAACCACTTTGGCTGCAGCCCGTGAGAAATGTGTGAGAATATTGAGGAAACTTACTGCTTCTAGTAGTTTAATTGGTATCACCGGGCCCTCTGCTTCTTCTCAAAGGCAGAGCATGCTTGTTTAAGACAGTGCCTTTTTTTAATTTTAGAGCAACCATATTTTAATAAAGGCTTTTGCCACGTTTCCTTCTAAACCTAAATTTTTTTGTTTGTCAGCAAAAGGAAGGGGAAAGAAACGAAAAACGTCAGATTCCGAAAATGAAGGGGATTACAATCCAGGGAAAAAATCCTCGAAATCAACATCTTCTAACAAGGTAAGATTTAGTCTTGAGAGTTTAATGTATCTGTATTTTGGCCTTTCTGAATGTAGTGTCACTGCAGGTCGCACAAAACGTGGCAGTAAAATAATTGACAACTTTATCGATTTACCTTGTCTTAGCTTGATATATACACCTCAATACAAGTTGGTCAACAGGTAGAAGTTACTGTATAATAAACAAGTCACCTAAAAAAATACTTACACAACAAACCATGTATTATAATTAACACATACTCAGGAATGCAGTTGTAGCTTGCAGATACAGAATAGTGCAAGCAAGGGCAGTTGTATGTTTTGAATTGATCTGTAAGGACTAGGCCACACTAGCGCGTTTTTCTTGCGATTTTCGCTAAAATCCAAATCGTGGGAACTTGAAAATTTACGCGATTTCCAATGTGCATGTGATTGCGTGTCTGTTTCGCATTTTGGTAACGCATGCGTTCACCATTTTTGGTGCGTTAACGCATGCGTTTCTAAAACGGAAAATGGCAAAATCGCACGTGCAAACCCAAAACGCACAAGAATCGCGCACTCAATTGTGTGCGATAACGTGTGTGATTCCTATGCGTTGCAGTGTGGCCTCCGCCTAAGTGGATATTTGATGCAATGTCTTTGTCATGTTTTTGTCAGTAGATGGAGCTCTTGCACCACTGAATAGCTTTACCATAAATATGGGTCAATGCAACACCAAAAGAACCCAACTTTTCCCTTTTAAGCTGAGAACCACTGATATGGATTATGTTAACTTGAGAAATGAGAACCATGCCAGCAAACTTACACTGTTGTTTGTATTACAGAAATCGAAGAAAATCTCATTTGACCAGGATTCAGATAGTGAACTTTTACCTACAGAAGTTTCCTCAGAACCTACATCAAGACAAAGGCCTGGCCGGGCGAGGAAAGAAGTTAAATATTTTGCAGACTCTGAAGATGAAGATGAATTTCCTATGTTTTAATTATGTACCCGACTGGGTACCCTCACATCCCCTCCAACCAGTATCTTGTGTAGTCCTTTTCGTCGCCCCCCCATATCCCTGGACTTTTGTACATTGTCTTATTTTATGTGAAAACGTAATTGATGGTTTTTATTATTGTGTAGACATTTTAACATTTTGTTGTTACACATACAGTTTTATGCTCTTTTTTACTCATTGAAACGTCATGTATTTGTCCCAATTTGGCTTGTAGAAATGTTTTAGACTGCAGTGCTTCAGTGCACATTTTAATTGTCCTGAATTTAAAAAAAAAAAAAAAACTGAAAAAAAGGGAAAAAAAAGGCAAACTCGCTTTTTAAAATCAATTTTAAACATTAAAAAAATGATATAATAAACATTCTCTGAATTCTTATTTGCAAATGAAATAATTCTTGGAAAGCTTTAAAATAAATATATTTTATTCTTTGCCAGAAGACTCCATGGAAAAAGGTAAACAGTATATGAACATAGAAAGCATCATCATTAAACAATCTCAATGTACAAACAGAGCCAGCCAGTGAACTTACATCACAGACTTACTAAAATATCCCAAGAAAATCCACTAGTGCTTTAAATAAGACCTACCCACACTTATTGTGTAACTTTCCTACTGTGGCTACAACTGTGATCCAAATAAGGATTTCAAAAGGAAAAAACAACAGATATTTTGCTATGGGTTAAAAAGACAACAACAATTCTTTGTTTTTTGGCGATGTTACATTAATTTTAAAGGGACACTAAACCAGATTTATTTAGTAATGAAATGAAATATGTAGCCATGATTCACAGGGAGGTGAGAACGCTTATTGCTAACTCCCTGTGAATAATAGAATGCCCGGGTAACAGTTCAACACTTGCCTACCTGCTCTCCACTTGCGGGTCCATCCCAGCTGGCATGTGCGCTTTCCCAATTGCGTGCCAAAGATAGGTGCTCAGTGGGGACACAGTGCCATATGCTGGGAAGGAGCAGAGTGGAGCGCTGGTAGGGAAGTGTTGCACTGTTATCCGGGCATTCTATTATTCATAGGGAGGTAGGAATAAGTGTTCTCACCTCCCTGCAAATAATGGCTACAGATTTAATGCACTAAATAAATCCGGCTTAGTGTCCCTTTAAGGACAGCTCATGGATTTATTATTAAAATGCAAAATCAAGGTTTCTTGTATGGAGATATTTGTCATTGTTCAAGTTGATTCACTGTAAAAATATTTGCTGACCATAAATATAAAAAGTGATTTGATGTTTTAATGTAAACCTGCAAGGTCTGGTCAGAAACAGGAAGCTGTTGTACAGGAACGTGCATCTCCTACTACAACAATGGAATTCCCTTTACAATTTCAGATATCTAATGTTCTGGAAACTTTTACAAACAACGTTTTGAAAATTTGGAGCAGCTATTTAGTAACCCAGAAGCTAAAGGGCCGTATTTATAAAGGAATGGTAAATTGTGTTAAGGCTCCTTTAAGGCGGATGCAAAATCACTGTGACTGGTGCTAAATGCTGATATTGCAATTGATTATGCAACTGTGTGGTATGGCCCTTTTGCTTACTTTGCATTATTATTAAAATAAAGATGCTGAAGGAAAATATAGATAACGTCTCATATTTTACAGTTGCAATATTTTTAAGTTATAAAATCGTGACTGCAGCAGTAAAGGTATTTTCCTTATAAATAGGGCCCTTAAGTTTTCTTCCAATTACTGTCCAGAAAGGTCAAGAATGTAAACGGTAAAAGTATGAATGTTTATATAAATAAGCACAAACTTGGTTGTATTTATAAAGGGTTTCTAATGATAATGTCAGATAACGATCCGTTACATTGGTCAGAAAAACAACCACTAGTAGCTGTGGGTTTTTTCTAGTGTGGTGTAAGGGCTAGGCCACACTGCTGCGTTTTGTTTGCGCTTGCGATTTTCCAAAATCATTGAAAATGCGCCAACGCAAAAAACCGCGCGTTTTTCGGTGCGATTGCGTTTTGCGTTCTGCATTTTTAATCGCAATCGCATGCGTTTTCCTATACTTATTGAAGAAATCGCAAACGCAACGAAAATCGCACATGAAATCGCATGCTACTGCTTTTGCGTTTGCGTTGCAGTGTGGCCTAGCCCTAAGGACTAGGCCAAACTGATGTGCTTTTTAAAGCGCACACTACTGTGGCCCAGTTGATGTGGCCACACTAGTACGCTACTTAGCGATGCGTGTGTGATCTGTTCATCGGAACACATTTCATCACGTGCATTCCGATTCCAAATCACCTGGCGATCGTGAGTGAACAGCAATGCACCCGCTGCAGTGTGGCCTCCACTTTGTCTGTGAAATACGCAGCTGCTGAAAAGCAATATAGCTATTGAAAGATTGACTGCTACTGGTCTATTGTTTCACGCTCCCTATAAAGATTCGTTATCGGACAAAACTTTTATTTTAAAAAAAGTTATGTTAATGCTGCTAGTTCCTAATAGGCTGTGCATGCGTGTGTTCGTGTGTAATAGACACAAACGTGCATTTATCTGTGGATTGAAGGCACCATCAAAATTCACAGAGCAATTAATTTGTGTGCAAGTTGCTGAAGAAAGATGTCAAAATCCTATATCTTTGTTTAAAGGGTAGGTGCATGCAAAAAGTGCCTTTTTTTGCATGAATGGAAGAATGGTAGGTAAAGGAGATTTTACCTCATATTCTTCAATTGCCGTTACAGGATCTGGGATCACAGTGTTAACATGGACCTGTGAGTGCGCTTCCTAGCAGCCGACTGACAGGTCCCTCCTGTTTCAGGCTTAAACTATAATATATGGATAGCATACGCTGGAAGCAGCTGGGAGTGGTCATGCTTGCGGGTAAGTTTTAACACTGCGATCCTAGCTCCTGTAGCAGAATATAAAGAATGGGAGCTAAGACAAAGCTACTTGAGGGCTAGGCCACACTAGCGAGTTTTTCTCGTGTTTGCACACGCATTTTTGCGATTTCCAATGCGATTGCGCGTCCATTTACGTTCAAGCATTTTTTCAAGCAATCGCGTGCATTTTCTCTTTAAAAATAGCGAAAATGCATGCGCAGACGTGAAACAACGCTTGTGAACGCAAAGAAATCGCGGGTGATTTCATGCGTTGTAGTGTGTCCTCAGCCTTACCTCCTGTTCTTTAATTAATGCAAAAAAGGAAAAGTTCACTTTTGAAATGTTCCTATTCGCTAAATGTAATGTTTAAAGGGCATGTGCAGTGTAAACCAATAAAGTACTGTGTAAAGCAAAGCTGGACCTTTAACATCTAAATCGCTTTGCTCTTCTTTTGCAAATACATTTTGAAAGCTTATTTTCCACCTGTTCTAGTTCTGCACCTTGCGTCGTCCAGCTGTGCTTTGCATAGTACTTTGCTTGACACTGTCCATGCCCAACATTGAGAAAAGGCTTTAATTTTCCATGGATTGTGGTTTCCCTTCAATATGAAAATTCAATGCAAAGGCAAACATGGGGCTTTATTTCCCGGTCCTGCACCTACTTACCACATAGGCAATTTTCTATGGGAACTAGTGGTTCATTTACATTCCTTATTTGTTGCAGCCTCTGTAAAGTAATGAACAACATATAAACATTTCTCTCATGGCTTGTGAACAAGTAAACTCAAGAAAGAACAAAATAACACTGGAAAGTGCCTTTGAGGCTATAACGACTGCAGTAATGCACCTGGAAATATCGCTCACCACACCAGCAAAGTTTTTTTTTTCTTACATGTTTTCCTCCGTATTAAAGTGACATTGACAGTTTTACAATGAACAAATGTTCCCTCTAACTGTAATAGGCAGTTAACTCTTACAAACAAGTGTCTCCAGATAATGTAGTGTCGGTTCCCTCATACGGTTAAGGTAGGAGATAAAGAAAAGCAGCAAAGGACAATGAAAAGATTTCATCATAACGACTGTCTTTGTTTTTCTTTTGGACGTGTACAACAGTCCATTAGTAACCTTTTTGTCTTGATCATTTAATGTAAAGCAAGACAGAAGGAAAGCACCAAACATCCAGTATAGAACAGAACAGTAAATATGTACAACATCTCTGGTCAACCCTTTAACAATCAGTCTTCAGAAATCATGCAGTATGATGACTGGAAGAGAAAATAAATGCTAATTTGTCTTGTTCTGTAAAATGGCTGATTTAGTGTTTTTTTTTATATTTTTCTTTTCTTCTAGTAACTGTCCAGAGAAGTCAAGAATGTAAACAGCAAAAGTATATAGGTTTCTATAAATGAGAACAGACTTGGTCTTTTGGGGAGTTGGAGGGGGGAAGGACTCTCAACTCTCAACATCAAGTCTGCAAAGTCAGGAGCAGAAAAGGACGCTCTTTGCTTTTCATCCCTGTGCACACGTTTTGGTGGGAATGTCAGGAGAAGGGGGAATGTCTTATTGCACCTGTGCGCATTTGCTAACACGGTCTTCTGGACTGGGTGAAATGTTATGACTGTGCTCTGTGGCATCGTCCTTTGAGCTGGATGCTGAGACCTCGTGTCCTTCAGAGTTCTCCAGCATTTCTCGAATAAGTGGCGGCATTGACCCAGGGATTTCCAGCTTTAGTGTAATAACACGTTCAGCACCTACAGGAAAAAGAAAAGTAAAACTTACTTTAGTTGTAAATAAACCATTAATAAAGGGCATATTTATATAAGGGATAATACGCACCTTACAGTGTAATATAAGGATATAAATTCACCGAGTTCCCTGGCCATAGATCGGGTGCTTTTATACAAGGCAGGGAACTCCAAGATTACTTTACATCCTTATACAGTTTCATATTGTAAGGAGGCGTGTTATTTCTTATAATACATCAGGTGTTTATTAAAAAGATGTCTTTAGCACCAGTAGCGTTAATCCCCTGCCCTTGTCCCATTAACAATCCTGCCTTCAACCCCCTGTCATTGACAGGTAAATGGAGAACCCAGGGCCATATTTACAAACAGCTTAATGATTGTTAATTTAATGATAACAATCATAAATCCATGATAATGGAATTATAGACTTATGATCCCCATAGAATACCATTGTGGTAGTTTACTACTGCGTGGTATTCTACAACCACGGCTGTACATTACTGATATTGCGCAATATCACTAAATTGCGATACCACGCTTTATAAATATGGCCCCCAAAGTGGGTTTATAAGTAATAAAAGTTTGTTATGAATCTTTTTAGTTATAGAAGTCCGTTCCTGTTCCAGTATAATTTCGATTGCGATTATAATTGTACAATTGCCTTTACAATACCGTCTGGTATTGTGTGGTTGTAAATGTTCAACCACAGCTGTAACTGTAAGGCCACAGACATACTTTTATAATAACCTCGGAACCTAATAAATTCAAGTAATAAAACAAAGTAACATTCATAATTTGGCAAAGTATAAATAATCAGTTAGCCCTCCAAGAGTATTGGCATTTCAGTTCCATCATTTCCCAGAGTATTGCCATTGACCCTTCAGTGTCAGCAGAGTATTACCATTAACCCTTTAGTGCCAGCAGACTTTTCTACTAATAACTTCAGTTCCAGCAATTTCCCAGAGTATTTCCATTAACCCTTTAGTGCCAGCACTTTCATAGAGTATTGATATTAACACTTGAAGTGCCAGCAAAGTATTACCTTTAACCCTTTCAGCTGCCAGCATTGACATAATATACAGTATGTACCTGCTTTTCCTGTCTCCTCCATTGAATCTTTCACTCCTACTCTAAGTTCTAATTGGAGAGTTGGGTGGAAGGAAGAAAGAGGCAGGGATATTGATCTCATGGCTGCTAGTCACAGGGTCACTGTTATAAAGTCTGCAGCAGCTTTTACATTGTTCTACTCAGTTCTTAAGCTGAGCTCATCATCTTTCCTTCACCTTCAGTTCATTTGCAACATTGTTTCCAAGTAGTGGTAGCTAGAGATGTCCGAACTTCGCAAAATTTGGTCCGATCGACGATCCGTGAATTTTAGAAAAAATTTTAAAATCCACTAGCGGACCTATTAAAACGCATTAAAACGAAAAAATCCTCGAAGATACGAGAAATCCTCGTAATTTGGAAAATTTTCGAAAATACGTATTTCACGCATTTTCAAAAATACGAGAAAGCCTCGTAATTTCGAAAATGTTTAAAATACGTATTTCACACATTTCCAAAAATACGTGAAATCCTCGTAATTTCGAAAATATGTATTTTCTTGCATTTTCGAAAATACGAGAAATCTTTGTACTTTTGAAAATTTTTGAAAATACGTATTTTCACGCATTTTCGAAAATACGAGAAATCCTCGTAATTTCGAAAATTTTCGAAAACGCGGTTCGGAAAAGTTCGGAAGGCGGAGAACTGGAAAAGACGCGATATCCGCCGTTCGCGAACGCGGCAAATCCGCCACGGATCCGGGTTCGGATCTGGGCCATCACTAGTGGTAGCTGAGTTTAGGCTCTCTACTAACTACAATGTTGCAAATTACAGCAGCAGAACAAGGAGAGCAGATCTAACACAGCAAGTAAAAGCTGACAGGTAGATGTTAGGGAGAACTAACATACAGTAGGTGCCCTAGCACTTTGCCTAGGTGGCCTTTGTCTAAAAACGGCCTTGGTTTGATAAGATTGTGGTCAGATTCTTCAGTGTAGAGTTTTCAGAACAGATTTTTTTACAGACTAGGTTTGCAGACTTGAAAAATAGATTTAAAAAAGATTAGCATTGTAGGCATAGCAGTATGCTGGTCACATGACTACAAGCTGCTGAAAACAGAAGTATTCAGGAATACTTCATTTTAGCAATATAATTTTTTATACGTTGTCTTTAGATACAGTATGTAATAGAAGACTAAAGGCTTCTATTTAAAGGAGAACTAAAATCCCCAGACAACATTGTCCCAATGGACAGAGCACATTCAGAAACACACAACAAGCTGTGTCTTATCTCTCCCTTTGCTGTGGATGCTGGGTGATTTATGAAAATAACCTGTGAGTACTAGGGGTCAGCTCCCATAATTCACCTTATCTGGGAACACCCAGCTAAGTGTGCGCAGTACACATTTACAGGAAACTGCAGTCTTGCTTCCTGGAAGCTGAAGGCCAATCACGTTACAGCTCAGAGATCCCTCCCTCTGACACAGAACACAGATTTCAATGCAGTTTTTTGTGTAAACGCATTACAAATGTTCCTGTCCCTAACAATGATAAATTCCTTTGCTTTTCATACAAAAAAGAAAAGTAATCTTTGCAGTGTATGTCTTTGCTAGCATAGATGAAAGAAACAGAATATTTAACATTTCAGCAAAAAATAAAAGTATGGAAAATCAAACCAGCAATCTTCTATACTGTGTCTTGCTCAAAAGAAAGCGTTCTTCTTCTATGCCACGAGGGCTTATAAGTAATTATCCAGTACATGTCTAGTATTTATCTTTGACTAGACACATAATAAAAACAGAAAAAAGGGAACATGGGGAATTGAACCACTAGTCTATTTTATTCCTAACCCAGCACTTTAGCAGAACACATTACCAGTGCAATAGGTAGATGTACATTTCAGTTAATGTCAGTTCAGTATTTTGTTTTGCTACTGGAAGATTGTCAGCAATTCACACTGGTTGTTGATATAGAATACCAACAGCGATGCAAAATACTCTAGTACTGTGCAGTATTGCTCATAGGTAGCTTTCTACATTATTAATATGGCAGTCAGAATTTTATAAACTGCATCCGTAATATAACAAAGTAATAATAATGTATAGTACGTTACAGTTGGTACCTAAAGTAAGTAAAGTACTAATAACGTACTGATAGCGTACTGATAACGTAAAATATGTTAAAAAAAAAATCCTAAGATTCAGCACCTCAGTCACATTGATAAAGTGAAGTGAACTAAAACGTCAGTCCTTCAGTAAATGATACATTGATGGATAGGTTCACTCGAAAAGTGAAAAGAGCTATGTCTTGTGGGAGGTAAGACACAGCTCCTTTACCTCCCGTTCTTCATTCAATGAGAAAAGGGACAGGTTCACTTTTTTAGTGAACCTATTCTTTAACCTAGACAGTTAATCCTCTTCTACTACATAAATATGACCCAAGGCCTTCTGGTATTTATCAGATCAATCTCTTTTACCTTTAGCGCTGATGCTGCGAAGATCTGTGATCTTCATTAAAATCTTTGGAAACATGTGAGGCTTGTTGGGTCTTCTCTTTCTGATGTAGATTTTTAGTGCTTCCAGAAGTGGCTCTTGCAGTTTATCTACCTTAGCTGGTTCTTCAAGATCCTGGCGGTCTACATAAGTAAATAGAAGCTGTAAAATTTGTTTTTCTTTATGTCTTCAACGAGAAACAGTCATGCAACAGCTGCAAATTATTATTACGAAACCTTTCACAGTAAAAATATACCGGTAGGTGATATTTATAAATGGGCTGATGGATAATGTAGCCTGTAAATGTTAATAGTGTGGCCAGGGTGACTAGAAAGGCGGGTACAAGAGGTGTCATGTGATGAGGTACCAAGCCCAATTTAGCCAGGGGCACAGACAGCTATATCATTATTATTATTGTGGATTTATATAGCACTAACATCTTCTGTAGCGCTTTACAATTACATGTATACATTCACATCAGGCCCTGCCCCAAAGAGCCTACCATCTGAGCACATTTATTTGACACATACAACCTATCAGTATGTTTTTATGATTGTGGGGGAAACCAGAGTGCCCGGAGGAAACCCAAGCAAGCACGGGGAGAACATACAAACTCCTTGCAGATGTGTCCAAGGGTGGAATTGAACTCAGGACTTCAGCGCTGCAAGGCATCAGTGCTAACCACCGAGCCACCGTGCTCAGTGCTAACCAAAATGCTTTACTTGCCCTTGAGCACCAATCAATATTCCAGAGTTTACAAATATATATTTTTATGTATATAATATTATCTATAATCTTACGTTGGTGGATTTAGTTCTGGTAGTTTTAGATCTAATAACAAGAAACTAAAATGGCCAGTAGAGGGCAGCTGTGTTGAGCACATGCCATCTGGTTGAATGAATTGTTTTGGTGTTACATTAGAAGGAAAAAAGAGCTATATTTGGCCTCCTCACATCTGAGTGGCTTTCAAGTCTAATTCTTTACAAAAATATTGCTTGGGTGCCTGCGTTGCCACAGATACTCCTTCACAGCAACATTTACTATTTTCCCTAGATAGAGCTTATCTGTAGAGAAGCCATTTCTATATATTATATATGGGGTACTCAAGGTTGTTGTAAAAGCTTTAATACATTATGTGCATCCAACCATTGCCAAGACAAGTGGAACCGAGAAAGAGGCTGATTGCTTCTCATTCCCTTCTATGCAGACTTCCCTTATATTTCACCACATTCTAGCCTGGGAGGTTTACAGCACAGAGCAGTTTAATGTAAAGCTCCACATATCGGGCTGAACAAGGTTTATTGCATCACTGTTATAAATCTGTCATATAATCACGTGCACATTTGCTTTTCCCATTGGTCAAATATAGAGCCAGTGATTAGGGAAGAGTTGGTAGGGCATATTCTGCCAGCCTTCCCCTGTATCAATAATGGTAAGGTGTCCTCCAGAATTATCAAACTCAGGCAATGACCATCTGGAAACCTTACCTAAAAGTAGCCCAATATCTATATAAGACAATAAATAGCAGGAATTAGATGGAAACATGTGCAGTATCTTTCTGCATGACCAGGAGAGACTACAATGGACAGGCAGGTGCTGCTGAACTGAAACTACCTGTAATGCTCAGCCTGTCCATGACTGATAGCCCGGAGGGTTAACAGGGAGATTATGGTTTACATTAGGACTGCTGGGTGATATGGGATAGATACTGCTGTAACACTGTTAACCCTTTTAATTCAGAGGATGCTAACAGATTTTTCACCACCGGGAGTGTTCAGGTAATATGAACACTAATGCAGCAATTTACTGTAATTATTTTCAGTATAGTTGCCCTTTAAACATGTAGCAAACCGTATACAATAATTACTACACAAATAAAATAATCATCTTTTAATGTACAAACAAAGGCATTTTATTTATTAATTTAATGGGACTGGACATTTAAAAAAAGGCATGTAAGTACAGTTGGGATCTTTTTTTTGATAATCAAACTCGGCGGTTTGGGGGTGGGATAAGGAGCCATACACTACAGCAAAAGTTTCTGTGTGTGGCGCCTTACACTATCTTTTTTTATTGTTCTTGATACCACTGAGGATGAGTGGAGTGTGGTTCGAGCCTGTAATAACCCACAGTTTGGAGTAAGTGGCTATAATCTGTGATATATTTTTGCCCTGACACACACACACACACACACACACATATCTCTTCCCAGCACAGGCAAGTTATGTAGGGACCACCAATCAGCTGTTTTTAAACAGCTGATCGCGTGTATGTAGTAATAGTATGGGTAATCAGCTTTTTAAAACACTGGTAACAGACCATCAGTAGCTTAAAACAGCTGATCGCATGTACCCTCAGTAACATATGCGCCTTTGCGGACCCTGTAGTTATGCGACTGGCTGGGTCTAGTTTTACCTTCAGCAGAATTCTAATTTCAACCAACAACTGCAATATAACCATATTATCGCCACGTATTGCATGATAGATAGGAACATTACCATATTATCAATTGTCCAATTGTTTCTCAGAAATGTTTTTGTTTATATTCAGAAGCAATACATAGCCAATATATTTACATCTTAAAATCTATCTGTGGAGCTGAAAACATCAATTTCCTTTAAGAAGTCAGTGATTTCTCTTTGATTGTCCAGCAGCAGACATAACTCAACCAATTAACTCTAAAGTCCATTCCTTTTCCAGGACCAATTAGATTTTAGCCCCCAGTTCATTAATTTACTTGCTAGTAAATAAACCTGTACCCAGCACCTAGTAGGTAATCTTTAAATGCCCACCTTCACAAATTAGGCAGATGGCACTTAGAAGGCCAGTTTCTGTGTCATCCATTTCCAGGGGCAGGAGTTGATTGGCAAACGTGAACACAAGGTCAGTTAGTGGACCAAATCCAGCATTGTGCATCTGAGTTCTGTTGAGAGTAAGGCCATCAGAAAAAGTCATAGTGTCTTGCTCTGGTGTGTACCTTGTGCAAATTCGAAGAATCTGAAAGCAGCAGAACAGATAAGGGAAAGATAACTCATCTGTAAAATAATATATTTGGGAATACACTAATGACACCATCAACACCAATTCCATATTAAAATAAATTAAAACACAGATTGTGCTACACAATGTACTGTATTTCTGTAAAATGTACAGAATCATTTCAAATGAATGGCAATAAAATGAAAGGTAATAATACTCTACCTCCCTTCTTATGGAATTATTCTACCTATTTATAATTTAGGTTTAATTAGTTGTCCTTTAATGCTAAGTTCACACTACACAACACAAAATGCACCAGGAAAAAAACTGCAGTAAAATGCATAGTGTCTTTGCATTTTTATGTGTCTGCGGTAGCGATTCTTTGCGTTTTTATGCGTCTTTGTTATGTGTTTTTATGCTGTGCGTTTTAGTGCGTATCTGAGTTAAATGGCTTAAAAATACATAAAACTGTTTTCTAATGCGTTTTCTTACTCTTTCGCATAGACTTTCATTGAGTGCAGCCATCAGTGCTTTTAAAAAATGCAATGCAACGCAATACATAAAAATGCAGTGTTGTGAGTGTTACGGCATTTCTATATGAAATGAATTTCCTTGCTTTCTTACAACACAAGCATTACCGCAAATGTGGTAAAAAATGATAAACTGCATCTAATGTGAACGAAGCCCAATGTTTTATGAATAACAAGTGTCATGATGACCAGTAGTCTGTTAGAATTAAAGGGCAAGTCCAGCCCCAAAATGAAAACTTACATACAGGTAAATCACCCCCCAAAACCCTAAAGGGTAATAGTTTGAAATCTGAAATATATAAATCTAACCTGAAATCCTGCACAATGTCCTGTTTCCCCTGTTTCTGCTTCCTGGTTCTTCCAGTTAGTAACTGTCAGTTATGGATTTGACAGTTGACATCACAACCAATGACTGAATGTTAATCCCCTGTCTGCCTCTTCTGAGCATGCCCAGGCTCAGTAAAGGCTCAGTACAGGTTTCTAAATGGCTCAGTTTCCATGAGCCATCCAGAAGCATAGCAGGCATACAGTAATGAATTCATAGGACAAAGTAGGATATATCAACATATTTTAAAGAGGCCATTCTTTCTAAAAGATGTTCTTATGAGGTTGGAGTTGCCCTTTAAAGTGACTTGGCTGATATTTTGCCACAACTGATCATCTGTCCCATTGAAGACTGGGTAACCCTTTGTTATTAACGTTTCTGATGGGTTTTTCCCAGAAAATCAATTGGAAGTGAATGTGATATCCTGCCATTTGATCAACCTTGCCCAAATATCATCCCTTGTGTACCAACACTACAGTTCCTAAAATACTGAATATCTAAAATAAGACACTGTCAAAAGTATGTATGTATTTGTTGTTTCATTCGCTTATATTCCCATTGCTTGTTAAAAGGATGAACTGTACATCATGGGGCAACCACAAAAATACAAATAAATACGATTTTTTTTGTGACTACTGATTGTTGGGTATATGGTAAGACCAATCCCAGAAATTAACCTTTTGCTAAAAAATACACCATAGCAGGGATCAGGTAAGGATAAAGACACATGAAGTCACTGAATGCGAATGAGATCCCTGTAGAAAGAGAGACCACCTCACACATAACACTGCTCAATGATCTGTCTAGAACAATGTTTGGACTGTCAATGGATACATTTGAGACATATAACTGAAGGCACTAGTAATAACACTAGTAATAACTAGTTATTTATTTACTGTAAAATAATGCTTTAATATATTTAGCTACAATTACCCTAATCATTACAGCAGGAACCTTAAATACAATAAAAGCAGTTTTAAAAGCCAGGTGTATTTCCTATTGTCTGTTGTCCATCATCCATTGTGGGTCACATGGATAGCACTGGTTGGCCCAGCAGGTCAAACCTAGGACAAATTCACATATTTGATTGGACTGGATATATTCAGCAAACTAGGCTACCGACATTGCTGTGTACTCAGGAAAACCTTCAATGAACCATCTTTTACACTGCTACATTTTTTATGTATTGTTGTAAAGTATTTTAATGGAGTAGTTTGGTACCAGTCACTAGTTTTAGGTAGACTATCTAGAGCATCCTGCCACATAAGGATCTATGTGTTAGCTAATAAGATTTTCTAGCACTAAAAATACTCTACAAAGAATTCAAAGAGATAATGGAACACCTGGAATCTCGACCATTGCAGATTGAAATGTCTTTTTTCTTCTTGACTTAAAAGAGGTTGAGGATTAAGCAAAACAGGCAATGCATATTGATACTTTTATGCTCTTTTGGTTTTTCCTTTGATGTGCAAAGCAGTGAAGTCTCATTGACACCCTTTACACCCTATAGCCTAAATGTGTCTTATCATGTAAGAGATGATTCTTTTTTCTGTCTTCATTCATCACAGTGGATGGAGTTCTGATAAGAAAAAATGACCTTATGATTTTATGATTAGAGAAGGGAAGGTCACTGGTAAAAGTGGTTACTTGTAGACTGGCATACAAAATTGTGCAGTAGCAGCAGCAGCAATATTTAGCAAAGTTGAAAGTGTTGTAATCTTCAAAGTGAGTCCTCACCTGATTTGTGAACAGAAAAATGCAATTTGCCTTATTTTAATGGTAAATAAAGTAAGGTACCAACATTTAAAATAGAAATATGTCTGTATGCAACAATCTTGTAGATCAATCTAATCATGAGGAAATTATGTCTCTTTAGTATCTATGGGCCATATTCATAAAGGCCTTTAATGATTAGTTAAACTGATTGTTAATTTCCGATCTGTTTAGCGATTGTTAATTTATGATCGTTATCGGAAATTAACGATAACGATCGTGAATTACAGATATCGATCGTAAATCTACAATAACGTGATCCTAGATTTACGAACCAAATAGAATAAAATTGCGGTAGTTTACTAGTGCATGGTATTCTATTACCCAACGTTGGTTAATTAACGCATGTTCAGCGTAAATGTATGACCACAGCCATGTCTATACCTCCCACTAAATTTTATACTTACCTTCCCTACCCCTGAAAACCATGACACCCACACACCCCTCCATGTTCACCCTGCACTCTGCCATCCTCTTTAGCCATTGCCAGCTCCTCTTAAAGCTATGCAGCCAGGGAGGCTTCTAGAACTTTTGGCACCGAGACAGGTGCCTCCTATATCTTCATGAAGCGTGGGTGTGGTTTGTGGGTTTGGGCATGGATTTTGTGTGTGTGTGGGCACTGACTAAAATTGGTTAGTGAACTGGAAAGCTTACTTAACAGTGGCTGTTGAACTGGGGGGCTGACTTAACATCGGTTGGTCACTGTTAGCTAAGCCTTCTAGTTCAGCAGACATTGTTAGGTCATCCCTCCAGTTCAGCAGCCACTGTTAGGTCAGCCTTCCATTTCAGCAGCTACTGTAAGGTCAGCTTTCCAGTTCACTAGCCAGTGTTAGACAAAATAGTGGCTGATGATCTGGAGGGCTAACATATATACCACATGGAGGGTGGTAATATATGTGCCAAACAGAGACTAGTTAATGTAACTTTCCCACAATGACTGCTACATGTGATGTAACTTAACCACAGTGACTGGTAAAAGGAACTGTTACCTGAAGAGGACTGGGGAGTGGGGAGGGTAAGTTTACATAGCACCATAGCATCCATATATCGTAGTGCCATAAAATTATCAGGTTAACAGGTTGGAAAGTAGGGAGGCATTATATTAGAAAGGGAAGGAATTATCTGTAAAATGCTGTAAAACTCTTGCTAATACTAATGTAGGCCATACATTGAGTAGATATTTGATTGACTCAATGTTGATCTCAAGCAGGTACCTTTTAAGTGTATGGCCGGCATAATGGCCTACATGGAAAAGGTTGGACAGAATTTAGAACAATAAAAATGAAATGCTTTGATGGAGAACTTTTTACAAATAGCACAATACTGCAAAAAAAGGATTATCAAAGCTTTAATATGAATACGGCAATGAGATCAAATTAAACCCTCCACGATCACAGCCTGAGGGCTTCATGTCAACAGTCTTTTTCCCACAGAAATAAATCTTTATTTCAACGATTTCTGTACAGAGAAAAAACGATAATACAAATACACAGCTATGAATTTTATCACCCACACTGCAAACACTGCACACACTGCTTTACACCACTGTTAACAATGATAAACAATGAACACACTGAACATGCTGCCCATACTTTACACCACTGTACACACTTAACACTACTGTAAACACTACTGTAAACACCACAATGTACAAGCTGCCCACACTGTATATAACTGTACACACAGCCCTCACTGTAAACAATGCCCATACTTTATACCACTGTACACACTTAACACCACTTTACATCACGAACACCACTGTACACACTGAATACCACTGTACACCACTGTTCAACACCCTTGCTGCAATACAGAATAGTAAAAAAAAAAATTCAAGTTTATACATTTCTGATTTAATAAACCCAGAAAAATGTATGATTTAAAGAAGTAACAATTTCAGTCTTTTATTCAAAGATAAAGTTTATTTGTTATGGGAAAAATGGCATCATATGACAGTCAAATGTCTTATTTAATATTCATTAAAAATAATTAAACCCCTTATTGTTTCCTTTCTTTGCCTGCAGTTCAATTCCCTCTTTTTTCTGAAATGCTGCTTTCCCACAGTAGAAAATAAAAAATAGCAAACACATGTGATACTCTCTGTGCCTTCAAATATTAAATAAGGCAAACACAAGTACTTAACTGTACCTAAAAAGTCAATGACGTAGGTTTATCAAATGATTCGTAAAAAAAACACCTTAAGATATAAAGGGCCCTATTTATAAAACATCGGTATCGTTATCGTAAAATACCGATCGTTATTGTAAAATAACGACCGTTTTTTACCGATAACGACCGTTATTTAACGATAACGACCGGTATTTACCGATAACGACGGGTATTTAACGATAACGACCGGTATTTACCGTTAACGACCGGTATTTACCGATAACGGCCGGTATTTACCGATAACGATACCGATCTTTTATAAATAGGGCCCAAAGTCAGAACCTTGAGTTTCTAATCACAGAAAACAAACCTGAGTACACTCTGAACAGAAATCTATAAAACTTAAATCTATCTGTCTGTTTGTCTGTCCGTCCGCCCATCCATCCATCCATCTATCTATCTATCTATCTATCTATCTATCTATCTATCTATCTATCTATCTATCTATCTATCTATCTATCTATCTATCTATCTCCCATTTTTGCCGTTCTTATTACAGAAGCCCCATTGGTTGTCTTTATGTCAGTCTGTAGTGGATTCAGAGTTAGATAGATAGATAGAGAGACACAGAGAGATAGACAAGAAGCAGATAGACATAGTTAAATAGATAAACGAGGCAGATATATAGATAGAGATAGATATACAGATAGAGAGAGAGGGACAGATAGAGATAGATAGGGGCAGAGGTCCATGTACAAGAAGGTCTCCCTGGCCAAAGGTGTGGGCAAGCGTCTGACTACAACTGAACACAGCAGTAAGTTTAAAATGACCAAATTGCTACCAGTATATAATGAAATTGCCAGTTTACTGTGCCTTTGTGTCATTAATTTGTGTCTCTCTGTCCAACTCTCTGATCTCTATCTCTGTCTGTCTATTTCACTGTCTTTCTGTCTGTTTATCACTATCAGGCTGTGTGTCTATGTTTTTGGTTGTCTGTCTGTGTCTTTTTGGCCATCTCTATTAAGTACATAGTGGGTGTGGCCTAATTGGGGGCTGAGAAAGGGCGTGGCCTAAAAAAATCCCGCCGCGCTCAGCGCGGCGCATGAGGTGCCCAGGAGTGCCCCATATCTTCATAGACCCTAGATACGCCCCTGGGAGTTGCCTGCCTAAATGGCTGATGAACCTGAGAGTAAGCGCAACAAATTAAGTGACAGCACATGAGCACAGCACAGTCCAGACTCCAGAGACCACCAGACCACAGACTCCACAAGACCACTGACCACAACATTTCATCAGAGTCAGACCGGTGAGACCGCACCTGCACAGAACAGCCCTGCCTGGGATCCACATTGTATGTAGATATAAAGATATTGATTTTTGCTTTTGCCAACTACTTTGTTTGACGCAGGGGCTGTAAAGGGGAGGGGGGGGTCTCTTGTTGTGGGGACTGGTGTTCCAATGATCTCCTGTGGTTGCGGCCTGGCAGGTATTATGTGTGGGGAGGTAATTACTATGGGGGGGTGCAGCTGGGGCCCGGCTGGGGCCCAGTAATTTACCTAGTATGGGGCCCTGAAAATTCTGATGGCGGCCCTGGTGGATTGTTCCAGCTTTGGGATATCTTGATAGTTGTGGACTTGTGCAGAAGTTATTTTAAGTAAATAGTAGAAATATTTATATACTTTTGTTAATATACTCTTGCTACTCATAAACTTAGATCTACCCTGGGCTTTCCTGGACCCACTACACTTACATTTGCACTGGAATGTGAGGTCGCTTCTGCTGGTTGCTGGTTGATAATCAATGGTTTCTACACCTAGAAATGTTGCTATGATTAGTGCTTCCTAAGGCTGACAATAATTATATGCTGCTCCCAATAGAGAAAATGCACCTGGTGCCATTCAGATATACATAAAAGAACAAAGGCAAAGGAAGGCAGTCACGGGTCTTAGCATAAAGTTTAAACTACACATTAATTGTGTAGTTTAAGTGGTTATCGATGCCCTAATTGTATTACCTGTCGATCAATGATAACTGGGCAAGACTTTGCCCATCCACACAATAGAAAAAGGATTCATATCAAACACAGATTCTCTTGCAAGAGTAGATTTGTTATTTATTTTATAGTACGTCCATGCGGACTATACTATATAGGAAAAACTAAAACCTCATTTAAATAGAGCATGGCAAATCACAGTTTGTTTATACAATGGACGTTTAGTGACAAAAACTCTACCACCTCAAACACGAAATACAGCGATTTATCAGTGGCACACAACTTCAAAGAATTGGCCCATCCATTAGAGTCCCTTAGGTGCATGGTCTTTGATGGACTAACTAAAATGGAAATCATGGCTAATAGAGACCATGAAAAATTACCCCTACAAAAGGAGGCTAAAGGTGGCCATACATATATACAATTTTACTTACCCGACCGAGCGTTCCAGCTACATTAGATCGATCCTCCAGGAACTAGGGATGGCCGGTTCACAGATCCAAACCCGGATCTGCTGTGGATTTTGGAATCCGCTTTCCGAACTTTTTCCAAACTCATAGGACATAGGGCTATTTATGTGGGTATGTGTACAGTCTTTATCACACATTAACCAATCATAATTGAATAATTCCTTCAGCAAACCTATATAAAGAGCAGCACACCCTGCGG
Organism: Hymenochirus boettgeri; assembly: GCA_019447015.1. Taxonomy (NCBI): domain Eukaryota; kingdom Metazoa; phylum Chordata; class Amphibia; order Anura; family Pipidae; genus Hymenochirus; species Hymenochirus boettgeri. The sequence continues at coordinate 216,264,178 of CM033469.1, forward strand.
AGCTCAGAAGTCATCACAGTGATGGCAGAAGAAAGTAGATGCCGGCAACACCAGCGACGTTGATGTCGCCAACACCTGCGGTGTCACTGGCAGCCGCAATGACATACAGCAATGAGATCAAATTAAACCCTCCACGATCACAGCCAGGGGGCTTCATGTCAACAGTCTTTTTCCCACAAAAATAAATCTTTATTTCAACAATTTCTGTACAGAGAAAAAACGATAATACAAATACACAGCTATGAATTTTATCATCCACACTGCAAACACTGTAAACCACTGTACAGCACTGCACACACTGTTGTACACCATTGTACACAATGATAAACAATGAACACACTGAACACGCTGCCCATACTTTACACCACTGTACACACTTAACACCACTGTAAACCACTTAACACCACAATGTACATGAGCTGAATATACTGTACAAACTGCCCACACTGTACATCACAGTAAACACTGCACTTACTGTACACACTGCCCATACTGTATACCACAGTACACACTGTGGCGCCGGTGGTGTCGGTGACATCAGCGGCACTGGTGGCGCCGTCTGGGAAGAAAGACACGCCCTCAAGGGCACTTCTAAGAGCCAATGGGGGTCCTGGTTTCGAGCTGTCAGTGCCGCACGGGCACTTCTATATGCCGGGGAGGGGGGTCCCGGTTCAAGCTGTGGGACACCTTAAGCCCCAAAAGGGCTATTTATGTGGGTATGTGTACCATCTCCCAGAGCCATTTACAGTAAGTTACAACTGTTATTTAAACCCTTATTTTAGGTGGAAATTTTCAAACTTGCCCCCACCATTGACTTTAATGGCAAAATTTGTGGATTTTTGAGTTACCAATTTTTTTGGCCATTTCTAGACAAAACCAGGTGGCGAATTTCATTCATACAAACTGGATGCCCCATATACACCCCCAACGAGGTTTTGTTAGAGCCATCTTTCCACTGCGGACTATCACTCACTGTGTCACTATTTTCTCCATTGGGTTATGCTAGGTTCCTGGGCTTGATTTTATTAAGCACTGTGCATTTTATTGTGTGTTTATTTTCCATGACATTTTGGTGTTTAGATCTTTTAGGATACCTTTTCCTTGTTAAGGAAACTGAGGGTAAAGGTCATTTATGTTGCCAGCGGTTTAGACATTAATGGCTGTATGTTTAGTTTTTTTTGATGGGACAGCAAATTTACATGGTTATACAAGCTGTACACTGACTACTTTACATTGTATCAAAGTGTCATATCTTCAGTATTGTCCCATGAAAAGGTTTACCGTAAAAAAATATTTTCAACAATTCAAAAATGTGAAGGGTGTACAACCTTTTGTGAGATACCGTATATACTTGAGTATAAGTCGAATTTTTCAGGCTTTAAAATTAGCCTGAAAACCTAACCTCGACTTATACTTGAGTCAAGTCCTAATTTAGATCCAAATTCTGCAATTACAGATAGTAACCAGTAGGTGGCGCTGTGTTAACCTGTATAGAAAGTTACAGGAGCTGATCTGCCTTTACACTTCCTGCTTCCTGTATTCTGCCTGCTGGACTCACTCAGCACTGTAACTGGATGCTGTAAATCTGATGGGTCTCCTCAGTTTGGGGCAAAAAACAGCTGCTAGTTCAGTGCAAATGACAGCTTGAAACTACAACTCTCAGGTGACATTTTTAACTATTGGGGTCAGAGAATCCTTTACTATATGGGGGTCAGAGTTCCCTTTACTATATGGGGTTCAGAGGGCCCTTTACTATATGGGGTTCAGGAGAATTGTAAATGATGGTAAGCTTAATTAAAAGTTTACTGAACCTGGCCACTCCACATGTTTAGTGGCCAGGTTCTCCCAGCAAGCATGCTGGGAGTTGTAGTTTCCAAACATCTGGAGTGCCAAAGAATTGGAGGTTACTGGTACTGGATTTGGCTATTACTGTATGGGATTCATGTATGGGAATTCTGCTGTCCATTTAAAGGGCAACTAAAGCCTAAAAACAACACAGAATCAGAAGGCAGTAGTGGTGATAATTTCTACCCTCGACTTCTCGATACTCGAGTCAATCAGTTTTTACAAATTTTTCAGGTAAAAATAGGTACTTCGACTTATACTCGGATCGACTTATACTCGAGTATATACGGTACTCAGGGAGATGTAAGAAAAGTTCTTATTGTTAAAAATGGTGCTAATTATGCCCCAACCAATCAGATGTTAGCTTTCAAATGGTAAATAAGATCTGATTGGTTGGGGCAAACTTAGCACCATTTTTAACGATAAGCAATTTTATTACATCTCCCTGACTGTATGTGCCCCTGTGTCCCCCAGTGTACCAGTCACCCACACACCTTTCAAAATCCCAAGCAAGAGAGCACTTTCCAGAATAACTAAAATAGTTACACAATGCAGGGAGGGGGAGGGGAAGTAGAAACACATCACTTAATGGAGAGAAATTGCATATAGTTCTATAGTAAAAAATAAAATAGAAAATCTCACCATTAAAGGCTTTTTGTTTATTCCTCCTCCGGCATCCAAAAATGGCAGATTTCAAAGGATTTTCCGGTGCTCACAATTAACATCACTTAAACACTTGCTCTTTATCAGCTCATCTATTGAAATCCATACATTCATTCGACAGTTCCTATTAAAACCTTACCTAACTTTATTTTCATTTGTTAGTAGAAAGCATGTGCTCTTCCATACTTAATTTTTACTGTTCTGTAAGAATACCCATAAGCACTTACAATTTTTTGTGTGTGTCTATTGGGTAAAACACACGGTAAACTGAAAACCTTAAAGGGACACTATACTGAAAAAAAGACTTTGCCTCATCTTAATCCATAATTGAATACATGTAAGTAGCACTTACTCTGATTTGCGTGTGTTGCTGCATGCCTTTAATCCAGCACACATTTTGTTTAACCACTCCCACTGCCATCCGACCTGACTTTTATGTCTGCCTTTTCTGAGCATGCCCAGGCTCAGTAAAGGCTCAGTACAGGTTTCTAAATGGCTCAGTTTCCATGAGGCATCCAGAAGCATAGCAGGCATACAGTAATGAATTCATAGGACAAAGTAAGATATATCAACATATTTTAAAGAGGCCATTCTTTCTAAAAGATGTTCTTATGAGGTTGGAGTTGCCCTTTAAAGTGATATGAGGCATTTTATCAAATAGAAGTTAATTAGACCAGTAGGAAACATTTCCAATAATCCTAAACAGAGCTGCTGCTATAAGCTGAAATCTGCTCAATATTAATGGGGTACGGTGGTGTGGAAATGCTAAATTAGATGTCTTTATTCATCCTCAACTACTAAATGACTCATATTTGAAACTATAGTGATAGGAAAAGAAAGACAGATATTTATTTAATGAATTCTGTTAAGTCAAAACCAAAGAAGGACAAATGCCTACTAAGAATAACTAATGTTGTTGTCTATTCGATCTGAATAAGGAATAATAAGAAGAACATCCCACCATACATTTCAGGGAGGGGAGCAGAATTGCCCTTTAAGTCCTTGACTGTCACACAAAACCTTGGACGATTGGCAGTTTGCTTAGACTTGGGAGAAAGGGGCTGCCTGAGGTAAAGGGCAAAAGAATGTCTCTTCTTCTAGCTAACTCTTATGGTAAGCAATATATAGAAAATAATGTACCCCTATTGTAAATTTAAAGGATATAAGAAGTCACCAAGGTGTTTCCTGACTATATAAAATAAAAGTACAAGTTATAGATATGTATAAAGCATTCCATAATTTACATGTTACTCTATTTTACAGATGTAAACCTTCTTTTCGTAAGCTTGTGAAGGTTCCCATTCATCCAGGTCATGGTATATCTGTTGAACCCCCCACCAGACAGACTAACCATCGGTAAACCCACACCAGACAGACTACCAATCACTAAACCCCCACCAGACAGACTACCAATCACTAAACCCACACCATACAGACTACCCATCGGTAATCCCCCACTACACAGACTTCCCATCGGTAAACCCCAACCAGCCCGTCTACCAATCGGTAAACCCCCACCAGTCAGACTACCCATCGGTAAACCCCCACCAGACAGACTACCCATCGGTAAAACCACACCAGACAGACTACCAATCGGAAAATCCCCACCAGACAGACTACCAGTTGGTTAAAGTAGCACCACCATACCTATGGACTGTACTGTGTGATTAGATATGACCCAGTGTTTTAAAGGGCCTCTATTCTGATTTTTTTTTTTTTAAATTGCCCAATTGAAAACAATAATTCTCCCCAACTATCAGTTTTTTTGTTGACCTGCCCCCTATTTCCTATCCACTCTGACACATCTTGCATTTCAGCTGTCAATCAATTGCCTTATTTTTTAAAAACTCTTCGGCTGTGTACTGTTTTACTGTAAATGGAATAGTGACAATTTCCTCTCCCAGTGCTGCCTCATAGTGATTACTGGTCATGCTTGACTTCACAGGAAGTCATGTCAGATGGAAGAAAGAGTCAGTTAAAAGTTGGAGGTGATTTTTAGGCTGAACAAAAACAGGTACTGGATTGAAGGCATGCAGCAACACACGCACCTCAGGGCTACTTACAGGTATTTATTAATAAATTAAGATGAGACAAAGTCACTTTTTTGGTATAGTTGCCCTTCAAGTCTTATTAAAATAGAACAACAGTATTTACTTTATGATTTGGTTTCCAAGACTCAATAAACCCCTTTATATGTCCACTTACCTGGTATTTTTCATTGGTGTTAATATAACTTGACCCTCCGCAGTTATGTCTATGATGCAATGTTCAGGCTGAATTCCTAACCCACAGAGCTGAATGTCCTGGGAGTCGTGTGATCCAATTAAAGTGTGATCCTATAGAGAAGAGTCACAGAACTGTCAAAAGTAATGTACAATCCCACCCCACCATATGCCTTTAATAAACCCTTATCTATAACACCAATTTATAATGTTACTTAAATATATATGTATATATAGGACCTCGAAGATCAATAAGTCCATAGACCTAAAGACGATGCTTGTCTGTCTAAAGACGCAGTGACTGGTCGATCAGGATGAAATACTGGCTTGTGTGTGCCGAGCTTTATAGATGGTCCAATAACCAAGCGAGATGTTCACCTAGTCAGATCCATGGGCAGGCAAAGGATTTAACAATTGAGAGAGTAAGAGAGCTTGGTGCTATTTGATCGCTAGCAGCTAATTATCATTTAAATATTGTAATATATTTACCTACATTTTTTGGGGTGAAAAATTGTTTAAAAAATATTAGTTGGTGATATTCAGTCCCGATCGATGGAAATATTAAACCGGGAGGTCTGTCAAGTTGAAACATCGACCATATTTTCCAACCGGGTCAGAACCCCAATGATGCCTGACTGAGCGGCCTTGCACATGCGATTATCGGGGAGAAGCCAGCTATGTACACACTGCACGTCTGTACACAGCTGGCCAAAAGTCAGATCAGAAAAATGGGTGAAGTGTGTATAAGACAGATCGGACTTTCCTAGGGTAATATAGAAACTGTAGCATACCAGAAACCAAGACCTTTAGAAATTTACTCTGAGCCCTATAGTGTAACAGGAAGTCCGTAGGAAGTCTACAGGAGTATCCCAGCCTATGTGCTGAAGTATGCAAAATATTGGTTCACGCAATTCTCTTCAACTTTAAATGCTTCCAATACAATCAAATATTTGCCTATTTGACGTAATCTTTGTACTACTGTCATAATGTCTCATGGTCAGTAGTTTTATTATGTAGAAAATAATTAGTTCTGCACCTGTGGACGGACCATGAAGGTCTGAAACAAGCAGTTCCTATCTTTACAATAAAATATTTGGAGCATTAGCCATCTATTTACATGAATCAGGTGGAAGGTCTATAATACAGCTCTATAAGAATCTAATATGCGGTACATGGCGGTCAGTAATACTGTGCAGGGCCTGCTTAATGTTTGTAATGATTTGGTTTGCCGGTATTATATCACATGATCCAGCAGATATACTGGTACTGATTGGCCCAGTAGATGTACTGTTACTTCTATTACTGTACGCAGCTGGTTTAAAAAGCCCAAGAGATACCGTGGCTATAATGAAAATTACTAACAAGTCTCCTCTCCCATTAGAATTATTTGCCAATAGAGAAAGGGTTTGTGGTCATTTCTCTATATGTCACGTGACTGGTGGTGTGCGCTACAGTAATTCAATTCTAGATTAGAAGCACGGTAATCCAGACTTACTCGTTAGAATTAGTTCAGTAGCCACGTTAGTAAATTATAACACAGTATCCCACATTAGATGGAAGTCATTTCATTGTGCATTAGGATTAGTGAACATCACATGACAGGAAAGACTTGCTGGTTATTGGTCAGACATACGTACAAACCCTTTCTAACCGCTCGGACGTTCAGGCTCTGTGACTTGGCCACAAAGTGACTAGAGGGGGTACTGATCCTTGGCTTCCCTCCTCTTGGCCACACAATGCCCTTGTGTTTTTCACACTGAGCTCCCACATAACAAGAAACACAAAGGCAGCTTTTTGTACACGGGAGTTTGATTACTAAGCTAATGTGCAAGAACGAGGTTGTGAACAATGCCAATCGCTGCATCTCTGACAAAGCAAAAACGCAGCCCCTATGTGCTTTATAAATAGACATGGCAAGAAAAAGATGTTTAACCAATTGTGTGCTTGCTCTGAACCAATCTACTGGCAGAATGGGAGAAGTCAATAAAAGCGAATGAACAGATTAGATTTAAAGGAAAAGTGTAACCAAAACAATTACAAATCAAGCATTTGCTTTCAAATGAGCTGCAGCTCCAGAATAACAGTCCTGTTCCTTTTCCAATATGTTAACATTACAATCTTCAAAGGTATGTCCTTTATTTCATCCGTATTGTTACAATGGTATTACACTGCAAAGTAACATGTTATGGTATGTTAAAAACCATCATAGGAGCCCAGGCATGATGTCCCTATCCTGATCCACTCCCAGCGAGAAACAGATCCTACCGAAACCAATGTTTATCCACAAGAAGCTAATCTCTCCTGTAAACATGTGGGTACCTAGAAGGCACCCAGCTCACAGCTGATATAGCCTGTGGTTCATTACACCTGTTTTGCCTCCCATTGAATCCTATTCCTTTCTGATTCCATTGTGCTTGTACGAATTGCAGACCACAGGACTTGCACTGGGATCCAATAGAAGGGTTTCCACATTAGTCAAGTACTACAACCCATATAAGCTGCAGAGGACGGAGAGTGATCTCCTATGCTGACCGCACTTAATCGTGGAATCTATTCAATATATATATATAAACAGCAGTGTTTTACTTCCTGAAGTTCCTATATTGGCTAATTCATTTTGAGATGGAATGTCGATTGTTGAATGACCAGACTAGGCAGTTGTCCAGATATCATGGGAAGTCAGAAGGTAATAAGAGGCCTGTTTGGGGTAGGTAACCTATAACAGATCATCTCAAGGCCTCTGATTATTGGTAATGTATTTCAAATCCTCAATAAAATAATCCTCTGCCATTTAACAAGGAATTGCTGTGTGCACACATTTTTTTGAAGCCACGGGTTGTTTACAGCCCAGTTTATCACAAACCACATTTACCCTTTGTCCCATGAAACTTCTTTCCAATAAGATCACTAGAAATGCAGGTTTTAAGGTCCTTTGTCCAATGCTCTAAAAGCCCACCAGATGGCGCTCACATGCAGAACAACACTGCAAGGGCTGAAAATTCCAATCGGTTATATATTACCCATCATTTCACAGGGCCTTGGCAGCACTCAGTCCATGTCCCCGGCCAGTACATTAAAGGGCATGTCCACCCCCAAAACTATAATTTAACCCTCTACTGGCCCCACTCTGTAGTGCATAACAATCCTTACCTTACATCCCAGCTCCAAATGGTTCTCCTGTAATGCCCCCCCAAAGACCAAAAATACTGACCATCAGGAGCACTGCAGGGAGGGAAATTGTTTCCGCCTATGAAGCTTCCTCTCAGAGGTTTTTGGCTTGCTCAGAGCAGCACTCCTCCCCCCCCTCCCTCTCCCTCGTATAAAAACCCTTTGGCACATAGTAGCTCTCCTTCCCCCAGCCCCAACCGCTATAATACATTTTTCAGAAACTCCCCCGAACTCTACTTACCTTCCCTCTCTCCCCCGGCGTTCTGTGCAGCTGGCAGTTGTATTCGTGATTGGCTGCCTCTCAGCCAGTCAGGGACGTGGCTGCCGGTCCGTACGGAGGAGGAATGAGGGAAGGTAAGTAGAGTTTGGGGGACTTTCTGAAGAATGTATTAGAGCGGTGTGGACATGCCCTTTAAATGAGAACTAAACCAAATTTTTTACACTCCAGAATCATAACATATCCCCTCTAAAAACACCAATAAACTGTAAAATCGCAATACAGTAAATATCATTAAAGTAAATGTGACCACTTGAAGAACTGGATGAAATAACTGTGTGTATGTACAGTAACTGGCCACACCCCTGATCTCAGTCACATGCCTATTGTGTCCTGTAAAAGGATTGGCTAGAGGCTACTAGTGGGCGTGACCAACTTTACCCAGTTCCTGCCATATCTTAGGACTGAGCATGTGTAAAGAACATAATGGTCAGTGACCACACTGTGCGATACCGGAACACTGGGAAATAAGACACAAACCTCAAGTTAGAAAGTTACAATATTTTAAAAAAACATATTAAAATGAGATTTGAGACACTGATTACTGATTTTAGAACAAGGAGATCTGCCTTCTAATTCAATGTTGTTCTCTGAGGCTTTAAATGAAAATAATGTAAAAATAGGTTTGAATAACACTTGGCACATGATGAACAACCACGGAGATAATTGCATTGAAATTCTCACATTTCTCTTTCCAACCAATAAAATAAAACTCCTGTGTTATACTGAAATATAATTCTAAAAAGGGACAAGGTTTGGCAATGTGGATGCTGTGTAAATACAGCAAGGATAGGCAAACAGTATATCTGAAAACTACAATTCCCAGCATTCCCATAAAAGCACACTGCAGGTAGGGAATGCTGGGAGATGTAGCCAAACACCTGTAGGACTACTGGTTGTTTATTTCTGCCCTACCGTTACCATTGTGAGATTATGAATGAATGAGACCTAACACAGGCTGTATATAAATGTCTCTGTGATCCCCATGTCCTTCTCACCTTGAGGTAGTAAACGAGAAGCTCGTTAAGGGCTGGATCTGCATTTAGATTGACTAAGAAGCACTTGTTATCTCCTACTTTGATCCCAGAAGACTGAAGGGAGATCCCAAGGCTTTCAAGCTGTTTCTGTCTTTCCTGTTGGATAAAAACGAAAGTGTGAATTGTGATATCTGCAAGAGCTGTGAGTTATTACAACATAGTAAATGAATACAGACATGGGCCTAAATTAAGCAAAGGAATATGGACATTTAAAAGGCAACTGTGGTCTCCAGACAAAATAGGGGTAAATGATAGCCTGCAGTATTTCATTTCAAATGAGCCAACAATCACACCCCTGGCTGAGAAGCATGCTCAGTTAAGACTTAATGCTGGGGAAATCAGGAAATACAATTGAAAAGGGGAGCCTATTAATGCAGGCAGAGGCTGGTCACATGACTACAAGCTAATCACATGGCTAAAAACAGGCAGTTTCAAGCAGAAAGTAATATTCCAATAACTTCTCACAGATTGTATCTCGAGATGTGATTTAGTTTTTAGTTTGAAGGTACGATGGAAGGATTTTTATATAATCCATACTAGTTTGGATGAGAGATCACAGTTACCCTTTAATGATGGGTGCTGTGTAAAACAATGGCTACACACCTGTGCGATCTCCTCTGTTTTCCGAAGTTTCTCTTCCCATGTCACCGTCATTTCTTGAATCAGTTTCTCAGATTCATGCAAACGTTCTTTTAATTCAGGCGCCTTCATGGACTAAGTAAAAAACAAACACAGCAATGCCAGTTATTCCTGTGACGATCCTTTGTACGGTCCCATTTAACGTGCGAATGCTTAAAGAGGCAGAATATCATCTAGAGCATGAAAATGTACAATGTTAACAAAACGTATTATTATTTGGCCGTGAATTGTGTCACGTGTACAGAAGCAAGATTCCATTGTTTATGACTGTTCACGCGTTCCATTGTTTATGGAGCTGCCTCTGCTTTGCTTTCTGCTCATTTTAAGCAACAACAAATATAGGTTTTGCCTATAATAAATGATAAATTGATCTAGTTTAAGCTTGTGAAGGTTCTCATTCATCCAGGTCATGGTATATCTGTTGTATTCAATTAGATCAACTGGACTTGAAATGTAGTTCTTGAAGACGTTTCGCTAGTCATACGACTGGCTTTCTCAATTCAGAATGACTTGTACAAGAATCTGTGTACAAGAGGTGTTAAGGAGGCCATTTATGTGAAAATAAAGAAACCAAGCCTAAATAGAGGTGGGGGGGGGTTCGACACCAACTGTCTGCCATGTACAATGCTGTTTTAACTCCTTACTCTGGGCGTTCCTATAACACCTCTTCAAGAACTACATTTCAAGTCCAGTTGATCTAATTGAATACAACAGATAGATCTAGTTTAAGGTTTACTAATCAACATTTAGATTTTTAATGGGCATGTTCACCCCTCAAATGAAATATTGTACATAGATAAATCATACAATAGTTAGAAAGCTAAAAGATGGAGGACTAACTAAAAGTTCTTCTCCCCCTTCCTAATGCTCCTCTCCAAGTTTATTTGCAAACTCTGACATGCTCAGGCATCTAGAGGAATAAGTAATGTCACATCTATGACTGACAGCTGCGAAAACCAGAAGAACTAGGAATTGGAAAGTGGGCAGAGTTTTTAGGTTAGTTTTACATCAACAATTTTTCGTTTGAGGAATAAACTTGCCCTGTAAATCTTCCTATTTATAATCACTTTTCATTCCATGAACTTTTGATCCTCAGCACAGGTAACATAGGGAGTATTCTGTTGGAAGAAATACTTCTTTCTCCAGGCGTATTACAGACTAAATTATTCACACCCTTGGAGAATATTTTAGTAATATCACGCAGGTATATATCTTTGGCCAGAAATCAATCAGAAAAACCAACAGGGAGATTCAATAAAAGTTCTTATCATTTAAAATGGTGCTAATTTTGCCCCAACCAATCAGATTTTATTTAACATTTGAAAGCTAACATCTGATTGGTTGGGGCGAAATTAGCACCATTTAAAACGATAAGAACTTTTATTGAATAACCCTGTAAGTGCCTATCACTTTATTTAGTGGTTTCTAAGCTGTAAATCAGTAATTGTGATTCTTTAAAGTTAATTTTGCATTTATTGCTTTGAACCACTAGGTGGCAGCAAACTACCACAAACCAGTAATCTTTCTGTAAGCAGAGGAGCCGCAAGGCTGTCAACTATGAATAAACTTCACATTGGCATGAACGCCGAGAGCTGTTGCTCTGTCATCCAATGTTAATTCTCTCGGTATGGCTAAGTACCGCATGCCAGGCGGCCTATGCTTGTTCCTCATGCCAAGATTTTGCAGAGGAGCCTGTAGGAATGCAGAAAGGGTGGGTAAGACTGGGCTCTGGTTCAGTACTGTAGGAACAGGCACAGACAGTCCTGTGCACATTGTCAGTGACAAGGACTTTCCCGGTGGAACAGACACTGTGCAAGGATGACACATACAGTGACTCACTACAGGACCACATGGAGATGACATTGTTAAATGCCTAGACAGGGAGGGAAAGTGACAGATCTCTCCAACTGCAAACAAACATTGCTGTGGCTTGCCTTCCATTTCTTTCCCATTAAAACTTCTCCCGGCTTCCAACAAAATAACTGCAAAGCAAACAAATATCTCTGCATCGCGCTTCTAGACTTTCCAATGTGGGGCCAGTTCATTGATATGAAGTGACATAGAGATGTGCTCAAAGTCTCTGGCGTCCCAACAAAAAGAGAAGAAACCGACAGTAACTACAGATCTGTAATAACCGAGAAAGGACTGCAAATATTTATCCAGGCGCAAAACTAGGGCCTATTCAAACCCTCTAATATTTACACAGGAGTATTTGTGTTTGTACAATGGTCAGGTTCCTTACCAAAATGCAAAATGTCAGAGATTATTTCACTCATTGGGATAAAAAAGAAATGATAGGCAGTAACCTTAATATTCCACGTTTGTGTTAAAGCTCCTTAAACGACAGCTCCAACCTGGAACACATTCTTCCCTTACCTTAAGCCCGGAAACATTTGATTAAAAAAATTTATGATTTCCTAGCCAGAGATACACATTAAAATCCTGCAGTTACCTCCCCTCTCTTAGCTCGTCAAATATGCTCAGTGTCATTTACCCAGTGGCAGAGAGGAATTTTCCAATCACCCATTTGAATTGAGGGGAAAGTAACTTGCAGGGCTTTTTGGAGTTGGGATTTAAAGAGGTACCGTATATCTTTATAGCTAGGAATTACATATCATTTAAATTAGCAGTCCAAAGTTTAGGCTGGAAATTTCCTTTATTGCAAAGGTACTTTCGCATGCGATTCGGAAAACAATGCAGATCACATACACTCCAATAACAGAAAACATTTTCCCACCCACATTGTAATGCAGTGCATTCAATTTCATGTGCTGACAAATTGCAAAATGTGATCGTAAGCGTGTGAGAACTGTGGCAAGTCTGGCCTAGCCCTGCGCAAACAATCAGAAGTTTCCATAATGAAATTGACCACTAAAGAGCTAACACATCTGATTGGTTCGGCCAATCATACTGGCATATTGCCCGCCTTATTAAACAAGCCAGATATGAACATTTAACCTAACTTTGACTGTAAAAAATCCAGCAAAACAAATGTTCACAGAAACAAGATCAGTGCAGTGAATTTAATAAAACAGAAAAACATACAGAGAACAAATCTTATGGGGCTGCCCAAGAAAATGAGTAACAGATGTTTGTTACTATGTACTTCTGCCTAAGGAATTCCCTTATGATCATGTCATTTCACTGTGTAAACATGTAATGCTTTCAGATAGATGGGAACATTTGCTATGAACAGATTTTGTACATAGCACGGTGGGGCGATTTTTGTCTAGGTCAATGCGCTGTCATCAAAAATGAGCGTTGCTATTATATGACAAACCTAATACAGAGAGAATTGGGCATGGTTTAATGCTGAAAGGTACAGGTTAAAAAAATCTTAACACAATTCAAATACTATGGGAAAACAGACAAATAAATAGGTTTGATATTTGGGATATTAAATAGTGAACCGAACTAATGCTGGGTACACACCAGCAAGTATTTTCAGCCAATTCACTGCACTTTTAGTCGGCGGAAAAATCCTGCTGGTGTTGGGCAGCCGTCGGCTCCTTTGCACTTTCGGCCGTGGCCACCGGATATTTGTCCCGGCCAAGTGCTCGCTTGTAGTGATCGCTCAGTCGGGTCAAATAGCCTGTGCCTGTGTACCCAGCCTAAGGGGCTTAGATGTTACACATACATGACAATAGACAGGAACAACCTGTGGATTCTTGAAAGGCTTCAACAAGATCTTTCCAAAGAATCTTTAGTGCCCTGTGTTTTATTTTGAATCTATGGTTAAGGTTCCCTGGTGCACATATCCCCAAATGTTTTTCAATACAGTATAAAGTTCCTCACCTCGGCCTGGGTAAGCTGATCTCTTAGCTTCTCAACCTCATCTCTTAGGTCCCTGATGATTCTGGCATTTGGATCCTCGTTTACAATGGCGTGGTTCACTATGTTCTTGGCCCGGTCAGCGTACCTCAGCGTGGACAGTGTCTCATCATAATTATCGGCTGCAGGGCTAACTGTAGCAACCATGGCAGTTTTACTATTCCCACCCAAACTGTCCTGCAAATAAAGGAAAGTTAGTAAAAGGTTGTGTTTATTTATTTTGTCACAAAAGCCATCTTTACAGTCTGACGCCTCTCCTAATGTCCCTTCTTCCCTCTCCTAATGTTCTCTCCCTTTTTATGTTCTCCCTCTTCAAAAGTTTTTCTTTCCCTCAACTAATATTCTTCCCTCTCTCTACTATTCTCTCCCTCCCTAATGTTCTTCCTCTTCCCTCTTCTAATGTTCTTCTCTCCCTCTTATATTGTTCTTCTCTACCTCTTCTAATGTTCTTCTCTCCCTCTTCTAATGTCTTCTCTCCCTCTTCTAATGTCTTCTCTCCTTATCTCCCTCCCTAATGTTCTTCCTCTTCCCTCTTCTAATGTTCTTCTCTCCCCCTTCAAATGTTCTTCTTTCCCTCTAGTAATGTTTTTCTCTCCCTCTTCTTATGTTCTTTTATCCCCTTTCTAAAGTTTTTCTCTCTTAAGCTTGTGAAGGTTCCCATTCATCCAGGTCATGGTATATCTGTTGTATTCAATTAGATCAACTGGACTTGAAATGTAGTTCTTGAAGACGTTTCGCTAGTCATCCGACTGGCTTTCTCAATTCAGAATGACTTGTACAAGAATCTGTGGCAATTATGTACCCTGGAAAATCCCAATTAGCATATCACAGCCAGGTGTTAAGGGCGTGATTAGATAGTGGCTAAGAGGTGTTATAGGAACGCCCAGAGTAAGGTGTCAAAACAGCATTGTACATGGCAGACAGTTGGTGTCGAACCCCCCCACCTACATAATTGCCACAGATTCTTGTACAAGTCATTCTGAATTGAGAAAGCCAGTCGGATGACTAGCGAAACGTCTTCATGAACTAAACTTCAAGTCCAGTCGATCTAATTGAATACAACAGATATACTTCTTTTGGTAAAAATATTGTCCTGTGAATCCTTGTTCCTTTCTGTCCCTGTATAAATGGTTAGCACAGTGGGCAGTACTGCAGGCGGTAAAAGGGTTAATTAATTTGATTTCAAAAGTCAAATTGCTGTTCTTTCTATTTCTTCTTCTTCACAGACCCACACTCACATCCATAATTGTTGTACAAACAATAATGCCAGTGACAGAAATGTGAAAACTTATATACTTTGAGAGTTTGACCAGCTAAATTTATTTTAGCATATAATTGTCATTTAAAATTATTATATTTCCATAAAAACAAGGAGCACACCTGACAAACAAGCCCCATATCCCAATACCGGATAACACTTCACATAGGGAAGTGTCTGACACTGATGTCTTACATGCAGGTGCATCAGGAAGACATCTAACTTTGGATATCTAATTTTTTCAATTACAGACAATAATAGAACAACATGTAGGTGTGTCACACAACCAAGATAAGTGCCTTGCTACATTATAACCGCTCCTCCGTGATAAAGGAGATTTTTTATGCAATAAAGCCAAGAGTAAAGCTGGGTACACACATTAACGATTAAGCCCCGATACCGTCGGATCCGACGGTATCGGGGCTTAATCGTTACGTGTGTACGTTCGTTTACTACCGACGGGAGGCAAAGTGAGCAGTGAAGAAAAATCCATGTCTACAGAATTTTGCATGTGACCGTTTTCCACTTCTGTTTAAAAAAAAACAATAAAGAATAAAAAAACACAACATAAGACATTAAAGGAGAACTAAATACACTTATAAGCTTACCTTATAGTTTCAACGTCCTTAATGACTCTTAATATGTGTGTTTAGCATTGAAACACCATAGGTTGTTTGGTATAGGTGTTTGGTCTGGGGTGTTCTAATGGTTTTATGTATCTCTGAAATTGCTTTTTACCTTACCTGGAGTCCGGTTCCGCTGTTCGTGTGCACGCCTGCTTCAACTTTCTTGGATATGTGATATGGAGCTGTGTAGCGACGGGCTCGGGCTTTGTGCACCCGAGCCAAATCTAAGTTTGGTGATGGTCTTTGCTATTTTGTAGTTACCAGGGCTGTACAGTCGGATGTTAATTGTTTCCAAGGAGTTCCATCTTCAGCGCGGGTTCCGGAGCAATTGCACCCGGACCAATTTACTGTCTGTGAGTGATAATTTATTCTTTTACCCACGCTGTTTTAAGCTTGGTACACACAGTACAGATTTCGAAGATGCACGACAGGATCTGCAAGATCCTGTCTGCCACTTTCAAAGATCTGCATACACAGTCCCGAGCGTCTCCCTATAGGGAGAACGATCGGACTGGTGTGTTCCATCGGCGCGGCTAGACTCCCTATAGGAGTCTAGTCGGGCCGATGGAAATTTTCGGCTTTCCCGAACGAGCGTCGGCCGACCGACGAGTTTGGCGGCCCTGCGGCTCGTTCGGGAATTTATACCACATAGCTATGATTATCTTAGTTATCCAATAAAGGTATCGCCTTTATACCACATAGCTATGATTATCTTAGTTATCCAATAAAGGTAAAAAAACACAATAACTGTAAATAGCCAATACAGCAAATCGCATTAAAGTAAATGTTACATTTGAAGAACTGGGATGAAACTAGCTGATCGCTGTGATGTAACCGTTGACATGACCACACCCGTGACCTTCAGTCAAGCTCCCTTGCCTACTCTGTACCCTGTAAAGGATTGAGCTAGAGGGAATTACTAGGGGTTGTCGGAGTTTGTGAACCAACTGTGACAAGTCCTGCAGATATTAGGATCTGGGCATGTGTTTAAACGGACATAATGGTCAGTGACACTAGGTATGGTGACACTGAGCAACTTGTACTGCTTGATAAAATTAAGACACAAAGTATTATAGAAGGTTTACAGTTCTCGAACAAAATTAGACACAAATACTGCTGTTATAACAAGGAAATTCTACCTTAATGCAATGTATGTTGAGGGCCTTTTGTGGTTCTTTAATCATTCCACATTCATACAACTGTGGTTTAAAAAGAATGTACAATCAAATTGTGAGATGTGTATCAGTTTTTTTGGAGTTCTGGTGACTGCATTAGACAGCTTTTGAAAATCCCATGACGTGAGTGTATGCGGGGGGATGTTTAGCCCCGGTTCGTTTGATCCCACTGTGTGAATAGAGGAACTACGCCTGAAACAAACGCATACACATGCAGCTATTGGTTCTTTCCTATGATAACAATTTTTTTGGCAATAGCAGGTGAGGAAAAAGTTTTGCCTGTGGCGCTGAATTTTCAAGTGTCCAATCAGACATAAGCTTGTTACTGGATCACGGCAGTTAGGTAACAGTGTGTGGCCCAGCAAATTTTTTTGCATTTTTATTGCATCAGCTCTCAAAACTTGTTTTTGTGTTTAACTCAATTATAAAATAGACTGTTAGAATGAATAGATGCAGGATTGTTGGGGTAACCTGGACCCCTACCTGTCACAATGAAATTGGACTCTGGTTTGTGACATGACACATCCAGTCCCCAAAATGCTCACAATCCCACGCGCCATTCCAATTGTAGCTTGAAGTGTGACAGGCTCAGGAGTAACTGCAGCAGACTGAGGACCAAGGAACTCCTGGGGAAGAGGGGGACACTTCTGTTAGGCTTACATCAGATTGGTACAGGAAGGTCTAGCAATAGTTGAAAAGGATGGGTGCGAAAACCAAATGGGGTGGTTATCTCATTTCAGTTAGGCATGGGAGCTGTAATTATACTGAATACAAGGGATGGAGTTTATTTCTAAAGGACAAACCGAAATGCAAATTTGTGTTTGGAAAATCTGCCAGCTATATAGAAACCTCAATCTCCCCCCCCAGGAAAAACCGACCAGTGCCTAAAGAGTTTAATATGAATCGAAAGTTCCACAGTCCAATCAGGGATTGTTTGGAGATGGGTCAAGCTGGATATCTTCATTCTTTCTGCACTGATGATGAACCAACCGATTACAGATTAATATATAATATCGATCGGAGAAACGAAATTAGGGGGATTAGGATCTACTCATGTATGCGTACCGTAATTTGTAAGAGAATTATCCCACCATTATTGGGAGCAAGGCTATTGAAGTTTTAAGTTTGAAACGCAACTGCCTATTGAAGAATAGAATTGGACTTCTGTTAAACACAAATAAAACTATCTATTCAAACTGGACATTAGCAGTTAATATGTCTCTTTTCATTTTTTCCAAGATAAAACTGTGGTCAGGGGGGGCCCGCATATGTTATATGCCAAAGGGCAAATTAATAATTTATAAACAATTAACAATAGGGGGAAAATCGATGAGAGCCAAGATTGCAGGATGGGGGTGTGTGATATTCTGTGCGTGTTACACAACCGATGACTAGAAAACAGTTTTCAGAAGCCAATCCTCTCAGTCTGGGATTGTAATCAGAACCATTCTTGGGGCTTCATTTACCTTCTCTCCCATTTCCTGTCTTCCCCCTGTGCAGTTATAGTATATGATTCGCACCTTCACAAAGACAGCTAATAGAGTATGCTGGGAACAAAAACAGTGCAGAGCAGAAACATGGGGCAGAAAGTCTCCTATTTCCTAAGGTTCATTGCAAAGTAGAATACTGGGCATAGGTTGGCATTGTGGAAACATTTAGGGTGGGAATGTGGAATACTGAGCAAGTGGGATGTGGAAAACCATAGAGGTTGGAATGAGGACTACTGGGCAAGGTTGGAAGTGGAAAACATAGAGGTTGAATGTGGAATTACTGAGCAGGTTTGGATTGTGGAAAAACGGAGGAGGTTGGAATGGGGAATACTGAGCAAGGTTGGATTGGGGAAAACCATAGAGGTTGGGGAATGTGGAATCGGAGCAAGGTGGGATTGTGGAAAACAATAGAAGGTCGGATGTTGAAGATGGGCAAGGTGGGGATATGTAGGAAAACCATAGAGGTTGTGGAAGGGGAATTAGAGCAGGGTGGATTGTGTACAACCATTAGAGGTTGGAATGGGGAATACGAGGCCAGGCAGTTGGATTGTGGGAAAACCATAGAGGTTGGACTGTGGATATGAGCAAGGTTGGATTGTGGAAAACCATAGAGGTGTGGAATGTGCGAAGTTGGGCAAGGCTTGACATTGTGGAAAACCATAGAGGTTGGATATGTGGAATACTGAGGCAAGGTTGGATAGTGGAAAACCATAGAAGGTTGGAATGGGAATACTGCGGGCAAGGTTGGATTGTATGGAAAATCTTCGAGGGTGGAATGGGGAATACATGAGCAAGGTTGGATTGATGGAAAACCATAAGGTCGGAATGTTTAAATACTGGGCCAGTTGGATTGTGGGAAAACATTAGAGTTGGAATGTTGGAATACTGGGCAAGGTGGATTGGGAAAACCATAGAGGTTGAATGTGGCATACTGAGCAAGGTGGGATTTTGGAAAAACCAGAGGTTGGAATGTGGAAATACTGGCAGGTTGGATAGTGGAAAACCATAGGAGGTTGACTGTTTGGAATACTTGAGCAAGGGTAGGATGGTGAAAACCTAGAGGTTGGAATGTGGATACTGGGCAAGGTTGAATTTGTGGAAAAACCATAGAGGTGGAATGTGGAATATGAGCCAGGTTGGATTGTGGAAAACCAGAGAGGTTAGTAATGTGGAATAATGAGCCAGGTTGGCTTGTGGAAAAAAACATAGAGGTCCGGATTTATTGTTGAATACGGGCAAGGTTGGATTGTGGGAAACCATAGAGGTTTTGGAATGGGGAATACTGAGCAAGGTTGGATTGTGGAAAAAGCATGTAGATGGTTGGAATGTGGAATACTGGACAAGTGGATTGTGGCGAAACCATAGGCGTTAGCCATGGTGGAATAGTGAGCCCCCCAAGGTGTGGATTTGTGGAAAACCATAGGGCTAGAATGTGTAATATGGGGCAAGGTTGAATTGTGGATAACACGCCAGCGTAGAGGTACATGAAATGTGCGCGGAATGAGGAGCACGTTGGAGTTGTGGCAAACATAAGAGGTCGAAAATGTTGAATACTGGGCAAAGTTGATTGTGGAAACATAGAGTTTGGAAGGTGGAAGACTGGGCAAGGTTTGGATTGTGGAAAACCCAAGAGGTTGGAAAGGGGAATACTGGGCAAGGTGAATTGTCGGAAAACCATAGGAGGTGGATGTGGAATACTGGGCAAGGTTGAATTGTGGAAACCATAGAGGTCGGAATGTGGGAATTACTGATGGGCAAGGTTGGATTGTCGAACACCATAGATGGGTCGGGGGGGAAGTGGGAAACTGAGCAAGGTGGATTGTCGAAAACCATAGAGGTCGGAATGTCGAATTTGGGGCAAGGTTTGGATTGTGGAAAAACATAGCGGTTGGAATGTTGGAATACGAGCAAGGGTGGCTTGTGGAATACCATAGAGGTCGGAATGTGAAATATTGGGAAAGGTGGGATTGTGGGAAACCATAGAGGTTGGAATGGGGGAATACTGGGCAAGGTTTGGACTGTGGGAAAACCATAAAGGTGGGAATGTGGAAATGGGCAAGGTTGGATGTGGAAAACCATTAGAGGTTGGAATGCTTGGAACTTATGGCAAGGTTTCACAAATTGTGGAAAAACCAGAGAGGTCGGAATGTGGTTAACCTACTAAGCACGGTTGGATTGGGAAAACCATAGAGGTCGGAAGGTGAATATGGGCAAGGTTGGATTGTGGAAAACCACGAGGTTGAGAAGTGAATACTGAGCAAGGTTGGATTGCTGGAAAATCATAGAGGTCGGAAATGGTGAATATTTGAGGCAAGGTTGGATTGTGGGAAACCATAGAGGTATGGCATTGTGGAGTTATATACTGGGCGAAAGGTTGGACTGTGGGTTGAATGATCAGTAGAGGTGTTGGAAGTTGAATACTGGAAGGTTGGATGTGGGTGGATAAACATAGAGGTTGGAATGTGGTAATACTGGGCAAGTTTTGGCTTGTGGAAAACCACACAGAGGGTTGGAATGTGGGAATATGCGCAAGGTTGATTGGGGAAAACCAGAGGTGGAATAAGGTAATACTGAGCAAGGTTGGATAGTGGAAAACCATGAGGTTGGAATGTGGAATACTGAGCGAAGGTTTGGATTGTGGAAAACCTAGAGGTGGGAATGTGGAATAAGGGGCAAGGTTTGAATGTGGAAAACCATAGAGTTGGAGTGTGGGGAAATACTGAGATAAAGTCTGGATTGTTGCAAAACATAGAGTGGAATGTGGAAATGGGCAAGCGTTGGACGGGAGAAGACAAAGTATAGTATGTGGATCTGTGTGTAGTTCTGACGGTCAGGTAGACTGGATTGAGGCAAACCCATTAGAGAGCGTGTGGCATACTGAGTCGCTGTGAAAAATGCACACAAATGCTGCGCCAGGCTGGATTATTGGGCAAAACCACAGCATAGAGTTTGGAATGTGCGATGCAATAAGGCTAGATTGTGGACAACCAAAGACGTGTGTACTTGCGGGAATACTTGGCAAGGCTTCCTGTTTCCCCCCCCCCCCCCCTCTCCCGGTTGGCCTCTGGCTTCCCAGACCCGCCTGCTTCGGGCCACCATAGAGGTGTGGCAACTCTACGCCTATCTGAGTGCCCCCGGCTGGCTTGGGGCCCCACCCTGTCGCGGTGTGCCCTCTCCCATACTGCCCCCGGGCCCGTCCTTGGGGCACCACCGCGTCGCGGTGTGTGGGCCTTGGCCCCCCTGGCAAGGCCGTTGCCCCGGGCCCCCCCCCCCCCCGTTCCAGGTGGCCCTCTCCCCTACGGCGGCCCGGCTTCGCCTGGGGCCCCCCCTCGCGGTGTGCCCTCTCCCCCTACTGAGAGGTGGCTTGGGGCCCCCCCTCGCGGTTGTGCCCTCTAACCTCCTGCCCCCCCGGGCTGGCTTGGGGCCAAACTCTAGGGGTGTGCCCTGCTCCCCTCCTGCGCCGGCCTGGGCCGGGGCCACCCGTCGCCGTTCTCGCCCGTACCCCTCTCGCCCGGCTCGCCTGGGGCCCCCCTCGCGTGGCCTCTTCCATTGCGCCCGGCTGGCTTTGGACGGAAATCACCCTCGCGGTTGTGGCCTCTCCGCCTCCTGCCACCGGCTTGGCTTGGCGCCCCCCCTCGCGGTGTGTGCCCCTATCCCATCCTGGACACAGCGGCTGGCTTGGGGCCCCCCCTAGCGGATGTGTGACGCATAGAAACTCCTGGCCCCGGCTGGACTGGGGACAACCACCATTAGTGTTAGGCCAGTCTGCCCTGTCAACAAATCCTAAGCAAGGCTGGCACAACGGGGGGGCAAAGGCCAATTTTAGCGGTGTGAAATTATGACTACAATACTGCGAAAGGCTGATACCGTGGACTAGGTAAAAACCTATAGCGGTGTGAACTGTCCGCGCAAAACTGCGAAAGGGTCTTGATTAAGGGAAATACCATAACGGTGGCGCTTGTGAGAAGAGAAGTTTGGATGTAGTATTACTCCAACTGTCCACATATGCGGCACTTTGATGTTATACTCCCCGCCCCCACACTGTCCATTCTTTTACGATATATTTTTCTCTTTGGATATACTATTAACCTGCCCCGGTGTTATTTAGGTAAGAATTCCCAATAAGTTACAAGTCTGTTTCTGCTTTACCAAAGAAAGAATTCAGTTTACAGTGAAATGATATAGTCCATATTGCGTTGCAAAAAAAACGTGCGGTCACACCTTGAGTGAAAACCTCAACACAGAGAGCTATGGAATGTCTCAGAATGTTAGATGTGAAATCTGCTCATATTGAGAGTCACTGGGAAGGACCGCTGGAGCGATGAGCAGATCAGGAGGCCAGGCCGTGGGCAGCTCACAACCAGAGCATTGCAGCTACCAAGTGTAGCAAGCACGAGAAGGATGCTCCTGCCGGTTACTTATGGTTAGATTGTCATAGGGTAGAGGTCCTTGTTATAGACTCAGCACCACTGAAATTAGGACCCATTCCCAATTTATGTAGAGAAACTGACTGGCATGTGACAAAAATTCAGAAAATCTCGGGCACATCATCAGCTGTATCGGGATACTGGGAGGAGCAAGGTTAGCTAAAGACAACACGCTTGGACAAGTCACTGAAAAATGTGTTGCTGTCTATCGATTTTCAATACCCTTGTATGTTCTTCTGTCCGATATAGCAACATTGCTGGACAGTTATTGAGCAGAAAAGGGTCCACCTGTGATTTCAATAACTGGGCGTTTTCAGGGTTTAAAGTTTAAGATACTGTAGGGGGGGAAGGTGATGAAATCTGGTATTTTAGTTCTTTATGTAAAAAGCAAAAGAGCTCCCTCACTTCCTAATATTGTATGGTTTCTCTTGCAACGATAATGATCGTTGATCGTTTGTCGACTTGTGGATGAACGCATGAATGGATAGGTTGGGAAAACTACGGCCGATAGTGTGGTCCTCCAATTAGACCCCCGGCTTTTGCACCACCAGCAGTCCTTCCTCTTGGCAAATCGTCGTAAGCCTCAAACAGTCGGTCAAGGTTGGAAGGATTGCAACGTGTACCCAGCTTAAGGAGATCGGTGTGGGAAATGTATGGGGAACACGTATCACTGTCCAAAATCTTTAAAAAAAAAACAAAACTTTCAGTACAGAAACTTTATGCTTGGCTTTCTGTTGTTTATAGGCAATCCTTGTAGTATTGAGTTCAAAAAAAAATTGTACAAGCTTGAAATTTGGAATTTACAAATTGAAAATAGTTCCGACCCACTTTGGGAAAATCCCAGGACAGACAAGTTCCGACACACTGCTCAAAGTCCGAGTTTCGCGTCGGCATCAGAAATGGAGGTTCAGATTTGGGTCTATCTTTATGACAGACCGTGAAAGTGCCTGTCCAAGAGCACCTTTGATCGTAGAGTGGGCGATTTATTTTCTCCACAGGACTCATCAAGGGGTCGGATGCTGATTTACCTCCTTATATTTGTTGTATGTTTCCCGCATGCTTTTATAGCAACGATATACGGGACGTTGATGTGGAGATGTACAGAAAAAGTTTTTTCTGGTGCGTTTTCATCGCAGATTTCAAGATTGATACTTAACGGGGCAGTTGAGTGCAAAATACATCTTAATTTTAGAAAAAGAGCAGTAATTTTCATTCCCAATGACCTTAACCTGCCCATTCAGCATTGTGTGTCTGTGTACAATATAATGAAACCAAACACTCTGAAACTCTGTAGTTTGCAGGACCCCTAGTAGAGAACCGGTTATGGTTTCTGAGCCCTTGACGCACCCCAGCGCCTGGGGTTGATTCAGTTGCTCAGTAGAGATCTGAGCATCTTGACCCATCCAAACAGACAATCATTAGAAATTACTGTTAGGAACATTCCAAGGATGTGGTGGCATCCTGGGAAGAAGAAGGACCGGTAATGTTCAGCTCACGTCCTGTCAAAAGCGGGGAACAGCATAAGGGTTATATGCACAATCACACTGATTTTTTCAAAATTAGGAACTGCAGGTGAGAATATGGAGATAACTTAAGAAGGCATTACAACAAACTGACAATTAACAAATATTGATCATTTCCACGTACTGTCCCTTTAAGTTCCCTTAGTTCCTGATTTAAGTTCCCTAAGTATGGTCCAGACGCCATAGTAGGATGTTCAGGAACCCTGTTAGGGTTTCGGTTACCATCTGCTCATTAAAAAAAGTGTAATAGCATTAGTAGGGGCTGTGCGGGTTGGAAGTTTGTTGGGAATGTGGTTGTTATGGCCAATGAAATTGCCATAAAACCAGGGGTAGAACTTTTTTGCTAGCAATTGCTGTCATACAACACGGTATTTTTTAACAGCAGACCGTCTTAAACCAGTATTTTAAATAATACTCTCATAACTTATAATATAACAACAAATATATAGGGTAATAAAATTCGAATGGTTTGAATTGAGGCGGGTAATGTAAATGCCGACCGGAAAAATGAATGGGTAATCACCCATATAAAATACTACGACATTAAAAGAGAAGATGATATTAATAACCAAAAGAGACAGTTATTAGGATTATAATATTAAGTTTCATATATATTATATAGGAAACCTGCATTAGCAGTGTTAGATTTTAAGGAGGCCCATTCACGCGATGCAAGTATTCGGAATGTTGTACTGCGTGGATTTGGTCGCTTTGCTTAACCCTCTTATTGGCTACAGGATGTGGACGTTATTCACGTGGAGGCAGGCAAACAGCAGAGTGAACTTAGGAGCTTTAGCAGGTCATCAGCCAGCTCACAGTGAGAGGACAACGCCCAACCTTACCCTTCCCTTGGAGGTTACAATATCATATATAATAAAACCCCTTAAGTGTGTGTCCCTGTGTCGTGTGGTGTGTTTCACTGCAGTTCCTATGGGACTCACCACTAGAGGGAGAGTCTCTTGCAGTTCCTATTGACTCACACTAGAGGGAGAGTTCTCTGCAATTCCTATTGACTTCACCACTAGAGGGAGAGTCTCTGAATTTCCTATTGACTCACCACTAGAGGAAGAGTGTCTGCAGTCTATTGACTAACCACTAGAGGGAGAAACACAGGAAACACAAAGCGGGGAGAACAGCAAATAATTATAACGACGTGCAGGTAAGGTTTGCTTGGACAGGGGCCCGGGATTTGGGACAGCGGGGCCCCTGGATTTGGACAGAGGGGGGGCCTGGATTGGAGCAGATGGGGGGCCTGGGATTGGACAGAGGGGGGGGCCTTGATTTGGTACCAAAGGAGGGGCTGGATTTGGGGACAAGAGGGGGGCCTCTGGATTTAGGGACAGAGGGGGCCCCTGGCCTTGGACAGAGGGGGGACTCTGGCCTGGACACTAAGACGGTACATGGCCTTGGGCACATGGAGGAGGCCTATGGCCTTTGGACACTAAGGGGGCACTCTGTTGCTGCGCTAGCGGCTTCCCCGTGTTATTGTAGCATAAGGACACTAGTTTACTAATAATTATTTTTTCTGTAGCTTTTGTGTGACCGGTCGGAGGGAAACAGGACGAAATTCTGCAGTTGATTTAAAAATGTCCGGGTGCAGTGAATAATTGGAGGAAAAGGTTTTTTAATGTTTAATTTAAATAACAGGCTGAGCCAGAAGTTGATGAATAAAGGAATTCCGGCTGGGATTGGTGTGGACGGGCACAATGGTTGATGTGGGAAATAAATTACCAGGAGGTTATTGGAAAAGGTTTTAAGGAAATGAATGGAGAATTTTTGATGTTATTTTAAAGTTAATAAATTGATGCCGCCATTCTTCCCACAGTTGTTTGTGTCAGTGTCTTATTTAAGGTGGTTTTATGATCAATTATGTTCGCTGCGTATTATTACCATGATTTGAGTGTAGAAAACTAAAACCTTTTCACTAATTAAAAGAGAAAGATGTCATGAAAAACGACAAATCCCAGCATTCTTTGGTTGGAATTCTAAAAAGTGTAAATTGATTTTAGTGTTTTTCAGAGTTGATTGGCCACTTTCAACACATACAACAGAGTTGACAGCCGCCCCCTGTGATTGCAGTTGATCCAATATAACCAAGTAAAGACAGATTAGCGTGTCTCCCAAGGTTTTGTTTGTCTTGATTATGGGAATGGCAGGGGGCTACATCAGATGTGCCCAGCAGGGCTAGAGAGATTAACCCCTGGAATCAAAGTAAAAGGTCTACGCTGGGACCCCTATCAGCTTCCTGCACAGACGTCGTCATCTGTTATCCCCCCTTATCTGATTCCTCACTTTAAATATTTTCTCTTGGACTATTCCCATTGGAGACGAACAGTGCAGTGTTATGCTAAACACGGCCCAGTACTGCTAATGTTGTCTAAACTGGATCTGACATTATAATATCTATTTTTTATAAATGATATCTATATATTTATTTCCAGTACTTTTTAGATTGAAATGATGACTGGTTCCAGGCCAGGGGGAACTACGGGAAACATCCAGCAGGGTACATTTTCCAATGCCAAAATGCGGAATACCACGTGAAATACATCCCCTGTCATTGGAGACGTTTTCGACACTATCATCGACGTCAGTCATGATTAGTCCCTCCAGCAGTTTCTATGACCCACTCTCAATCATGTGAATCCAAGGTGTAGTGCGGGTATTCCCCACTGAGAACCCCTACCATGTGAGTGCTAAGCAATACGGCTAATTCCTATTTCTACCAAACAAGGTACTACACTGGTACTATAATGTATTCACTTTCTGGGATGTTCAATATGGTCTAATGAAGTCTAGCTTATCTCCTGCAGAGTACCCATTGATGCTTATATACTGTGGCCAATCCCACCTGTTGGAGAACCAGTTAATTAACAAACTTTCCAGACGCAACAGGACTTTCCTTCAGTTCGTTCTTAGTCACAAAACATGCAAGTTATTTCGTGGGATATCACAGGTCTGGCAGTGGGCGGGGATATGCTGAGCTGTAAATTACCAGCAGGGTATTATTTTATGAAAGCCTTTTGACACCACATTCTATGATTAGTATTTTTAACATGGAACCCGCAGGACAATAAAAAAATTTAGCAAGATGAAGAGATGTGGATGGGACACTTCCCAGAAGTCCAGGGAATTGCTCCATTGCAATCGGGAGCCAGCGGTCGGATTACCATTACATAGAGGGGTATGGAAATGTATCATTACACGGGGGTATGAAATTTCTTAGTGCCATTGGCCTTGCAGGTCTACCCAACTCTGCTTGCCTTCATTTACTACCAAAAGAGATTGCCAAAAATCTATGAAATTAATAAAATTCTGCATATTAATATTTACCCCAAACAAAGGCAAAACAGGAAATCATTTCAAGGACAACAATATAAAAAAAAAAAAAAAAAAATCGCCCCAATTACATGTCCACACTGCAAGCATGTGACATTGCTCATCCCTTACAGCCATGCTTCCCTCCCTTAGATATCATTTACAGCAAGCATTAAGTTGCTAAAAAGCCCGCCTCCTAGACAGCCAGGGCCAGGGTAACATAACACTTGTTATGGTGAGGAATGTCTGTTAAATCCTCCCTCCTCCCCCTCCTCTGCCAGTCAAACAAACTTGGTGAAAATGTTCAAGCTCATGGCGGGGTGGGGTGGAGGAGTGTTGTTCTCGGCATGCTTAGTTTTGAAGTAGTGACAGTGAAGGGGATAGAATTGTTTATGCCGTGCATTGCACAGAATGGAAAATGAAAATGCTTTGAACAGGCTGAGAGAGGCTGGGAATCAGGAAATAAATGTATGGGGGGGATGCACACCTTAACTCTTTTTAAAGCAATTTATTTTATAAAAATGCATTGAGGCCTTAAAGTTATGTTCCTTAAGAACTATTAAAAAATTGGTTTAAGGTAAAACTAATATTTTAAAGCATTGAAAAAGTTACATCTAACTGATGTGTCCTAGAAGCACCACCGTGATGTACACTGGGTTGTAGGTTTGGTAGTTCGGCGCCCATGACAGTTCCCTCGCCTGCTGCTAGCAGTGTGATGATGGAAGAGCCAGCACTCTGACCAGAGCAAATTGTAACCTTGTTTGCCCCCAAGCTCCCGAGTATTTGATCTTTGTCCCGCCGTGGCATTTACGTTTTCAAAATTTAGAACAGAGGTTTAAAAATTCCAATCATTATACTTTACAACCAAAGAGTTATTTTTGACCACGTTGTAAAATAATGCCATATGTCCATCGATGGGCCACAGTCAAGTCGGCACAGCAGTAGTTTATGACCATGGAAACGATCAATATTGAAAAAAAACTAGTGAAAAGTGTGAAGGGCATTATCTTTTTTTTTGACATTTTAGTCTCCCCTTTAAATCACAAACAAGGGATGGGAGATACAGGGTGCTTCATTTACCCAAGACTGCTATCGACTCTCTGGTAAATGCTCATTTTGCAATTAAACATCACTTTGGCAAATGTCACTGTGGGATTTAGCCGCTTGCCTGAGCGTTAAAATCCTGCGTTAAACTAACGCAAACATGATAATTAAATCCCGACGTCAGGGTGGCGGGTGATTTGTGCATAAACCCGCCATCTGACTCTAACATGGACCGGCCGAACCAGGAATCTGACTCAGATTTGTACGAACCAGTGTTAGCGCGATTTAACTCCATATATTTTGCCCAGCGACTGTGGTAAATGAGCCCCACAGTGTTTCCTATGTGCTAGTTGCTGTAGGGGTTGCTATTGGTATACTCTATTTAGATTCAAAAAAATGTGCTGGCGTCGTGCACAGTGTACTATGATACTTTTAACAAATCCCGAAAGGTAAAACCACTTAACGGTGCAACTTGGTCTCAGCAGTCTCTTAACTCTCAAGAGTGACTGCCTCATTTATTGTGTGATTGTACAAACATTACAAAATGGGCCTTGTTTCAACACAACCTCCCTCTATATATATGGCCAAGATTCATAAATATTTGCAAAAACTCAGGAGCTTATGTACATACAAATAGCTCGTTATGAGCTTGCCAAAAGAGCTGGGATAAAATTTATCAACAATAAAGGAAATATTCTCATGTACATACACTCATAAAAACAACAGACAATGTTATGATATTTCGCACATACTTAAAGGTTTTTTTTTTTTAGGCTACTCCCAGTTCTTTCTCATATTTACTCTATTGCCAATTTGCAGTGCGATAGGGTCACACCCACCTGGGCCACCTATCTCACATCGGGGCCCAGGACTTGGAAGCCCCGACATCACCCGCCTCATACCCTTGAAGATTGAATACCAAAAATTCCCTTTAATACATACTTATTCTGTTTTTTAGTATCCATTAAATGGTATCATCACAATATACAGGGAACATAACTAAAAGGACGGACCACCCTTTTGTTTACGGTGGTAGCGGGTGGTCGGTGTGTGCGTACAAGTTATAAAAGTAGATTGCGGTCTCAGGCCGCCCCTGTGGTGGGAAGGAAGGATGTGTGTCGGGGCCTGCCATAAACAAAGTTTGGGGACCCCCCTAGCAATAATAAGAGCAATTTAACAAAACATTTGCACAATGTATTATGGTTGTATTGGAAATCAATTGGTGAAATATTTTCAGTGCGCATTGACTTTTGCAATTTCATATATGTCTAGGAATATTGGTGGCTCTTTGTTGTAGTTGGGACCTCATCCTCAATATATTATTTGTGTATAGGATATTGTATGAAATTTATCCATGGTAGTGTTTTAAGGTTTCGTTGACACTCCCAACATGCAGCAATGTGTACGAACGGATGTTTAGAACGATAATCGCCATGTATGGGGCACTTTATCAGCCAAAAATGGCAGCGCGTTCGGGGATCTTTTGCGCTTTTTTCACACCGGCAGATCTCCAAACAGCGCCGTTCGCCGATAAAGTGACCTACACGGACGAAACCTGCCGTTCGTACACATCGTAGCTCGGCACCCGCGATCCACATGTGTACGAAACCTTTAGTATTACCGTTTGGATTAAAACAGACAATCGAAAGAAGTGTGAAATTCCTGACACAAAGATGATAATAAATGCCTCCTGGGCCCCCTAACATTTCATATTATCTGCACACTGGCATCTTTATAAACAAAGGGTTTAGTTTAGTATACATACTGTGATCACATGAAATGAAAAACCTTCCAACCACGTCAAGGTAACCCAGTACGGAGGGTCCCTAACTTCTAACCTTTTATACTTTAATTACTTTTAGCAAACTTTTGCCATTTCCCATACTTGCACACTGGATCCTAGTTAGACAGGCTTTTCTCACTTCCCCTGCCCCTTGGTTTTTATAAGTGAGGGGAAGAGGTGCTGCCCCATGCCATTCTTTATATTAAAGGAATAGATCTTCCCAGTTAAAGGGACATGTTGGGGGGTGCTACTACACCATGGAAGTTGCTTCTCTTACCTTTTTCTGTTTTCAGGGTATGAACTAGGTTATTGTACAATTGGGGAAGTATTTCTTATCAATAAATGATTCTTATCCACAAGATAAGGATTTTGAAATTGACATTTTAACTTATTGTAATAAAGTACTAAACGTAGCCACAAGGGGCATTGATTTAAACTGCCGTGGGTATAAAGTCTGTGGGTGTTTTCATGACCTCCTTTATTTCGTGGGTCAAGCTAAGAAGGATCAACATCTTTTATATGCCTAAATGGCTGACTTAAAATCTTAACTAAAGATACGGAAAAAGGAATGTTAATGATAACTAAAGCATCACTCTAAAAAATCCTTGCGCTATAGTAGAGATAATATAAGCTAAGGATTCCAAGAAAACGTTATTTGATAGTATCCTTATACAACCAAACGACAAGTGAAACACACATCAAACTCTAATTATTAATAATCTACAAAACCGAGCGTCCCGCTTCCACAACCCATCCCTCCAAAAACCATCTAAAACCTAATAATCTATTAAGGGGCCCCTTTTATGCAAGGCTATAGTCACAAGACACAAGGTTGTTCTTGAATCGTATGGATGTACCCCTCCTATGGGGTTAGGTTATACTTCGGAGTATGTGCTATGGTATTTACTATAATAGTTTGACGTATTGAGCAAATGTTTGTAGGTTTGGTTCCTCTGGATATATATATATATATATATAGTTGTGCTCATCCGCCACTCGTTCACTAGTTAAGGGAATGCAGGGTGCTTGCCGAGTAGATGTGCACATAAGGAGTAAATGAGCGGAGCACTTCTGGGTCTTTTAGAAGGATTTATAGTAATCAAATGAAAGTAGGCAGCCTGAACCTACGCGTTTCAGCCCATGTCCTAGGGCCGTCCTACATATATATATATATATATATATATTATATAGATATATCACACGGCCGCCACTCCTGGACAGGCCAATAACAAAGATATACCCATTTGAATCTTTTATTTTTGCAGAAAATTCTCGAGTATTTTCTGTTTTACTCCTCCACCCTTTTACAACGAGATTAAATGTAAGCTGGTTTGGAGATTTTCCCTCACCGCCCCCTGATGAATCAGACTGAGGCATGTCTGAGCTCACTGAGCTCAGTAACTGCAGTGATGTCTGCACTATCGATTTTAGTGTTATCTTTAGTTTAGGAAAGACCTAAAAAGACAAGCTGACACCTCTTTCTAATCAGCGTTTGTAGCCTGATTTATATCGAAGCTGTCATTGGCTATAAAACTGGTTAAATTTCAATCGGATGCTATCGGCTCCATATGTTAATGTTAAGGACATAGAAATTTATTCCACTCATAGTTGGAACTTGGATGGGATTGTCTTTTTTATCTTACTGTGTGTACACAAGGATTATCCTTTCTAAGCATTTCTTTTATTTAAACAACTATGGATTGTAAGTACGAGATGACTTGAGCCCAAACCCAGTTTCAAAGTTTTTTTTACAGATCCGGACTGATTAGGATTTTTCGAACTTTTACAACTTTTTCCCATAATAATGTATCATATGAATGCTGAAGAATTTCCGAATTTGAGGATTCCATTTTCGGAGTTTGTTAATTTGT
Organism: Hymenochirus boettgeri; assembly: GCA_019447015.1. Taxonomy (NCBI): domain Eukaryota; kingdom Metazoa; phylum Chordata; class Amphibia; order Anura; family Pipidae; genus Hymenochirus; species Hymenochirus boettgeri. Next base: position 216,296,375 of record CM033469.1, read on the forward strand.
GCAAGTGATTCCGCCAATGACTAATCAACTCCAACTTCAGTTCTATCTTTTGTATCAGTGCCAGCTAGAGATGAACACACAAACCCGAATTCGAACCCGAGTTGGGACGAACTCAAACTATTCTTAATATTCGGTTCGAAACTATTCTTTTCCGGAATACGTTGGATGTATTTTCGTCTCATTAATCGTTATATCTCATATGATTAATTACAAATTTACAGACCGTTCGCAAACCCTAGACAACTCGTTCGCTAACCCCTCTAAAATGTCATTGTGGGTTTCGGATTTCCTGAATATAGCGGATCATTTTACTACCCTGCAGTAGATGTATGTTCGCTTTCCCTCGAAAGTAACGTTTGTGTTTCGATAACCCTTGAAAGTATTGTTCGTTTTCGATAATCCCGAAGTATTGTTAGATTTCGGTAACACTCTAATTTTGGTTCTATTTTTTCGCTACCCATCGAAAAGTATCGTGTCTCCATCGAACTTGGCTGTTATACACCTCTAATGTAGCTTGAGCAAAACCGCACAATTGCTTCTGCTCGTGTTTTTTACGAACGTGTTTTAACAAGTTTTGGTGAGTGACATTTTCCCCAGGCCATTGTCCCAGGTGCCACAGTACATTACAGTAATTTACATTGTTAGTTTATCTGTTAAATCAACGGACTTTTGAAACTATCACTCTCCATTGACTTTAATGGTCCGGATTAGAACTTTACTGAAGTGTCGGCCATCTCAGTGCGCCAACCCCTGGACTTCTCAATTCAGTGTATGGTAAAAAGTACAGAATTTATTAACCCCTCAATTCCATATTGGGAGGTTTACCGAATGTTGACTGAACACACAAAATATGGGTTAACGAATGCGGAATGTGGAGCATGACAGTAACATGTGTTTGTGATGGAAGTTTTTTTTTTCAGTTCTGGATATGTGTGTACATGTTCCCCAGACCATATCCACGGTCCGCAGAGTCATGTACAGTATTTACCATTGCTATTTGACTTATCTAGAGTAGTAAGGTACAATGTTCGGTTTTTGGATTTTTTTCGAAGTTCACAAACGAGAATGATTTAGGAAGTTCGGCATTTTAATTGTAAGCTCTTTGGAAAACCTCAACTCAGCAGCCGTGATACAGTACGTATTTAGCCTTTACTGTACATTTATATATTATGTCATTTCCTGCTCTGAAGACGGTCCCTAGTAGACTGAAACACGTTGATGTTGATCTGTTGAATTGTTTATAATAAATCTTTGTTGTTTTAATCCATGATGGCAGTGCTCCATAATCGGTATCCTCTTCATATTATTAGTATCATATATAATTTCTGACGACCAAGGGCAGCTTGGAGTTTGTAGTTTCCAAACATTGGAGGGCCAGCAGGTTTGACAATCTCTGGTTATAGACTGTGTGGTGCTTAAACCCCTTGTTTGTATACTTCTGTAATGTTATACGTACAGGGCTGGCCATGTTACCCAGGTGGGCGCTTAATAAACAATCACATTCATACATATAGATCGTTTCTAAGCCTTTTTCTCTTTTCCACATCTCTTTACTGTTTTTTCACCACAGGTCTTGTCTCTCCTTGTTCAGGGACTTACCAGGAAATCTTCAAAAAGGAAGTCGGCAATAGGCAATTAACCTGCACCGGGAGGGAAACCAGATGGGTGTAAATAAATACGTGGTGTGACATCTATCTACAACACGCTGGCTATGTATTTCTGTTACTGCAAATCCCCTAAGGGTGAAATTCTGGACTATAAGAATTCAGGATTTTCTCGTCGGTGATCGGTAACATTATTATATGGCAAGGTGTATATTGGGTTAAAAAATCGATTGGTAGACTGTCTGGTGTGGAACCAAAAGATCCAACACCGTTGCCTATACATCTAAAACCATGGGTAAAATATGCCTCCACTCCGATCCCATATATTTTGTCCGATCCAGATCCTGCTGAACATGCATGTGCCTGATCATTGCTGCTTTCTGTAGGGAATCTGTGGCGAAGTTTCCTGGGGTATCCAAAACTATTTAACATGGTTTACAAAATACGGCCATTATATAGACGACTAACACAACAAGCAACTGAATCTCCTGTAATTATTTTCCTTTATAAAAAAAAAAATTTTGAGTTGCTTAGCTATGTCATCAGTGAAAATATGATGTTCTTGTTATGTCATAAAGTGTCCATAACTTAACGTTTAAAACTTGTGTATTTCAGGAAATGGTTGCACCCCTTCTTGTCAAATATAAGAATTAAAGGTCACCTAAGGTCTCTTGTGCTTTATATGATAATGAACATCATTTTATATATATAAGTGTGATGGTGCTTGACCTATTAGGAAAAGACGATCCCTGCCCCGACGAGCTTTACCATCTATGTGGGAGGACAACAACACAGATACCAGTGGGGGAGGAATAAAGTGCTCAGATAATAGTGCTGGAATATAATGTTGATACTTTGAAACAACACATGAAAATACACAATGGAAATATTTTGATAACTAAGCAGAGACATGATTAGGATTTATAATTGATAAGTACAACTATATTCAGTTGATTGACATGAAGACAAGTCTGGATCACACGGTCAGTATTACCAAAAAATTGATTCTAAATATTGACCCTGTGTATGAGCCATCTGTTATCGCGTGGATTGTGAAGTTTAAAAATTCCCCCAACACCATCTACGCCCACATTAGGTGATACCTACCCAAGATAAATGGTTGCAAGGTGGTTAAAATTTAATTGGAACATTACTGTATCAGGATGGGACGGTTGGCTGCACATCTTGCCAGCTACTGAGCGTGTATGGCCAACTTTAACTACTATTATTATTTAAACTAATTTGATATGGATGTGTTGTCTCTTCCTACTAGGCTAATTGGCCGCTGGTTAATACCTACATAGCCAAATCTCATTTAGAGACCAGACCCAAAGGTCTGGTACAACAGATGATCGATCAATCATTTTGGCAGATAATCTTAGTTGATGTCGCAAAATCTTGAACCTGTCTGATCACCAAAATCTATATTTAGCCAAAATTCAAATAAATCAGCAGACTTCTATTATTCCGGAGCTGAAAGACCCCATTGTTTATTGTTAAGAATATAAGTCCCGGTGACACCTGATGGAAGACTACTGATGCATTAAAGGTACGCTCACTGTCGTGGGTTCAGTGCAAGGCGTGAGATATAGTCACGCTCTGAGAGCTTTTTAAGCATGTAGTGGAGCTGTCAGCTGCACACAAGCGGAATTGTTAACAGCTCGTGATTTGGTACACGCAGAGTTCACATTAGCACCCAGGATTTCAGGCCTAAGCTTTCCAAGGTAGAGTTTTTCAAGTTGTTTTTCTGAGCTGGCAGGATGTCACAAGATCTCTTCCTCCTCTGTCCACAATCCAATTCTGCGCAGGTCCACTTTCTCCCTCATCTGTCTTCAAAGATTTGGTTGTTTCTCCTTAAACTTTATCATTTAGACAGCTTGTGGATCACAATGAGTGTTCTCTCTTCCCAAGCCCTAATTCAGATAATATGAATAAATGCGTAATTAAGCTGACATCACAATGGAGCGGCACAAATTTTCTCAGGCTCTGTTAGTTAAAGTTTAGTTTTATATGTCATGTGCTAAAATCAGATGTTTATAACTTTACACATGACCAACTTGCACGTTTGTACTTGGATAGTAATTATTAATTTGGCAAGCAAATGGAACGAAAGATTCCAAAAATAAAAGATCATGTTTTCCCCCTCGATAATTAAAACAGAAATAGAAAACAGTGAAATTATAAGCCTTCACAACTTCTTCTGAGTCTATCAAAACCATCCCAGGAATTCCTTTATGAAACGCCCAATCTATATGAGCTCTCACTAACGCAATTCTGGTTTTTGGGCATTAACATGAAGACAATCCCCATAACATGAATGGACATCAATAAGTGTCCAAACAACACACGCTGTGATTGTGAGTCTAGACCGCCAACGCAAAATGTTTTACCAAATGGCCCAACTACTATTAAATGTATGGGCGTTCGGTTGGACATTGTTGATGGAATGCAGGTGTGGATTGTAAACAAAGTCCCCAATAGCGCCTATATAGTTAAAGATACTGTCCTAACACTCAGTTTTTGGTAACACATAAAGCGAGTCCTCCGAGCTTAAGGCAATAGCTACTCTCTGTACAATGTTGCTTTAGAATAAATACAATATAATACACATAGAGGCTTTGTATTAAATTATTAAATTCTATATAGGATGAACATATTTAACATAAGTTCCTGGGAAACTAACCCACCGTTACAACATAAGTTCCTCTTACAAACATAGCCATGACTTGTGTATTTTTCTATTATTGCAAAATGTGGAAACTTGCCACGAATGGAAACTCAAATGCATATGTAGCCAGTAGCCATAAGTAACTAGTATTTGTTTGGTTCTATACGGCCTGTTGCAACAGTGGTAGTATTTTGCTCACAAGAATTTGTCACTGTCAAAACGACATTTTGGTTCTAAGTAGTGACATTGGTTCTAAGTAGTGACATTTGGTTCTAAGTAGTGATTTGGTTTCTCAGTAGTGACATTTGGTTCTAAGTAGTGACATTGGTTTCTAAGTAGTGACATTTGTTCTAAGTAGTGACATTTGGTTCTAAGTATGACATTTGGTTCAATAGTGACATTTGTTCTAATGTCAAGTGACTTTGGTTCTAAGTAGTGACATTTTGGTTCTAAGTAGTGACCTTGTTTATGGCATTCGTTAGTTAAGTAGTGACATTTGGTTCTAAGTAGTGACATTTGTTCTAATCGTTACAGTTAGTTGATTGGTTGAAAACTGAACTTTTCGTCGAAAAATTCAAAATTCTGTTTTGAAAAATGTCTATCGAAATTCTCATAGAAAATGTTGAAAAGACATTGATAATCAAAATTCATTGGGTTAAATGAGTTTTCAAAGACGAAACTAAATTCACCATTTGCTCATCAATCACACAACAAAACTTGGCTTTGAGGAAGAACCATTGAAAAAACCTTTGTATAGTGCGTCCCTTGGGAGCCTTGGACAATATCCCTGTTTTTGCCCTATAATAAAACCAGCCAATTAGAAATGCAACCTGAGAACCATGTGGAATATGATTGCTCCGAACACCAGTTGATATAATCCTCTAGCAGACACAATCTGAACTTTATCTGGCTTCACGTTTGAAATTGACTTGCAATCATTAGGCCCACAATCATGTTTAAAATCAACATCCAGGTTTTCTATTTCATTTCAATGTGTCCACCTGATTCCCCTGTGGGGAAAAAAGATAAAAAAACTCAGTCCTCGCCTTTAATGAATTTTTTATAGGTTAATTGCCAGATTAGGTTCAAATTTACAGAAAATCCAATACACAACCTTAAAATGTAAGTTTATCAATAATGAGAAAAAGAGAACTAAGTACAAACCTTTCCCTTTCCCTTTACTTATTACAACACCTAAGCCCTTTGAGAACATCCACTTCAGATGTCACAAAACATTGGAGTTTTGCTCCATGTTAATTTCGTATTTTTTAAGTATTCTTGCTTTGTTTTAATTTTTTTCACTTGCATATTTTTAGTTTACTTCCAAGTTAGGGCTGAGGCGAATGTTTGGCTTGTGCTATTATGTGTAGCACCACCCACATCCAAAAGTTATTGTTTTGTTTTACTGGGTTACTGCTGTAGATATGCACTCTGATGGGTTATATTGTGGTTAAAACTACACATACCTAAAGGATTTAGGGCCCATACACTACGTTAAGACATTAGGCTAGAACACACTATAAACGATCTTCCTCAAGATAAAAAACTGCTGCTTGTACAATTTGGTGGTATTTAACCACCATTATAATCGATCTCATTCTCAAATCTACTTAGTGTCTGCCTAGTTTAGGGCAGCTAAGAATGAATTGGAATTTTGGGGATGATTTAAAGCAAAATCACTTGCTGCATCTGCATGCAAAGACGGCTGGGTACACATGACATAGCTATTTGTGTCCGAAATCCTGAGACGGTCACTGCTCGCCGGGACAAATGACTTGTTATTCATGGCAAAGTGGCCTCGGCCGACCAGTGCGCAGATTCGTGCGGTCCCATAGGGAACCGCACGTATCGCCCGTGATTTAACAACGGACCCAAACGCCCGTTCGGACTAGGGGGCAACCGAACTCGGTCATGGTCCGGCCGCCCCACACACCAAACGAATATTCCTGGTCCGACCGACTGAGACACGGCCTATCAGTCAGTCGGAATTATTGCTGGTGTGTTACCAGGCCTAAGGCTGTGCCACATTGTCTGGACAAACAACTCACGTGAAAAGCCCCATCCCGGCGTTACTGTCCCCTGTTTCTGGCGTTCGCACTATGTTGCACCTTGGGGCAGATACGCTCCATAAAAGTTGCTGAAAGCGCGCGAATGGGTCACACCACCTTTGGAGCACTGCTCTGCAATCGCACAGGCTAAACGGATGCATCGGTCGGTGTGAGAAAAGGAGCTGTAGCCTTGCCCATAAGAGTTTAAAGCGGGGTGATTTCATTGGCCCTGTAGATGCTGTACCGCTTTATGTAGTAATAATCCCCCCCCCCCCGTTTCGAACGATCCGGATTTCTATTCAGAGCTGACAGTTTTCGAAATCTGCGTAATCCGCAAATTTCTTAAAAAACTTTTTAAAATTGGGAACATTTCCATTCACAAACAATAAAAAAAAACAAACATGTGACAAAAACATTTGAAAATTGTCATTAAAATCCTATCGAATGATTAAAAATTCCAAATAATCCTGATTTCAATTTGGTTTGAATTACCAGTTATCATTAACTAATGAATAGGCATATTTAATCGCGCAGTTGTATACAGCCATTGGAAGAAAACAAGCTGGAGAAATCTTGTCTCTCCTGCCTCCTATTAACTACAGTAACATGACAGAAAGTCCAAAATATCTCAATGAGGACTCAATTAAGAAAGGTGATACCACTTTTCAGCCGTAGATGCTCATCTTGCCTATCAAGGGTCTTTTCCTCATTCCCATTAGAATATCAGGACCTGCAAACTAGCAGAAGATTCTCTAATTGAGATTAAGTGGGGCTTTCAAATGCTTTGTGACTTCAGACAGGAATCCCTTCTATGATGATAAACCACAACAATGAAAATAAATAAATTAAAACTTACAACCAATAAGCCAGAAGGAGAATTTTGTGAATTACGTATTTCATGATAGTGATCGAATATACATTCATCTAGTTTTGATAAACACATATTACTGAGTTTATAACCTCTTACACTGTAGTTATGCATAATAAACCTTGTACTGAAGTACGGTATAAATATATACACATTATTGTAGTTATGATAATAAACACATTACTGTAGTTTGAAAAAACCATTACTGTAGATATGAAAAACACATTCTGTAGTTTATGATAATAAACCACATTATGTAGTTATGATAAAAACACTTACTGTAGTTATTGAATTATAAACACATTATTTAGTTATGATAATAACACCACTTCCTTAGTTTGATGATATAAACACATTACTGTAGTTATGTAATAACACATTAATGCTGTGTTTATGATAATAAACAGATTACTGTGTAGATATAAATATTATATACACATATGTGTATAAATAAACCATTACTGTGTTATAATAGACACATTATTTTAGTTATGATAATTATTCACATAGTACTGTAGTTGTGATAAAACACATCATTGTAGTAATGACTTATAAACACAAAGCACTGACTGTAGTTATGAATAAAAAATTATGTGTAGTGACTATAGTAAAGACTTAGTGTAATTATGATATAAACCACTATTAAACAATATTGTAGGGTATAAGACACACATTACTTGCAGTATGATAACAACACATTACTGTAGTTTAATAATAATAAACATTATTACTGTAGTGATAATAACACACATTACTGGTAGTTATGATAATAAACATAATTACTGTAGTCATAAAAAATTAAGAATAATAATAATAAACACATTACTGGTTGGTTTGATATAAAACATTACTGTTAGTATGTAATAACCACATAGCTGTAGATATTAGGATAACACTCGTTATGATTAAACTTAGGCATAGTTTGATAATAAACACATTACATGTAGTTCTGATAATCAAAGACATTGGACCTATGTTATATAATAAAAACTGTGTTAAATACATTACCGTTCGTTATGATAATAAACACATTACTGTGTTATAATAATTAAACATTACTATAGTGAGATATAACAATACTAGCGATATAAACACATTGTAGTTGTGATAATAAACACATACTATGGTTATGATACTAAACACATTTTAGCATGATACAGCTTACGGTTAGATACTAAACACATTACTGTAGTGTCTGATAATAACACATTACTTAGCAAGCTTACTGATTGTAATAAACACATTAATTGTAGCGTTCGAGTAATAACAACAAACATTACCTGCTAGTATATATAAACACTTTACTGTAGTTATGATAATAACGATTACTACTATATATATCCCTGTAGTTATGATAATAAACACATTCACTGTAGTTATGATATAAACACATTACTGTGTTATGATTTAACGACTTATGTAGCTATAAACACATACTACTAATACATTACTGTAGTTATGATAATAACACCACTGTAGTTTAATAACACTTTGTAGTTTGATAATTAAACGCAGTCTGTTATTATGTATAATAAACATTTCTTACGTGTAGTTATATTTTAGAATAAACATAATTACTGTAGTTTGATGATAACAACTATTATGGTAATAACTTACTGATTTAACGCATTATGATTTGAATAAAACACATTACTTGTAGTTATGAATAAACACATTATCTTGTAGTTATGATAATAAACACATTATATGTAAAATTTACTAGTAGATAATAAACAACTGTTATCTATGATAAAAATAAACCAGTTTACTGTGTAGTTAGAATAAAACACATTACTGTAGTTTATGAAATAAACACATTACTGTAGTTGAGGTAATAAACACATACGTGTATGATGTTACATTACTTGTTGGATAAAACATACTGAATTACAGTACCATAATGTAGTATGATAAACTACTTAGTTTTAACATACGTAGTATTAATAAACACTGATATGAAAAAATAGAGAGTTTCTACAATTATACGATATAAACATCTGTTTAACCGATAAACATGGTATTTGTACTTTAGATGCACCCTTAAAACCCATTTTTCGAGGGGATATGATTCCCCCTGTCCCCCCAGCCCCAAACGACTACTTTTTTATATTCTTAAAAGTTTCCCAAACTTTACTATACTTCCTCTCCTTTCCTCCGCCGCGCTTGCCGGGCCCTCTGCTTGCGACGAAAAAAAAGCCAGGGCGGGACGGCCAGCTCGCGTCTCATCCTGCCCTTACGACAACATAAACGTCAAATTCAAAAATGGATACGAAGACACTTGAACGAAACAGCCAATGGGTGTCACTGTATTAAACAACATCTCTCTTACGCAATGGGTCAATTAACTAATATGGAAATAATATTGATTGTATTCAATTAGATCAACTGGACTTTGAAGTTAGTTCTTGAAGACGTTTCGATAGTCATTCCGACTGGCTTTTCTCAATTTCGAATGACTTGGTACAAAGTCTGAATTAGAAACCCAGTCGGGTGGCTAGCGAAACTCTCCAAGATAGAACTTCACATTACCGTTGATCTAATTGAATACCAGATTATACCAGTGACCTCGTGATGATGAATAGACAGCATTATACCATGACCTGGATTGATGAATATTACACAGATTATCCCATGACCTGTGCGGATATGAATATTACAGATTTTTATACATGACCTGGATGGCATGATATTTGACGATAAATCCATGAACTGTATGAATGAAATTTAACAGATACAATGACCGGATGGTGGGTATGAATATACGATGATACTATAACTGGATGGATGAATATTACAGCTATACCATAACCTGGAGGACATGATGAATTTACAGATTATACAATGAACTGGATTGCATGAAATTAAGATAACTATAAACCGATTGAATGACTGATATACAGATCTTAGACCATGACCTGATGAATGAATATTCACAGAATATTTACCATGCCCTGGACTGGATAGAATATTACAGATATACTTAACCTGGTGGATGAATATTACGATATACCTGACCTGGAGGATGAAATATCAGATTTATTTATACCAGACCAGGATGGAATGAATTTACGATATTACCATGTCCTGATGAAATGATATAATATACATTACTAAAGTATTACAATATACCAAAATGACCTGGGAATGAATGAATATACGATATACCATGAACTGGATGATAGAAATATTACGAGATGATACCAGACATGGATGAATGCATATATACAGATAACCATGGACCTGATATGAATTGAATATATCCATTAACCATGACACTGGTATGAATGAATTAATACTAAGATTACCAGAACCATGGATAATGAATATAAGACTACTACCATGACCGGAATGAATGACATATAACAAGCCTATTACCATGACTGGATGAATGAAATATCACAGATATTACCATGACCTGGATGATATGAATTCTCAGATTTTATACCAATGACCTGGAGCGGAATGAATATTACAGACTTATACCATGACCTGGATGAATGAAACATTACAGCTTAATCCATGACCTGGATGAAATGACATATGACACGATTACCATGACATGGATGAATGAATATCGAATAACCATGACCTGAAGATGATGAATATGTACAAGATTATATCCATGACTGGATGGATGAATATACGGATTACATGGACCTGGATGGATGAATTATTACACGAATACATTGACCTGAATGAAATCAGAGTATACCATGACCCTGGATGGATATGAATATTACAGATATACATGCATACTGGATGAATGAATATTACTAGATATACCATGACCTGGAGAACGAGATACCTCACAAGCAATGGGAAATGAACTTTTCCACCGAGCCACAGTCAATGAGCCAAAAGTCACATGCACATTAAATCTCATCATGAGCTCTCCCTTGGGACCTGCCGCTATATGTTAGCACTTGTGGATGTAGTTAACAGAGCCATTTTCATGTTAGAAACAGGACAGATGATTATTGTTGCAAACCCTTAAGTATTTTATTCATACAGGAAATAAATAAGATTTTTTTTTTTTTATATAAAGCTTAAATTTGGCTCTATTTTCACTAAAAAGGCTGTTCACACACACACACGCCGTTTCTGATATGTTTGGACCCCTCCTTGAACGGAATTTTGGTCATTGGGCCAAATATGGCGGTAATTTTCCACCAGTTCATTCGGGACGGTTTTGTTTGATATGTTTTGTAACCGGACAAAATGTTCGCCAATAGTGACCACACGATCACCCGTGTGAAATATTGTCACGGTTCTTTTGCCTTCGATCGGCGATATTTCCGATACAAGGGATCAGCATGCTTCATTTTGCAATGGATGCCAAAATGTGGCCAAAATTTTGATGGAGCACATTGCTTCAACCTATTAGAGCAGTGGTGCCCAACCCTGAGTCCCGCTGGTGGTGGCATTCAGTGCCCAAACCACCGGTGAGCCTCCCAGCCACCCAGCCCCACCATCTGATCCCCAAACCTCACCCAGACCTCCAAGACCCGTTCCTTTGGTCGTGGGTTTGGAAATCACTGTATTTAAGTCTATGGGAGGCAAAAAAAATTTTTTTTATTGATTCATTGGTTAAGGCTAATAGCAATAGGAAGCGTTGCCATAGAAGGTTGGGAAATGGCATGGAACCAGTTATATAATTACTAAAATACTTGGGCTGGCTCCAATCATAATTTAAATGCTGGCTATTGGACTGGCTGGAAAATCTAATTTGTTGCGGGCTGGAAGGCTGGGACTTTATAATTACACAACAGAGCATTATACAAGTGATATCTTCATATTCCTACTCCAACTGTTCACTCTCGATGGCATGCTACTGTAAGAAAGTTAAAACCAGTGAATTCTATTGTGGAGTGGGACACAATTAAATAGCCATGAGGTTTGTTTTGCCTTGCTGATCACATGACACTGGTTCACATGGCCACACTATCTCGTTTTTCTGAGCTTTGCCGCATGTGATTTCCGATCATTGAAATTGCGGCAAGCATGAAAGCACGTTTTAGGGTTAAGATGTGATTGCCGATTTGGCGTTCCCCGCATTTTAATCGCAATCGATACATTTTCTATATCTACTGAAAAATGCATGCCGAACACGAAATCGCCCATGAAATTGCATGCAGATTCCTGTGCCGATTGCGTTTTGCTGCAGTTTGTGGGCCATGTCTTAAGTCAGAATTTTCTGCAAAACCACACCCAGGGCCTCTGGTAACAAAGTATTGAATGACCCTTTTTCCACAATCCATTGGTATACCATAGCTCTGCGTATGGTGAGAAACCCGTGGGCTGCCGATCCAGTTAATCCAGAAACCACAGATAGTTGGCAGGTGTGGGTTTGTTTCTTTGTTTAACGGTTTAGGGGAGATAAGTAATGTAGGCTGCCTGACAGAGGTCAGTGGGTTGCAAGGTAGAATCTGTCTGCAGTTCGGGCTAGACCGACCGATGTCCCTTTGTGAGTACCTTAATTCATTGAACAAAAACACTTAAATTATGAAACTGTTTAAACTACACATAGTGTATTGTTTATTTCACAACTATGTAATTTACAGTTACAATGTTTTTTTTAGGAACATAATCTTCTTAGCCCTGCCTTAAACTTGTATCCTTGCGAGTTGCCATCCATACTGTAGTTACTGTACAGTGACAGTGAATGATTAGGTTTGTATTTGGATTATGCGCCCTCTGCTGTCCTTATAGGATAAAGATGTTTCACAATGTGCTCAATTTATATACATAGAAGGTATTTTGGGGATTCTAAAAGTTTCTTTTATATGTCTTTTTTTTTAAGGGCACTAAACTACCCCTAAAAAATGTTTTGCCCATGGTCTGGGACATGCTGAACACCAGCTGCCTGGTGAATTTGGCGGGCGGACCTAAACAGTGGTCTGGAGCTGACTTCAACCGTGTCTGGTGGAAGGGGCCGAACGCATAATATGCCTGGTGAACTTTTGGGCATGTCCGTCTTAGAAAAATTGTTTATAGTATGTACAGCACCCCTAAACACCACCGTTTTATATAGAATACTGTGCCAAAGGTTGCCCATGAAGGGGGACCGTACTGACCCGGTTCCCTCGGCTTCCTCCTCGGCTCGGTGTGCCGTGGCGTTAACTACCGTCCCCGCGCCACCACTGTGACTGCGTGGGGGGGGCAGACAGTAAGGAGGGCCCACCACAACCCAAGGTGCCTTCCGGGGTCAGCTGTTAAAACAGCTGAGTGAAGGATCTAATAGGAAAAGGAGGTCAGGGGCCCAGCCCCTGCTTGTGGGGGGCCCAGACCCTGCCTGTACGCCCCTGGCTCTGCGGCTTGGAATTAGGGACAGGCGCATGTTTCTTGTCCTAATGAACTTGCTGTGAACTGTGCGTGTTTTGCCCAGTAATTGGGACAGCACACCAGGTGGGTAGAGGGACTGAGTCAGGTAAGTCCCTTCAGGGCATCTTTGCCAATATGCAATCATGGGAAACTGGTTTGGGGGTTGGTGTATATTACTTAAAAGTTTTTTTAGGCTGGACATGCCCTTTAAAATGAGGAGCGTTACTTTGAAAAAACACTACGTTCCAGCTAAGAACATTTTGGACAGGTGGTGGGAGAATTCAGGTTTAGGCTTTTTTTTTGTATCTGACCTGACGTTGTTTTCATTAGATGGAACAATGAGCAATTTAAGGAAAATGTCAAACATCTATCCATGACGGGAATCTCATGACAGAACAGTGGGTCATCCCGCAAGATATCGATCCTAATACACAAGTCCTTCATCATATAGTGTTAGAATAACGGAATGTCCTGGAAGGCCAAGTCAAAGTCCCGACCTTAAGGGGTGAACTGTGATCGTGTTTTCAAAAACAATTTTATAACCCAACCTCTTTAGCATATTAAAACCGCTCCTTTAGAGCAATCCTGCACAAATGGTGGTGGTCCACCATGCTTTTGATACAGGGCCCACTAGCTCGAAAAGTGCATGATAAACACCATTTGCAGTATAATCCCTGCATTGGTTTCCCCATTGCGCAAGTTCTTCTGGGCAGCAGGCTTAGCCACGTTTAAAATCAGGCATTGCTCTCCTGACGACACAACTACAGTCCCAGTTAACAGCGGCATGTTTGTTGTCACAGTCGCTGCAATGCATTAACATGGAGGGAGTGTGGTAGGAGACACTTCTGTAGTAGTTTGTCAGTGCCAGGTTGCGGATAGCAGGGTGTCTATCATCCAGAAACCATTTATTATTAGTTTGGAGGTTCCGGATGTGTTTGTTTCTCCCAGACTGTACTACAGAATTAGGAGTATTGGAAGTGTCTGCATTGAAAACAGATGTGAAGGCTGGTACACACATGACAATAGTTCGGTCCTACGACCGCGCAGTGGTTCAGTTATCGGTCGTATCAGCCAAATGATTGCATGTCTTTTCCAGCCGGTGTCCAACTGAAATGGCCTGGTGGGAAATCATGTTCGATCTGCGTTTAATCTAATGGACCACACGATTGTCGCGGTAAAACGGTCGGTATCGCAGCCAATTTGCCGCGACCTGACAGTACTTCCTCCTGGCCACTGGTCTAGAAAAGTCTCCTACGGTCCGTCAGGAGGAAGAATTGTAACATGTTGCACAGCCTTAAAATGTGGCCATAAATCCGTATTAGTATGTTACAGACATCAACTGATTCAATGAAGCAAAGGTTAAGATTCACTCACAATACAAACCATGTGTATGCTGTTCCCTAGTGGCACTACTGGTTTGTTTGCATCTTTTTGACAACAATTGTTGATCGGCGTAACATCTAGGCCCCAGCCGGGTAACAACTTCCAACCACATAACTGTTGGTACAGTTGTTGGTACGTGGTACATATGACGTCTGTCCAGATGTTGCTGGGGAATGTCTGCAGGTCAGTCAGCCAATCAGGGTTCCCTGGGATCGAACACACGCAAGCCATGCTAGAACTTGGCAGGTTATACAGGGGTCATGTGAAGTCTAAGGCAGGGATGTCCAAACCGAGGCCTCCGAGTGTTTAAAAACCAAACCCCAGATCATTCCTACATTGCAGAGAACACCAAAGGCTTCTGTAAGTTGTGTTTTAACATCTGGGGTCCCAGGTCCGACATCCTATTCTAAGGGTGTGTACATACCATACAATATTTAACCAGACCTTTTTAAGGTATCGGTCCATCGGGCTAAAATATATAGGTGCTTTCATGTGCTGCCACGTACTGACGGTACTTCGTATCAGCAGACTGTCGGCCATGTGGCTACTTTTTGCCAAATTGAGAAATTCCTTCCTCCTGGCTGACTGGTTGGAAAGTGCTGGTTGGTCGAGACGAAGAAAAACTTCATGGTAGTGTGTACCCCAGTCCCTATCGATGTTGGTCCTTGGCACTCGATATTCAAAAACTACAACTCCATACATACCCTACAAGCTTTGCATATCAAGGCTGCTGGAGTTGTAAGTTTCCAACATTTAGTGTGCCCAAGTTTGATCAGTTCAAAATGCTTATTAAACCATTGAATTTGTTCCCACTAATCCATCCGTTTCATTTGACTAGATGTTCCCATCTACGCGTCTATTTGGTAAAACGGTACACGATCGTCACGATCTGCCACTAACCATCCATCCTGATATTGCAATGATCCACTATCAGTGCATTCTCGTAACACATGTTCCATCCCCCCCCAAGCACATATTCCACGTTCGGCGGTGCGCGGGGGGGCCGCTGTGCGACAGGCCCGGGTCACCAACCCACAGTGTTTTACGGCGCCAGTACGTGCGCGCCCCTTTATACAAGAGGACGTTTCGCGCTGTGCGCGGTCCTTTCCTTCACCTGCTGCCACCGCGTGTGCTGCTAGTGTAACAGAGCTCCTCATACCACCCACTGGTTCCCTGGTACTGTGGGAGATACGGGAAAGGGGGGGGGGGACCTCAGCTGGGCAACTGGCCTGTAGTAAGTGCTACCGCGGTGCATGTTTGTTACAGCAGGTCACTGTTTAAAGAAACCTATGCTTTCTCGTTGTATTTGTATGGCCTTTGTTGTGGGTGCTGTATTGGGAGATACAATTTAGGAAGTTCGGTGGTGGTTCTCATACACCTACTCCCACTCACTGTGTGATTGGGATGTTACTGGTGGGTCCCCATGTGTTTTATAATTGGCAAGGGGGGCAGATTGCGGACCTTTAAGCTTCGATGTCTATAGCCCTGCCAGCCTGCCCAGTCATTCCCTCTGCAAAGGCACGTCTGGGGTTTTACTGCTGAGGGCCTTAGGGACGACCACCATTGGAATCAACATGGTGCAAGTAAGGGGGAAATGAACCTTGCGCAATACTTTACTATTCATGGTATGAGGCATTTTTAACAAATACAAGTAATAAAAATACATACCTAAATGTAAACTATTGATCGTAGAAGGTAGTTTTATACCTGTGTGTATTTTCCTTATAGCGCTAATATTCGTGCCAGCTGCTGTTACAATTATTTACTCAATCACATCATGCCCTGCCCGAAGAATGCTTACAGATTAACACATTGTATTTGACAAGCACCTCTCAGTAGGCGTTAGAATTGGTGGGGGAAACGGATTGCCTCTAAGGAAACCCAACACCTTGCAGATGTGCTTTAGATGGTATACTTCTATACACCGAATAGCACTAAATACGAATCTGTAAAGTTGAGTAGGCAGTGTTCATGTGCCTTAACTGCCCCAACAGCTCCTATTGGTATGGCTGGGCCCCCCTGTAGGGCAACCAGGTGCGACTGGTGTGCAAGCCTGGCTTTTGATGGCAGACAGTGTTCCGTGCTGGCCGGGGACCAAGCAATAGCGGTCCTTGGGCATTGCTGTGAAGACAAGTCAAAGTTGCACGTGATATTTGTTCTATTGGCCCCAGAAATTATATTGGATGGTATTGCGTTCATGGTCATTTATACAATTCCACCTAAGAGCTTGGGAATCAGGGAGAAAAGCAATATAAAAATAATGATGAACTTATGTTTGGGTTTTGTTTTACTTTGGGGCAGGGGGCCACATGGCCTGGAAGAACATCAAAAAGTGGCGGAATAAAAGGGCACCTATCAGTGAGAAAATTGTTTTTTTTATTAGTCTTCTAATGGTATCCTATAAGTGATCACTATCCACCCGGTACCTTTAGTTTCTTTAAATTCTACATAGTCCCCGAGATATAAGCCTTTGACATATGCGTGTATTTGTAGGAGCGTGCTAACGAACTATCTGTCACTCAAAGGCACACACCCACACAATCCAAAGCTCCCATGCAGTACTGTCAACACACTCTCTCCCACACTATATGTACCATGTGCAACTATAGTCACATGCTGTAGTGCTAAACACAACAAATAAACCATTAACCCAGCAATATGAGCATAACACACTATAAAACAGCCCTCCCCCAAAAAAATCTTAATAAAATACCAAACAGTGACTCACAATGGAACAATAATACAGTTATATAATACAGTAATACAGACTATATACCAAACAAGACACACAGTGCAATCTATGAATATAGAGACTAAAGCAACGAAATGTAACAGGACCAACAGAAGTGTCACTGTGTTTGTGAAGGTCTCACTACAAGCTGTGTGTACACTGACTCTCTCTTCGTGATTATGAGCTCAGCTAGCAGGGGGGAGATATGAACTTTAGGTAAAAAGTAAATAAACAATTAGCAAAGTTAGGAGAACAGGGAGAGTTCAGTAACTTACTTGTAAAGAATCTCAGCACACTTGTCCTCCTCTCTCCCTCTGCCCCTCCCTTCAGTATATTGCTACTTTCTCTACTGATTGCAGTCTAGCTCTGGAGGGAGGGGTCAACAGGATGTCAGCATTCATTTAAAGTCCTTTCAACTGACAAGCTCGGACTCTGTATACAGCCCGTCAATGCTTTTGAGGGAGTAGAACAGAGAGGGGAGGGGGACTACACAGCTTGGTGACAAACTTCTGCAGTGTGAAGAACGACAAGCCACACAGAAAAAATGAAAAGTAAGGCAGCTTATACAGTGATCTATACATTGATACAGACAAAGTTTTTTTTCACTATAGTTGCCCTTTAACATAGTAGGTTGTTTAAATTAATGACGCCAGCAGATGGCTTAGATTATGTTGAGTGAATATGTAAGGAAGCTTATACATTGTTTAAAATATCTGCCTTTTGAAGTAATACTTCCTTGGCATGCCCTTTCTGGAACATTGATAATGAAAAAGAAGGGGTTGTAACCATTATGAGCTGTGATGATTTTACCGCCCCAGTCTGATGTGCAGTGACTGAGGGTATTGTTCTGCAGATGCTCGATTGCAACTTTGGTAATAAAGCGAACCTTGTAAATCTAAGGACTGTTTCAGGATCAACAAATCGTTTTTGTTTTTTTTCTCCCTAATTTTAGGTTTAAAAGAAATGGCCTAAAGGGCTATGATCATACAATCCATTTGTGCAGGTAAGGTTTTTAACGTATTTGGATAGAAATTACATGGACAAGCACATGTCTGAATATTAGTATTTTAGTTAAGGGCATGTCTACCCAAAACTATTTTTTGCTGAGTATAATCCTGTGTATTTTGCAGATGTCAGGGAAAAGTGGTTGTACAGTTGTAGCCAGTTAATGTTTATAGGTAACCCTTTGAAATAAAAAAATAAGTCGGTAAAGGTGATACCCTTTATAGCTAATAAGATAATCATAGCTATGTGGTAATAAGCGATACCTTTATTGGATAACTAAGATAATCCTAGCTATGTGGTATAAGGTGATACCTTATTGGATAACTAAGATGATCATAGCTATGTGGTATAAAGGGCGATACCTTTATTGGATAATAAGATAATCATAGCTAGTGTGTATAAAGGTGAGTACCTTTATTGGATAACTAAGTAATATAGCTTGTGAGTATAAAGTGCATACCTTTATTGGTTAAACTAGATAAATCATAGCTATGTGGTATAAAGGTGATACCCTTTATGGATAACTAAGATAATCATAGCTATGTGTGTATAAAGGTGATACCTTAGGGCTAACTAAGAAATCATAGCTATGTGTATAAAGGTATACCTTTATTGGGATAACTAAGATTAATCATAGCTATGTGGTATAAGGTGATACCTTTATTGGCTAACTAAGATAATCATAGCTATGTGGTTATAAAGGTGATACCTTTATTGGATAACTAGATATAAAGCTATGTGGATAAAGGTGAACCTTTATTGGATAACTAAGAAATCATAGCTATGTGGTATAAAAGTGTACCTTTAGGCTAACAAGATAATCATAGCTATGTGGTATAAGGTGAACCTTATTGGATAACTAAGATAATCATAGCTATGTGGTATAAAGTGATTACCTTTATTGGATAACTAAATATCATAGCTATGTGGTATAAAGGTGATACCTTATTGGGTAACTAAGAACTCATAGCTATGTGGGTTATAAAGGTGATACCTTTATTGGCATAACTAAGATACATCATAGCTGTGGATATAAAGGTGATAACTATTGGAAACTAAGATAATCATAGCTATTCGGTATAAAGGCGATACCTTTATTGGTAACTAAGATAATCATAGCTAGTGGGTATAAAGGCGATACCTTTATTGGTAACTAAGATAATCCATAGCTATGTGGTATAAAGGCGATACCTTTATTGGATAACTAAGATAATCATAGCTATGTGGTATTAAAGGTTGATACCTTTATTGGATAACTAGATATCATAGCTATGTGGTATAAAGGGATACTTTATTGCTAACTAAGATAATCATAGCTATGTGGTATAAAGGCGGCAGACCTTATTGGAAACTAGAAATCATAGCTATGTGGTAAAAAAGGATTACCGTTATTGGCTAACTAAGATAATCATAGCTATGTGGTTATAAGGGTGATCACTTTATTGGAGAACTAAGATAATCATAGCTATGTGGTATAAAGCGAATGACCCCTGACTACCCAAACTGTGTGCTATTGTACATGTATCTTTTCCTCTGCAGGTAGTCATACTGGAAGGACATCCTGTATTAGAAGATGATCAGATGTATGTCCACTGGATATTATGCCACATTTTTTTCAGCATTTGGTTTTGGCCACTGCATGAATGTTGAATCTATGGTAGGACGTCAAATTCGAGAGCCAGACGAATGGACGTGCGGCATTGAAGTATCACATCACAATGTCGTCCGAATCGTTCGAGTTTACGGGAGACGCACACTTTTACCCAGTATCCCTCATGATCGATAAGAAATGTATACATGCTTATTAGAAGGGAACTGTGGATTGCCATATACAGTTAAGCATATAAATGAATACGGTCCAGTTCTCTACCTTAAGAAAAGCATGCCAGTCACTGAGCCCCTATCTTCCGGTGTTTCCACAGCCCACGACCTCACCCCTATAGAGAATTACCCTTGATGGCGCTATGTAAAGACGATCATCGATGGCTATCCTGGGAGAGCCATGGACAAGGTGATAGTTCTCTGAGTGAGATTAACTAACCTGAGTCTCACAGTGCGACTGTCGTGACATGAGCACGAGGACCTCAGTAGCCCCAAAGCTGTCTAGAATGTGAATGTAGCAGATATGACAGAATTAGAATATTGTGACCGTACATAACACAAGCTTCTCTACTCTGCATCTAACATATCGCTGCTAGATAGAGCTCGCCTGATCAGAAGTAAGTGCTAAAGTGAGCTAATCTAGCAGCACGCTTATCTGCATTGTCACTCGGTGTCAAAGAATGTATCACCGCCTTGTTCAGGTATGAGTTTCAGTATGTTATGCACTGAACAACAGAGCAGTTTCACCAGCGTACTTCGTGCTCTAGGTGTCACTCGCGCGAGACGGTGTAGACTGGTGGATCTGCTTCACAGATAACCTCGCATGCTGCCACCCGCAATGTGAGCAGCGGAAGCAGTAATATCGTGAGTGCATCAATCGCATAAGGCTAGTCTGGAGACGGGGGCCTTACGCGAAGCCTGAACGATAAGGTATGTCGGTGTAGCCTCATACACTTATTTTCGTTGTTAGGGTTGCGGTCGGGCGAAAACTCTGGTGCCATAGACGCTCAAGTGGGCAAGCCTCGGCCACACGCGATTGGCCAGGGCTTAAGACTACCTCCAACGTGCAAAGGTAGGGGCTGCACACGGCATCATTAGTGAGTCCGAGGGGACCCTATATGGTTTGGCCGTCTAGTTCGCTTTCCTCATGTGTGACATGGCGAGATCTCTCCAACTGAGGTCGGGACCCATCATTTGATAGCTTCCTTTATATAGTATCTTCCCATAACTCTGATTGCCTTTGTTCAAACACACACCAAATGGATATCTAATTAGACTGCCCCCCCCACAACAATTCTCATGTTGCAGACGTCACGCCACACGTTACCCCTAATGGTCATAACGTGTGCTCTTCGCTTTATGGTAAGCTACAGCTTTCTGGACCACAGTCTGCTCTACTTGTTATAGTAACTAGATGAAGCTGACTAGATGTGCAATATACGACACACACGTGCGTGTTTGCTTCAGTCAGTATTTACTAGTAAATCAGACACATTCTGCTTGCTGTCAGAAGAAACAGACAAACCGGCTTGTTCCTCACATAATGCCGAGTAGTATTGAAGACGCCCGGCATAATGTCACACGGCTTGAGTCCCTTTAGGCTCCCCAAGGATTTTATTTATTCGTCAGCTTCTCGTCCCTTTCGTTAATCCCCACAGAATGTAGTAAAGCCACTTTGAACTTTTCCCCCCCCCCCCGAAAGGCAAATCTTTTCCGTTTTGGTTTTGTTTTACAGTGATTTTCCCAATGAATGATTTCCCCCCCCCCCCCCCACCCCCCCCCCCCCCCCCCCCTCTTTTATCAGGGGAAAATAAAAAAGAAAATTTTGAACACACCCCCCAAAATATTCCATAACACCTAGACGGAACAAATTTTTTTTTGAAAAGAAAAATATTCTTCATCTCGAAAACAAATCCCACTAGAAAAAAAATTCACGCGTTGATTTAAAATGCTGATACGTTTTTTCTACCAGGGAAGCAAAAAACACATCAAGCAGAATTCCACTGTGCTCAATTACTTGATAGATCACTTCCTTTTTTATTCTCACTTCTGTAAAATAATAAGGCGAAAACCTAGAGACTTTTTAAACTGCTCTGTTGTTTGACATATGTAAAGGGACACACAGCAATGGAACCGTCGGTCACTACATATTCACGCTGATGGCAGTATGTAACAAAGGAAAAATTTGTTTGAGCATATTTAATAATTGGACTTTACTTGGGGCTGATGGATCATCCTTCAATCATACAATGGATCATTTATTTACACAGACCGAAATGTCTTTCAGGATAAGATGTGAGGAGTTAAAAATGTTTTATGTTTCAAACAGAAAAGCATACATGTGTTAAAAAACTTATTAGTATTGATAGAATGCATGACTTCTTCTTTTCAAGTACATACTTGTGTAAAAGTGTTTTTCTCTCAGTGCACAGTGGTGATAAAGTCCTTTTTTTTTACCCAAGTTGCAGCGCAAACACAGAAAATCCACTCTATTCCAAAAGTTTAGTAGATAGAAGTTACTGATTGTGCAGGTCCTTGGATGTGTAATTTAAACAAGATAAAAACATAAAAAACCTCTTCATTGAGATCAGATACTATAAAAGGCACATACACTTTGCAGTGGTTAGGTCTCATAAATTATTGTGGTTTTTTCATTTTATCCATTAAGTGGCTGGTTTACAGTTTCTGTGTTCCTTTATTACCCACTGGTATATTACATAGGCTGGTTCACACTTCAGTATGTTTAAAAACTTTTATTTGTAGTAATAATATTCACTTCACCTTATAATATTAATCAATAAAATAAATAAATAAAAGTTGTGATCAATGGGCATTCACCTTTGCACAGGCTTCCTCAGGATTCAAAAATCAAATTTCAAGTTATCTGTTTGTATGTTTCGTGTCCCCCAAAAACTTTGACCTTGCAAGTTTATACTCTGAATGTGCCCTAAATGGTTCTTAGCGCCTCTTTTGGTTTTCCCCTGGCTGTCTTTCTGCCCGGATTCCTTGCCTTTTCCATGCGCGGAAGCGCAATGGATGGCTGAGACGCCACGTTTTGTAGCAAAGTTTGTTGGGGGGTGGAAATACCCCTTTAAGTTTTAAAACACCTAAAGGGCAAGTCCAGCCCCAAAATGAAAACTTACATACAGGTAAATCACCCCCAAACCCTAAAGGTAATAGTTTGAAAGTGAAATATATAAGTCTACCTGAAATCCTGCAAATGTCCTGGTTTCCCTGTTTCTGTTTCCTGGTCTCTTCAAGTTAGTAAACTGTCAGTTATGGATTTGACAGTTGGACATCCACAGCCAATGACTGAATTTTAATCCCCTGTGCCTTTTCTGAGCATGCCAGGCCTCAGTTAAAGGCCAGTACAGTTTCTAAATGGCTCAGTTTCCATGAGGCACCAGAAGCAGCAGGCATCAGAATGAATATAGGACAAAGTAAGATATATCAACATATTTAAAGAGGCCATTCTTTCTAAAACGATTGTCTTATGAGGTGTGGAGGTTGACTCCTTAAAGTGATATGAGGCATTTATCAAATAGAAGTTAATTAGACCAGTAGGAAACATTCCAATAGATCCTTAAACAGAGCTGGCTATAAGCTGAAATCTGCTCAATATTAATGGGGTACGGTGGTGTGGAGGAAATGCTAAAATTAGAGGTCTTATTCATCCTTCAACTACTAAATGACTCATATTTGAAACTATAGGGATAGGAAAAGAAAGGACAAATATTATTAATGAATTCTGTTAAGTCAAATTCACCATGACAAACAAAACATTAGTTTATTATTAAGTAAGGCATTTGTTCTTCTTTGATAACCATGAAAGGATGTAATTATACTTAAAAAAATAAATTCTACCCTCCCTTAAAATGAACCTGATGAGATCTATATGTCAGTCCTCACCTCCAGGTTTTGCCCTGTGGTCCCTTACAGGTATGTTGAAGTGTTGGGTCCTTCTCAAGTCAGTCCTGCCCTCTCCCTGTTCCAGGATCTGACAAATGGGAAGGCATGCTCTTGGATACAGTTTTCCAGTCTCAGTTAGTGGACAGGTCTGACTGGGAGAGATGAACTTTAAACATGCAAGTAAAACACATCAGGGTAAAAATGGATAGTGAGGACAAAATGGTCTAGGTCTCACCATGGGTTAAATTGCCCTTTAAGCATGTGGTTTTAGAAGGTATTAGAATTATTAAAGGTAATAAGGTTTTCAATTGTTTAAGATATGGATATAATTTAATGTGGATTTCAGCACAAACTATTCAGTGACGGTATCTGCCCATCCGTAATCTGTACATAAGTAAAGGCTTCAAAGTACTGTCTTCTTGTTTGCAGGACCTCTAACTGTGTCTAATATGGTCTCGGTTGATTTCAGGGGCCATTGATACCAGGGGAGCAGTGAGGAGTCGGAGAAACAGCATGTGGCCCCAGAAAAACTATGATGCTTCATCCACAGTGTTTTTCTTGGAGAAAGCTATACTGTCATAGGAAAAATAAGAAGATGGGGCCCCCTTGGCTCCTGGGCCCCCCTGCAGTTGCTCCCCCTGCTCCCGTGGTAGTTATTGCAGGGGGGGCCCAAGAGCCAAGGGTACCCCTCTTCCTATTTTTCTATGACAAGATTATCGCTCCTCCCAGAAAACCATGTGGATGATCCCAGATAGGGGCCCACATCATATAGTTGTGTGGGGGGGGGGGGGGCAGTGATTCCTCATTACTTCACTGGTTGATTAGTTATATTATTAAATATTTAAGCATCAGTTTTCCCCAAAATAAGCTTCTTTTTGCAGGATAATATTTCATAGCTTGTAATGTGTTCCATAGTAAATAACAGTCACAAGGTTTATATCCTTCCACTCTTTATTTGGTTGCATTGTGAAATATGTCACAAGATATGACTCGGATCAGGAAAGATCACGGACTCTGTTTTTTTAATATGGCACAGTAAGAAAAAGGTTTGAGAATCAAAGAATTTTTTTTTTAAAGTAACAAGTACAAGAAACGTCAAAATACCCAGAAGCCTCTTCTTCTTTTACAGTAAAAAGCAAACACTAAAACTACTTGGTCAGCTTTGGGAATCTTTACATTGGTGAATTATACAGCTTTATTTTGCCAGAATCATGTTACTCCAATATAGATTTATTCATGTTGACATGGCCTTGTGGTATTTTATATGCTTATTTTATCTAAAGCTTTTTTAAGAGAATTGCAATTATTTTCATAGTTTATTTGATAGATTTAAAGATATTTACATTTTTGTGTGTGATATGGCAGCAGCATCAACCAGGTCGCTTGCACACTTCCGCTTCCTGCTCTGAACTGTCAGTCAATTGCCCTGTGTCTCCTCCCCTTTGCAGCCCCCCTGGTCCCTCCCACTATGGACCCATGGTCCCTCCAGTTGCAGGCCCCCTTGCCCATTCCCTTACCAGCCCCATGTGGCCCTGCCACTCACGGGGGCGTGCGGCCCAATCACTTGGGCTGTGAATGCTAATTGAGATTTTCCAGGGACAAATTGCCAAAGTTCTGTGTACAAGTCATCTGAATTGAGAGCAAAGCCAGTCGATGACTAGCGAAAACGTCTTCACTGAACTAAACTTCAAGTCCAGGTCGCTCTAATGGAAATCCAACAGATATACTTCCTTTTGGTAAAAATATTGTCCTGGAATCACTTGTGCCTTTCTGTCCCTTGTATAAATGGTTGCACAGTGGCAGATGCAGGCGGTTAAACGGTTAATAATTGGATTTCAAAAGTCAAATTGCTGTTCTTTCTATTTCTTCTTCTTCACAGACACAACTCAATTCCATAACGACTGTGTGATACCTCGTGCCTAGAATGACTTAACCTTTTCTTTTAAATTAAACTGATATAATGTAAAGAACAGGCCAGACAATTTTTTGGGTGAAATAAATGGCCAAGCTTATGAACCTAGAACATCATGTGATCAATTAATTAGCCAAATTATAATTGCATCCTTGCATATTTAATTATATGTAAAAACCCACAACTAGCCGTAGGGCCATTGCTAGTTGCCAAGCCTCTGGATCCCAGATGGGCATGTAACGGCTCACATAACCTCTGCAAGGTGCCCCCGCCACAGGAGTTCTGTAAGCCCTACACGGAACTCCGTTCCGCCACCCAATGAAAAATACAATGCCTGTTCAATTCCCCTCTCGAAAGTCCGGTTAAGACAGATATCGAGCCCGAGATCATTCAAATGCCACCATCATCCTTGCACACAAGACTTTATCGCCCTCCAACTGGCGATGGCTGCTGATATTACACCAACCCCCTTGGGACTCTCACATCTGGATGTTCTGGTGTTGGACCCTCCTGGCCTTTTACGCTCATTGGTCTTTCGGCCTTACCAAGACACTGGGAACGACCTAACTCTGCCCCATACAACACAATCAGTTTCGTAAAAAGATGGCTGACAAAACGTTGTAAAATCAGCCTTCATTAGAAATAAGGTCTGACAAACGGGTCCTAAGCAGGTATTACCCGCGGGGATCACTAAAACCGGGGCCAGGAGTCCGTCTGTGATATTACGACTCTAGTAAGACCTGGCTACAAACTAACCCTCAATCCTTTCCAAAAGCGTGGGCCGTCTGAACATCCCAGTTGCATTCCATCCGGCGTATTCAGCTACGTGGCGCGCCCAGAATAGGTGGAGTGCCCCACAGGCCAAACCGAGGCCGTTGGGGGGGGCGAACACCTGAAATAGAAAAATTCTCAATAAAAATAGTTCAGGGCGGCATATACCCGCTACGCAATTAATCTCACCACTTCTAGCCGCGCACCCTATCTTTGAGAAACCCATGAATGAGCTTCGTTGCCGCTCCTATTCTAAGGAGTGCGTTCCAAATCTTTGGTTGGAGGCCTATGGATCCTAAAGCTTGCGCAATATCGCCTCAAATTGATAGCGAGACAAGGGAGACAATTCTGATTGGGCCAGGAACGACACAGAAGGGGACTAATGTCCGCAAATTTAGCAATAGCTTTGACTGGGCACCAATCGGACTCTAGAGGGGATATAGAAAACCAGTTTCCTACCACCAAAGGGGTCCGTTTTAGATTTCTTTATCCTGGACCTCACCGACTGTTTGTGAGATGATAAATACATCATCGGCCAATAAAACCCCCAGGTCTTTTTGAACTGGCCGAAACCAGCTCCCCCACTCTCATGGCTCCAAGAATGAGCGTAAAATGGCTTCAAATAGTTTAGCCTCAACTCCGAGTCGACAACCATTGCAACTTTTCCAACAGCCTTAACAGTAAGTAAAAATTTATCGGTCTCTTGGCACAATTGGCTACTTGTTCTTTCTCCAGTCCTTTATTATAGATTTATAATAAATTCCTTGGTGATGTCCTTCCACCCAACAATCTGAAAAGGAAGGACAAAACTTGCATCTCCGCTGGGCTACCAAACCCGAGGAACCTGTCGCTCTCAGGTGTTCTAGTAATCTAAGAGAGTATGCAATCTATCATGAGAGTTAGTGTTTGACATCCCTTTCCCTGCAAATTGCAACCATTCAGGACCAGGCCTTACCGTGACTGCCCATGTAGAAGGGCGACTGGAAGATTGTACAGCTGCATCAGCTGCTGTCATCACCCCCACAGGAAGTCCGGGCTCTCTGGACCATCTGGTTGGCCTTGGGGCACAGCGTTGATTCTTCCCACTGGGACGATGATAGAGCTCCGCAACACAATTAAGAATAACAGGTACATGTTTAGCTCTAAATGACACATTACGTTCCAAACATTTTAAAACTAAATACCTAAGCAGCGCTAGCCCCGTAGGGAGAACTGGTTAGTTGTTTTAATCGCATAAACCACACTCTCATTGTCCGTCCCGAATGATCTTTTTATTCTGAATTTTTTGGCCCATAGCTCTATTGCCACACAATGGGGAAAAGTTCAAGGAGAGTGAGTTTTGCAGAGACCCTTTTCCCTCTAGGAGGGTGGCCACCCTGCAGCGCACCACATTAGGGCCCAGGATTGCCCGAAACCTACGGAGCCTGCTGCACATCCGTGAAAGCGTGTAGCTCGGATTGTTTTCTTCTTTCTCCTGAAAGCACGTCCTGCCATTGTATTGGTTAGAAAAGTATGCCACACCCAGTAGGTCGTACGCAGCCTCCTAGTTATTCGCTTCATGAGGTGGGCAGTCAGGAACCCCCGAGGGCTATGATAGTCTCCTGGAGAAAACCCTTTCCATTGGCAGGACCCTACACGCAAAAAATCAATGATCCCAACACCGATTGCAACTGCTTAGCGTAACTTTTTTAACTGCAGGAACATCGAATTGCGTCTAGCCTACCCTGAATTTAACTGCTGGTAACCTAAACTCATCTTAACTGTGTCTTTCGTGATAACCAGGAACGACAGCATTGTACTGGACCTACGGTTTTTCCTCTGAAATGGGCACCCCGCAACTTGCTCATCAGAAAACGAAAAAGAATTCAACAGGAGGAACAATAGTTAGAGTTAGCGGGGCCAACAAACAAAAAAGTCGTCAAGGTAAGTGCAAAACATAAGGAACCGGTTTCGTAAGAAATAGCCCAATCCAAGAATGAACTAAAAATTTCGAATAGGGAACAGGATATGCGCAGGCCATAGGGAGGCACATGTCATAGTAATATTTGTCTCAAGCGGACAACCCAATAGATGAAAACAGTCGGGGTGAATCGGCAGTAGGCGGAAGGCCGCTTCTATGTCCGATTTTGACAACACCGCCCTACCCCTTCTTTCTTACTAAATGAATTGCCCTGTAAATGAGACATACGAAACCGAGGACCTTCCTTAGGAATCCCACGTTCACTGAGCTTCCCTGGGTATGATAGGTGGTGTATCAAACGGAAATTTACCACTTTCCTTTTTTGGGGACAATACCCAAAGGGGAAATCCTCAGATAAAAACAAACGGAGACTAGAAAAAGGACCCGCTATGCGCCCTTAACTTAACTTCTAGCCATAACCTTTTCCCTAGCAAACTTCCGGCATTCCTTGACCGACTTCAAATTTTGGGCGAACTTGGGAATTAGAAAACTCGAAGGGGATTCTAAAACCCTTTTTAAACCCCTCCCTGATTAGCTTGTGCCTCTCCTTCACCGGGTACATTCCAGCCAGTGTTCCATTACCTCCACGTTCACTGGCGTCCTGCTGTTCTAGCCCCTCCCGCCCGCCTTGGCACCGTGCGGGACTTTTTAAAACATTTGGCGGCGAGTGGCCGCCCCCCCCCACAAAAGGAGCTTCGTGCTTAAATCTGCAAGGGCCCCACCTTGCAGTTGCCTCATTAACATCCAGCAGGAACCGGTTCTTTTTGCTCGGAGGGCTGAAAATGCTATCCCAGAGATGGATGACTGGCTGTGGTTGGCCCTGGGGCGCCCTTTGTGCTAGCATGATTCTTAAGCCAAGAATAAGTGGCTTTGATGTTCTAGCCCATCTCTGGCCTAGCCGACAGGCGCCTCCTAAACTCTTCATCATACTGGCACCATGACCGACCCGCCATGTGTTTTTGATATGCTCGAAAATCATGTCCAAATACACGAAAAGTTCGGAGCATTTTTGAGGCGCTTTTGGCTATAACCCCTGAACACACAGAAGGCTTGTAACCCAGTTCCAAATGTTTTTGCTACTTTGGGCTTCTTTTCCCCTTTTCCGTCCTCACTATTTCCTTATCCACGTTACCATATCAGTGGAAATTAGGGACCATATGTCTACAAATTCATTCTTACAAATTTTTCTTTATATCCCAGACAAATGGAACCACCTAGTGGGCCAACCCACAAAAATAAGTTTCCGTTAGGGCCTCTACCGAAGGAACCTCAGACACCGGCTGGAGTGCTGCCGCTCCCTGGGGCTGGGGTCGCTGACGGCCATAGCTGGCATGTTGTCATTTTGCCCCAGAGCCCTAAGGACCTGAACCAGTTCCCACTTTCACCTCCCCAAGAGTGCCCCATGCCCAGCACAAGTGTACTCACCAGCTCCAGTTGACTGTACGGCACTGTACTGCCCCTTCGAGACCTTGGGATACCTGTTGAGAACTGGAGTCCTCCGCTCTGTGGGTGGTAGGACCATCCTGGGCGGTCCGTCGCCAGCCGTGGGGATGATCTCTGCTCCTGCCAGAAGTCGAGGACCGAGAGCTCGGACCGTCTGCTTCTGGAGTGGGATCTGCGACGTCTTCCAGCGTCGCTAGACCTAGAGCGATGCCTGCGACGTCCTTTCGGCGCTGCCCTTCCGCCAGACGTCTATAGGACACATCACTCTATCGGAAGGGAGGAATATCTGCTCTCCTTCTCCGTGCCTGTGGCTGCCGCCCACTCTCCAAGTGGGGCTCCTCTCTCTGGAACACCTATGTTCCGAGAACTCCCTTAATCTAACTGGGGCGGTGTCTTCCCCTGAAGGTGGACCTAGGTCCACGAATTCCGTTCGCCTTCATTTTCGAACCTCTCCTTGCCTTAATGGCTGAGCTATGGCGATATCCCCCGCCGATGCTGCTGCACAAGCTGGCGGGCGGACCTATTCGGGCCAGAGGCAGGGCCGCCCCTGCCTCGGGCTCCCCCTGTGAATTGCTGGAGTTGCGGCACGGGTTATCCTGGGCCTCCCCAGGGTCGGCAACCGGGGTAGTCTCACCCTCCTCTGTGAGATGCGAGGGGTGTGTACCGTGGTTAAACGCCTTCAAACAGGCCCCTCAGTTGCCGCCCTGCGCCGAGGTGTTTGCTCTAACCCCCGTGGGCGGCGGTAGGAGTGGGTGGGGGACTGGACTCAAACGGAGCGGGGCGGATTGGGGCGGCGAACGGGGCCCTAACCAGCCGGTCGGCACTGGCTGATGAGTAGTGTATGGGGGCGGGCTCCCACCGCCGGGGGTGCCACCAGCCGGTGGGCCCCTTCAAAAATAATTCCTGTAGCCACCACTGCCCCCTCCATGTTGATCCTCCCTCCTACCCTCTCCAGCTCTGCTTCGTTTCAGCCATCACCAGCTGCTTCAAAATCCGCTTCACTAAAAGCCTGGTCTGTTTGTTGCTCTGATCAGGAAGAGAGATTCTCCTCCTGCTAGCAATTTACACAAAATGGCGCCTGCTTCCTCGTGCTCCGTACCTGTTTATAGTCCGGTGACGTCAGTGTGACGTCACCGGCTCCGCCATTCTCCGGCCTCTAGCGAGACCAGAACTCAACACAGGGGGAGGAGGAGGCAGAGTACCCACGCAGACTACAACTCCCAGCATCCTCCACGGAGCGACGCCGCAGGTCAGACGCTCCGGCCCCCTAAACTCGGGTCGGAGCTACCATTGTTGTACAAAAAATAATGCCAGTGACAGAAATGTGAAAACTTATATACTTTGAGAGTTTGACCAGCTAAAGTTTTTTAGCATATAATTGTCATTTAAAATATTATATTTCCATAAAACAAGGAGCACACCTGACAAAACAGCTCCATTCCCAATAGGATAACCACTTCACATAGGGAAGTGGCTGACACTGATGTCTTACATGCAGGTGCATCAGGAAGAGCATCTAACTTTGGATATCTAATTTTTTCAATTACAGACAATATAGAACAACATGTAGGTGTTGTCACAACAACTAGAAGTGCCTTGCTACATTATAACCGCTCCTCCGTGATAAAGGAGATTTTTTATGCAATAAAGGCCAAGAGTTAGAAACAGCGTGGGTAAAAGAAATAATTTCACTCACAGGACAGTAAAATGGTCCGGGTGCAATTGCTCCGGAACCCGTCGCTGAAGATGGAACTCCTTGAGAAACAATACATCCACGACTGTACAGCACTGGTAACTACAAAATAGCAAGACACATCACCAAACTTAGAAGGTGGCTGGGTGCAACAAGCCCGAGCCCGGCTACAGCTCCATATCACATATCCAAGAAAG
The DNA here is from genome assembly GCA_019447015.1 of Hymenochirus boettgeri. Classification (NCBI taxonomy): domain Eukaryota; kingdom Metazoa; phylum Chordata; class Amphibia; order Anura; family Pipidae; genus Hymenochirus; species Hymenochirus boettgeri. The sequence continues at coordinate 216,328,490 of CM033469.1, forward strand.
TTGAAGCAGGCGTGCACAGCGAACAGCGGAACCGGACTCCAGGTAAGGTAAAAGCAATTTATCAGAGATACATAAAACCATTAGGAACACCCCAGGACCAAACACCTAGACCAAAAACCTATGGTGTTTCAATGCTAAACACAATATTAAGAGTCATTAAGGACTGTTGATGAACTATAAGGTAAGCTTATAAGTGTAATTAGTTCTCCTTAATGTCTTATGTTGTGTTTTTTTATTTCTTTATTGTTTTTAGAACAGAAGTGGAAAAGTCACATGCAAGAATTCTGTAGACATGGACTTGTTTCTTCACTGCCACTTGCTCCACGGTTAGTATCACAATGTAAGAATGTAAAGGGCAATGCTCTGAATTTTCAATTCAGTAAATATTTTGGTTGGTTTTGGTGGTAAGACCTCATTTGAATATGCAGTGCAATTTTGGAATCTGTGTACAAAAGGACATCTTTGAAATGGAAAGGGTTTCAGAGAAGGGCAACTAAATAATAAGGGGATGGGGGAGCTTGAATATGAAGAGAGATTGGATCTGTACATCATGTACGCTAGAGAAAAGGCGCTTGCGTTGGGGATATGATTACTGTGTATAAATACAATAACGGGCCATACAATAAACTATCTGGGGCTTTGTTCACCAATAAATCATGTAAGAGGACACGCGGACATCCCTTAAGAATGGAAGAAAAGAGTTTAATCATTAAGTTTGGAAAGGGTTTTTCACTGTGAGAACGGTAAAGCTATGGAAGTTGTTATAAGCAGGTTGTTAGAAAAGTTTTTAAAAAAGCTGGATGAGTTTCTAAAAACAGGGAATGTTGCAGGTTACTGGTACAGTATTGATACATAAAGAGTTGATCCAGGGATATTTCCGATCGCCACTTGGAGTTATAATATTATAATATAATAATACTTCTTACAGTATTTAAAGAGAATGTCCACCACCCCCCCCCCCCCCCCCCCCCCCCCCCCAACTTACAAATTTGTATATCACATAATCACGCCCCCACACATCCCCCCACACACACACACCACACTCAAACCTAGCAGACCTCGCATGGCTTGTAAATATACTTACCAGACCTCATTCCCTTGTCTGTCTTCTGCTGCTGCTCCATGCATTTTCCATGCACAGCAGCAGCAGAAAGGGCTGGACAGACCAGCAGCGGCATCACTGATTGCCTGAGATGTTGCATCTAGGTTTTGTGGGGGTGATTAGGCAATATACTTTTTTATTTTGGGGGTTGATATACCCTTTACCTCTCCCCATGCTTTGGCACAGGGAGAAAAAAGTACAAAGCTCTAGGGGGAGACCTAGGGCCCTATTTATAAAAGATCGGTATCATTATCGTAAAATACAGATCGTTATCGGTAAAAAACGGTCGTTATTTTATGATAACGATCGGTATTTTACGTTAACGATACCGATCTTTTATAAATAGGGCCCCTAGAGGCTTGTCTGCAGGGCTCTCCGTACTGGGAGATTTTACTGTGTAATTGACTGTGATTGGGATTATATAAAATGCCAGCAATACATTGTTTCAGTCTACAATTTATGGCCTGTAAGTCTGGAAAGATTTAGTATAGGGCTGGCTTCTCCCTTAATGGAATGTAGGTCTATTTCCAGCACTGCCTTCCATCTAAACAAGTTATGCAAGACACCGCTTTAAAGTTTGATACACAGTATATTGTAACATAATTGTAGCAAAATAAGTTATTCCTATCTTAGGGGCCCATTTATAACTGTGGGTTTATAATGGCTGCATTAGCATTTTATTACATGGCCATAAATGACCAAAATATATTTAAAGTTATATATTTAAAGTTTATGTAAATGTCATTAATTTATGACTGTGTTGTAAAATAACAACAGTAAAATCTGTTGTTAAAGTCGGCAATGATGCACTTGTTTGTGATACCAATATATATTTGAAGTTTCTGCAAACTTGCCGTTACTGTGTTGTAAACATTAAGAACTCCACAATGATACAACCATTGCTGATACCACACTGTAGCAGCAATCCTTGTTTGTGTACTTACCATGCATGATATAACTTCAGTATGATAATATTAATGGGACAAATGTCTGCCTATAGCACAATGCCGTGAGCTTGGCACATTGAGCAACTGCATTGCGTACATTCTGTTCTAGTAAATACAACGCAAAATATGGACCTACCCCCAGTACATGACACAGTACATATCACCAAAAGATATTGGGGATTCTTAACAATCTATTCCCCTATACTGTACTGTGGCAGAAAAAAGATCCTGCAAGTTGCTAATTAGATGTGAGGGAACTATAACTCTCAACCTCAGACCAAACAGAGCTTTCTCAGCTCACCGTTCAAAGCCAGGTTGAGGGCTACTGTCACTTACATATAACCAGGTATATAAACTGCTGCCAAAACCCACTTACTAATGGTCGTGGGAACCGATACCAGCCTTAATGACAAAAAATCTGAAATAATACTAAATATCTGTATCACTTGCTGCCACGCTCAGACATTTACCTTTGGAAGACACACCCGCAGTGCCATTATTCTTGGTAAATTCATATCTCAGTGGTCCCAGGTGCTACCAACTGGAAATCACTAAGTTAGTTATTGTCATAAATTTACCAGTTGATAGATACCAAACATGACAGATATGGAACATGTCAGATATGGAATAATGTAGGTTTCCTGACTCTACTAAGACTGACATAAATGATGATTGGGTTGCATATTTCATATCAGCCTGTTATATTTTATTACATAGGCCGAGTTAAGAATACCATATGTGATATAAAACAGATTTTGCCTTTATCATAGTTTAACCAAAGGTCACGTTCCCAGGTCTGTATGACTTCCTACTGAGCTTAGAAGACTCAAGTCTACTATATCCTTTAGAATTAAGGACCATATTTATAAAGCCGCGGTATAGCTTTTTAGCGATACCGCAACTTTAAAGATCGGTATCGTAAATTTATTTATTATCGTAATTTACAACTGTGGCTTATAGGGCCAATGCAGAATCAAAAATCGTTAAATCGATCGTTAATTTCCGATTCGGTTTAACGCTCGTAAATTTATGATACTGATCTTTAAAGTCACGATATCGCTAAAAAGCGATACCGCGGCTTCAAAAAGCGATACTTTTTCGCTAAAAAGCGATACCGCGGCTTTATAAATATGATCCTTAATTCTAAAGGATATAGTAGACTTGATACCGATCATAAATCTACGATAACGAAATCGTAGATTTATGATCCCCATAGAATACCATTGCGGTTGTTTACTACCGCACGGTATTTTACAATCGACTAAAAAGCGATACCGCGGGTTTATAAATATGGCCCTAGAACCAAGGAATAACAATTCTTGGCTCCCTACTGGGTTTATGGTACCTGAGCCAAATGGTAGAGGAAGCACAGTTGAGAAAACAAATGTACTAATGGAATCCTACTATAACTAATAGTGTATAATTAATAAATACACTAGATCTGCTTGCAGCAGGTTCCATATAACTGTCTAAAACCAGCCAAACTTAGGGTCTACACAAATAATTTAAATCTATACAAATTTTTCTCTTTCAGATTCTTATCATTCTTGCACTCTCTTTCCTTGAGAAACGTGCCAACAAGTCAAAACTAGATGATAAAATATACCTTCTCAGTGGAAGATTTGGATTTGTCATGTAAGATTATATTTTTACACTATTTAATAATATTTTTTGGACAGTAAATGAAAGTCTAGGTGCTATTGCCCACAATGCAGTCTGCTTTTTAGACTGCATCCATAAAATACCTTCAACAAGGCAGCTGACTGTAAAATGTGCACACTTTAGAAATAACAGCACTAAATGACTACAATTTCAGTGGAACACAGCTCATCCTTCATGTTAACATCATTGGAATTGACATTCATTATTCTTACTAAAAATATGTTCTTTAATTTGTCATTTTAGAATTTATTTACTTAGTCTCAAATTTACTGCAATTTACACTTTTTCTTTCAGCCCCATAGATCTTATAGGAACATTCAATAACCGATGGACCTTCGGTTTTGCATTTGGTGCTATAGCCAATAAGGTGGTGTTCCTGTTTACTGAGGATTATTTGCCTGTAGGACTTCCTGTGTGGGCTAAAGGTACAGAAAGGCTTGTATCTCTTTTCAGAAAAATGCAATATACAAATGGCTAGTTGTAACGTGTCTCAATCTAGTTAACGGAAGTTAATAATGTGTTGATTGCATTGAGTACATGTCTCTGTCTATCTAGTTTTCAAACAACCTTGTTAGCACCAAATGTCCATGTCCCCTGATCCCAGTATTTACTGTCTCTATGTATTTTCTATACAGATGTCTCCACTCCAATATGAAAGCACCAGATAAGATTTTGAAACCTAAAGCTTGGTACACACCATACAATTATTCGGCCCGACCGACTGACATTTCAGTGTTTCGGTCGGGCGGGCCGAATTATTGTATGGTGGCTATGACCAATCGCCGACCGTTCCTTCGTCCGAATCGGATGAAAGCACCATCGGACGGGTCGGAAAACCATGACCAATCATGCAGTCCTCAATGATTGGTTGCGGTAACTGTCAGACGTGGCTGCTTTTGCTGTGTGTACCTAGCTTTACGGTAACAAGCAGGGTAACAAACAAAAGATAAACTGGATAAATTAGTGCAAACCCTTCACTACCCAGTACACTAGCAGGTTAACACGTGTTTTGCGCTAATTTTGTACTGGGTGTGTCATTTCCAAAAATTTTTGTTAAGATTTGCTCAACAATTTTGAGCTAATCTTAATGTTTTTACTACTGTGGCTTATAGGGCCAATGCAGAATCAAAAATCGTATATGTCTTACCTGACTAGGATCCTATGATGAAGTAAGTCTTGCGAAAGGGCTTAAAGCATCATGGGATAGCAGTCGGGTAAGATGTATTGGCCCGAAAGTCTCTATGTGCTTGCTCTGGTGATTTAGTGGATTAGCCCTCTAAGAAAGAATGAATTCATATGGTTACAGGTTTAAATCCAGAAATGTATTTTAGTTTTGTTTCTGGTTTTCACACTGGATAGAAAATAAACTAGATAGGAATGTGTAATTGTAGGTAAATGCACTTCAATGGAATCTGTTGGCACACAAAACAGGAAATAACAGTGGTTACATTATTCACCTACAACTCACTAAGATCATTGTCTGTAGCTTAGGAGCTACGTCCTACTGTATGTTACAGGGACTCACCAGATGACAAATGTTAGTTGACATTTCCGTTTCACTAGACATGAAAATAAAACAATAGGAGACATCATACCCCCACACCATATCAAATTGTTTTTGAATTCCTCTTTTTCATCTAATGTGCACTAAGATTGTTTACTTTTCAGTTTATTGATATTGTTACTTACAGACACAGACAACCTATTACATTTAAGAAAAAGAGCATTTTTAAAGCACCAAAAAGGTACATTGCCGTACAACAGGGATCCTCAAACTGTGGCTCTCCCAATATATTCCAACTGCAGAGGGCAGTAAGGGAATTCTGGGATTTGAATATCTGTTGTATTCAGTTAGATCAACTGGACTGAAAGTTTAGTGCTTTAAGACATTTTGCTAGTCAACCGACTGGCTTTTCCCATTCAGACTTGACTTCATGACTTGTACAAGAATCTGTTGACAATAAATGCCCTGGAATGATTGTAATCAACATTTTGACAAAGGAACATGATTGGTTCAAGAGAGGTTTCAAGGAAGCCATTTATGTCAAAATAAAGAAACCAAGCCTAAATAGAGGTATTGGTCTGCCATGTACAATGCTGTTTTGACACCTTACCCTGGCCAGTATCGATAATACCTCTTAGCCACAATGAAATCATGCCTTGCATTCAGAAGGTCCCTAACACCTGGCTGTCATATTCTGATTGGGATTTTCCAGGGTATTTATTGCCAACAGATTCTTGTACAAGTCATTCTGAATTGAGAAAGCCAGTCGGATAGCAAGCAAAACGTCTTCAAGAACCAAATTTCAAGTCCAGTTGATCTAATTGAATACAACAGATATACCATGACAATGATGAATGAGAACCTTCATAATCATCTGGGAGTTGTAGTTTTCAAACATCTGAGGGGCTGCAGTTTGAGGATCCCTGCCCTACCACATACATATGCAAATGGAAACCAGTGCTCCTGACTGGGGAACAGGGAACATCAAGAGCCCAGCAAGTGATGCAGTAAACATAATGTGGACGGTGTGTTTTTACTCTGACAAAATCACTGTTTTAAAGCATTTGAATGACAATAATTTTTTAAATACACAGTTTAGCAGCTTCTATTCCCAACACGGTATACAGTATATATTTTTTAATTAATCTGCAAATAAAGTGAATGGTTATTATAGTCTTTTATTCTAAATATTGGCAATGTGAATACATTCATAACAAAAGAGCCTAACAACCCCAAGCATTGATTACTTCTGGATTCAGATCATTTATATATTAAATTAAATAGGAAGCAATGGTCATAATTCATTGTATCTTGCAGCTCTTGGTCTTTTTATTGGAGCAGTTGAAGTTGGACTTTCATTTTATCCCATTTTTGCCTGTCTCAGCACTCAGTATAAACTAATTGGATCCATCACTGGGTTTCTATACACCATGGTTTGGTAAGAGAGAGCAGAGGGGCTTATGTTAAAAGTTTGTAGGTGTGTGTTGGTGATCTACTTTATATTTGTAACTGTACCATTACTAACAATACTGTACGTGGCAAAGCATTGTCATTCATTTACAGTTTACTGAAAGACACAACACAAAAAACAGTTTGCAAAATTACTTACTTTGGATTTCAGAAACTTTTGTAATGGTGATGGTCCAGCCACCGGCTCCTATCCAGCCACCGGCGCAAAAGAAAATGGCGCCGGTGACACGAGGCTCCAGTAGGGGGAGGACCAGAAGGCTTCCGGGAGAAAAGGTGCGTCCTCCCCCCGCGGTCAGACGCCCCATCCGCTATACACGGTGGGGCTCCCAGTCTGCAGCAGCTTTTACCTGGCATTTTAGAACTGTTCCCCTCAGTACTATTAGCTGAGCTCATCCTCCCCCTCCTTCCTTCACCCTCAGTTCATTTGTAACATTGTATCCAAGTAGAGGGAGCAGAGTTCAGACTCTCTACTCACTGCAATGTTCCAAATTACAGCTGAACAAGGAGAGCAGTTTTAACACAGCAAGTAAAAGCTGACAGGGAGATGCTAGGGAGATAGGTGCCCTAGCACTTTGCCTAAGTGGCTTATGCCTAAAAACGGCCCTGACCCTTAATATAACGAATGTTTAATAAAAAAAATTCATTAACTGTCCTTTAATCATTTGTTTCTTTCAACCATACTGACAATTTAAATTAAGGCAAATCAAATCAAACCAGGTCTATTTTTTAAGGTAATTTGTAATTTGTGCTTAAGGTAACTTCCAAGGGGGTAACCATATCCCCTTTAAAGGAATAACACTTACTATTATCATACACTAGCAAACCCTGCGGCACACGCACCTCACGTGTGTACACCCCCGCCACAAGCATCCTCCCACACACACCTCTCCAACCTGCCCACATTGTGGGAGGTGATGAATGACTCAGCGCTTGTGCAAATGCGTCCAGCATATGTGCATATTTACATCCTTCCGCTAGTATATAGGATAACAAAATATAATCTTGAGTTTATAGAAGTACATAACTGAACAGAAAGGCAAGGAATAGTCAAATTTAATCATTCTTTTCTGGACTATAAGGGCCATATTCATAAAGGCACTGTATAACTTTTTAGTGATACCGCGCCTTTAACGCTAGTTAATTTACATTCGTAATCATAAAATTAACAAACATAAATTACTGTTAATGATTGTAAGTCTATGATAATGCAATCATACATTTACGATCTACATAGAGTTTACTATCACATGGTATTCTACGGCCAAAATGTTCGCTAATTAATAAAAGTTCGGTAGTAAATGAACAACCGCGGTCTTACATTTACAGGGCACTGACGTACATTACTGTAATTTAGCAATACCGTGGGTTATTAATCACACTCGATAAAATACATATATACATACTTAAATACCGCCCACACCACCCCCACAAATAGGGGAGGGCCCACATGGTAAGAAGGGCCGCCATAAGTCTACAACCTCCGCAATCAGCTGCTGTTTATAATCAGCTGATCATGCGTATGACAAAAACATATAGTTAAAAGACCAGTCTTTTAAACAGCTGATCACGTGTATGTTTCCTCCATACGCATGATCAGTTGTTTAAAAACAACTTATGGGGGGGAGTGACTTTGTGGCTTTTTATGTTTGTCTGTTTACCTTTTAGTGTCACAGTAATTAAGAAAAAAGTTCATAGTGTGACAATACTAATAATAGTTCTATTTTAGGTTTATCATCACAACAATGAACACTGTCTTTTGCCCAGATGGAGATGTGAGTATATCAGATTTTAACTTTAGTCTTTTATTAACTTACTCATCAGGCATCCCACCTCTCCCTGAATTCAGGGAGTCTCCCTGACTTCCTGAAATAATATACAATCTCCCGGAAATGTGTTGTTTTCAATTAGAGTGAGGGAGAGTCTTTTAGCGGTTAACAAGTGACAAAAACACTTAATAGTGACATGACTTGTTGTATGCATGTGTGTCTGACTGTTTTCATGAGTGTGTGTCTGTTGAGATGCATGTGTTTGTGTGCAAAAGTGTCCACGTGTGTGTGTCTGTATGCATGGATTATGCATTAATCTTGTGGTGGGGCTTTAGGGGATGGGTACCTTTCCTGAAATGTGTGGGTACCCTCCCTGAAATGAATTTTATACTAAGAGATGAGTACTGTAGGATAAGGTGATACCTTTTTATTATAGACTAACAATTCATTTTTACAGACAAGCTTTCGAGAGATACACTTCTCTCTTCCTCAGGTCAAGCAGTACTAAGAAACACAGGGCACATCACATCTTTAAAGTGAAGACATCTTGGATATAAAGTAATACCTTTTATTGGCTAACTAAAATGATTGAAAATGCAAGCTTTCGAAGCACTAGGCTTCTTACTCAGGCATGATACAATCAATCTTTAATTTTTCCTCCTGACCGACCGTTCGATACTTTCGACTGGTCGGCCAGGAGGAAGGACTGTCGGTCGCGGCAAAAGCAGCGTTACAGCGACCGATCGTGCGGTCAATAGAGTACCGCACGATCGGACGAGGTTTTCCACCATGTCCGATCGTCCTTTCGTCCGATTCGGACAAACGGTCGATCGGACATGGGCACATTCAGATGCGATAATTTCGGTCCGATCAACCGATACACTGAACTATCAGTCGATCGGACCGAAATATCTCATCGTGTGTACCCAGCTTAACAAACTTTTTTTGGAAATCCTATTATGTTAGGAATGTAAAGGATAAGGATATAGGGTGAGCTATAAGCAGTAAAGCAATAAAAACAACAACAACGTAAACATTAGGGAACTGTAAATAGGACATAATTAGTGAAAGTAATTAGTGGGATACAGACAAGGTACAAGCAGACAGGGAGGGGGGAGTGGGAATGGATCAAACATATTCCTGATAGTGGCTGAGGAATCGCATGTCCCTATTTAGACCAGTTTGTTTAGTGTTAAATAAGAGGATCATTCGAAGTTCAAAGGTTTTCCTTTCCTGGGTGTTTTTAAATTGTCTTTTAAGTATCAATATTGAGAGGTCCATGTCAGAATGATTAGGAAGTGTGAAATGGTGTCCGACTGGTGTGCAGGTTGTGTTGTTATCCTGGCAATTGGGTTATTTTCATGAATTTTTATAGTGTGTCTGTGGTTATTCATTCCCTGGCTTAATTCTTGTCCTGTTTCCCCAATATAAAGTGCACTGGGACACTTGTTACATTGGATCATGTAAACTACATTCCTGGATGTGCATCAGTATGATCCTTTAATGGTGAAGGTGCCTTTATCATGTGCTATATTGGTTGAATCATTGATATGATGACATAGTTTACATTTCTTTTTATTGCATGGATTGGTCCCTACAGTGAGACCATTAAGATCCGAAGGCAATTTTCTGTTTATCAGTTTCTCTCTGAGGTTGAGTGGTTGGCAGAATGCTAAGATTGGAGGGTCTTAAAAGATATGTTTAAGGGTGTCATCCTCCGAGATAATTGTCTGCAATTCTTTAAATATTTAGCATATTCTCTCTAGTGTGGAGTTGTATGTAGTCACTAGTGGAATGCGTGTGTTTGTTTTTTTCATTTTGTATTGTAGTAGGTTTTCTCTTGGTGTTTTCAGAGCCTTATTGATGTTTTTGTGGATGATGTTAGGCTTATACCCTTTCTGTGTTAGTGACAGTGCTAGCTTATCAAGATGTTTGTTCCAATCCTCTGGGTTTGAGCATATTCTGTTGTACCTGATGGCCTGGCTGTGTATTATGGCCTTTTTGCTGTGTACAGGATGAAAACTGGAGAAATGGAGGTAGCTGCATCTGTCTGTAGGTTTTCTATAGATGGAGGTGTGCAGTTTACCATCTTTAATGCAGATTGTAGAGTCCAGAAAATGAATGGAATCTGCTGAGTAGTCCAGGAAAACCATAGTAAATTTCACAGCTCATTTACAAACTTCCATACATCCATCGCACTCAGCAGATAGACATCATGGGGCAATATTTTGGACAGAATTTGAAAGTTGAAATAACATCTCATGTGTATGTGGATAATGTGCCAACAAGAGTGTTGACTCTTACCTCCCTTGGATACATAGAATGTTATTAAAGGGCATAAAAACACTTCGACACATAAATCTCATAGCAATATTTTAAGATGGAAAATCAGGCACCCAGAAAGGCCCAGCACCCCACCCCAAAGGCTCCCAAAAACTCACTGACACACAAAAAAGGCAAAAAAACTCCCAGTCTGTCACAGTGTCACTGTCACAATAGTAGGCAAAGGGAAAGGCAACAGATGCTGAGAAGATTTACCACTTGTCTGCTGCAGCTGCTTGGCCTGCTCTCTCTGTAATATCTGTACCTTACTGCCACTGTACCACACCAGCCCTTCTCTTTATCTATTGACTGCTGCTGGACTGTTAGTCAGCTGCTGCCACAAGTCAGAGGACCAATAGGCAGCAAGGAATGAATATGGGAGCATTTTGACTGGTTCCACTGACTTCCTTCCATGGCTAGGAGCTGTACATTATGCTGAGCAGCAGGGGGTGTGCTGACTCCTGATTCTTTAGGCTCGTTCACACTAGAGAGCGTTTTAGTACGTTTTACATTGCACCAAAATGCAGTGCACATAGAAGTTAATGGCACAATGTAGTGCGTTTTGTGCAATGCAGCAGATGCATGCAGAATTTGGGTGGGTTAACACACAGAATTGCCATTGAAAATAATGGCATGCATTGTGCATTAATGCAGCGAAACAACACACGCAAATACAATGTTCCGCTGAGCTCTAGTGTGAACAAACCCGTAAGAAGCAGAAGTGGAGTTGAAGCAACTTCAAGGTATCGTGTATTGTAGTCATGCGGGTGGCGCTCACATTTCGGGTGGCCGCGCAAGCATATTTTCAGGTCAAAGGAACCACTAGCTGGCACCACTGCCTGTCTGCCGCCTTTCTTCTTCAGTGCAGGGATGCTGCCTGAGACGAATGTCTCACTCTGCCTAATGGTAGATGTGGCCCTGGGCCTGCTCAACAATGATATGAAGTACATGTATTGAGCCCCATTTCAACCAGTTTTTCCAATGATGTAACATAAATGACAAGCACATGTTAGGTTTATTGATTTTATCCTCATTGATTTTAATTGATATTAAATCTTCATTAACCTGAAATTAATGCTGTTAAGTGCATAAAATACAAGTAATTACACAAGAGTCCAATAAAGTATAAAAGTTATGGGTGAGAGCAGTCAGTATTTCTAACTTCCAATACTATAACTTTGCACGATGGCAGGTCTGTAAAGCTCCCCTTACATGGGGTTGATATTTTGAGTGATTCAGCAAATTCCATTGAATTGCTCAAAATATTGAAAACCATTTCCTGTTTTTTTATCGACTGCTGGACAATATCGGCCAGGCATAAAATATTTCGCCGGCCCCATCTTAAGTCCAATCTTTCCGCAAATTTCCCCTTGTAAGATTGTCAACTTAAGGTGGGGAACTTCAAGAGGTTCTTCCAATCAGATTTCTGATTGTTGCAACTGATGGGAAGAAAATCTTTCCATGTATAGCTAGTTTATCCAGTTTCAGAAAAAATCGATTTTTGAGGGTGAGGCTTATAACACTGCTTAGAAGAAATACCTGTCACAGAGTAACAGACACAAGGCAGTCTGGAAAGTGTAACTTTACAAGCCTAATATTTAGGACCCAGAGAAGCTAGAAACATAATCCTAGGCTTGTTTGAAAGGTATGAAAGTGTTTTTTTTCCAATTGAGGGCAATTGCATGGAGACTACAGTTCACCCTTAAAGTGTAATAAAGGAAAGATAAAAGAAGTCATCGACTGTTTGTTTTTAAATTGCATATATTGCAATAATAAATGTCCTGTACACATAATATCTTATTTCTCTCCCTCAGCTAATAGGTCCGTATGAAAAAATTATATTCAATTGGCCTTCAATGCTATGCCTTATGTTCCTGCTAATTAGATTTGTTTACCTGTTCATAAACTCCATGAGAATAATTCTCGGTTTCAAGAATGCTCTTCCTGTAAGTAAAAAGATTCAAAACTTAAAATATGTGTTATTTTATACACACTGCAATGTTATGTGATCTAACACAAATAAGAAAGCAAAGTTAGTTTCTTTCCATGAACAAGGCTCACATGAACCATTATCATTTAGAAACATATCAGGGTTATTCAATAAAAGTTCTTATTGTTACAAATGGTGCTAATTTTGCCCCAACCAATCAGATGTTAGGTTTCAAATGTTAAATAATATCTGATTGGTTGGGAAAAAATTAGCACCATTTGTAACGATAAGAACGTTTATTGAATTTCCCTAATAGAATGTTATAATTGGGACTAAATAACACTGAAACATTCAGTTCATCACATGCTTTCTTAAATTCAAGACATTGTTCTTTTATATAATAAATTGATAATCAAGTAAATGAATACAGTAAGGGCCAATTCTAGCCATTTTAGTGCCCTAGGCACCCTCACACCTAGGTGCGCCCCCCATGTATACATACGTTTGTGTGTATGCAGCGTCACTGGCCACCAATGAAATACTGATTGGAAGGACAGGATAGGTTCAGTGGATGTGCGGTATGTGGCACCAGTGTTCTCCCCAGAAATTGTTTCCAGCCAGGTAGGGCAGAACAGGGAAATTTGGTGAAATCTGAGGTGTTTAACCCTTTCTGTGCCAGCAGATTTTCCAAGAGTATTGGCATTAACACTTTCAGTACCAGCAGAGTATTATCTTTAGCCCTTTCAGCTGCCAGCATTGACATGATATACAGTATGTACCTGCTTTCCATGTCTCCTCCATTGAATTGTTCATTCCTCAACCTAAGTTCTAAGGGCTAGGCCACGCTATTGCGTTTTTCTTGCGTTTGCGCATGCATTTGCACTTGCGTTTTTTCAGATCATTGAAAACGCGGCAACGCACCGAAAACGCGCATTTTCGGGTGCGTTGCGATTGCACATGCGATTTGCGTTCCACATTTTTAATTGCAATCGCAGGCGTTTTCCTATACCTAACAAAAAAATGCACGCGCAGACGTAATGAAATCGCACATGAAATTGCATGCGATTCCGTGTGCAATTGCGTTTGTGTCGCAGTGTGGCCGTGCCCTTATTGGATGGAAGGAAGAAAGAGGCAGGGATAGGGCTCTCATCATGGCTGCTAGTCACAGGGGCCACTGTTATAAAGTCTGCAGCAGCTTTTACCTGGCATTTTAGATCTGTTCTCCTTAGTACTATTAGCTGAGCTCATCCTCCCCCCCTCCTTCCTTCACCTTCAGTTCACTTGTAATATTGTATCCAAGTAGAGGGAGCTGAGTTCAGGCTCTCTATTCACTACAAAGTTGTAAATTACAGCAGCAGAACAAGGAGACAAGCAAGTGAAAGCTGACAGGGAGAACACTGGGCGCACTGGTTTAACATAGGCGCCCTAGATCCTAGGTGGCTTATGCCTAAAAATGGCCCTGAACCTAATGTATGTGTTACTCTATCATAGTAATCATTACTCATTATTTCCTCCAATAACTAGGAAGGACAGAGTTTTCTACCAAAGCATCAAGCAGATCATGTTAAAAGACTCTTAAGAAAACCAATACAGTAAGTATGTACCAACAGGTTTGGCCTTTTATCAGTAATGCGTGTACCCAGCTTTAGGCTTTTTCTTCAGGTGCAATACAACACTGTATCTTGTAAAGCACACTATTTTATTCATACTAGAACAAGACTTTCTGACATTTTACAGATGTTATTGTTTGCCCCCATGTTTTGTATTGTATTGTATGTATGTATATTGTATATGTTTATTTTATAGCGCCACTTGGCGACGCAGCGCTGTACAGTATTAAAATACAATAATTTCATACAAGGGGGATAAATACATAGATAGTTCAGTACATAAATATATAACTTATATAAACAGAAGTGCTAGGGCTTTGCCACAAGAGGTAATGAGGTCCCTGCCCCATAGAGCTTACAATCTAGTTAGGTGGGTAACACACAGATACAATGGAATGGGTATAAGTGCTAGAGTTAGCCGAATGCAGTGCAAATAAAACTATCAAATACTGTGCTGGTTACCAGATAGATAGGATGTAAGCCTAGATTTAAACCTGCTAATTGAGGTTTCTTGGTGTAGAGAGAGGGGAATAGAATTCCAGAGGATGAGAGCCACAAGAGAGAAAGGCGAGAGGAAGCAGTCCGAGTGGGGGGTCTGTACAGGGGCTGGTTCTGCGATGAGCAGAGGGAATGGGCAGGAACATATCGGGAGACTAGAGAGGAAATATAAGGAGGAGCATCAGAGTGAAGAGATTTAAATGTTAGGAGACGTATTTTGTATGTAATGCACTGTTTAACGGGGAGCCAGGTTGTTGTCCAGTACAGAAGAGATTTGGGATCCGGTTTATTAGAGAGTGAAACAATACGTGTGGTCTGAGTTAAGTTTAGTTTGAAGGGGAGAGAGGTGGGAAGCTGGAAGACCAGAACGTTGTAGGTTGCAATAGTCCAGGCGTGATAGGATGAGAGCATGCATAAGCATAGCGGTGGTCAGGAGAGAAAGGAACCTGCGGATTTTGGCTATATTGCAAAGGAAGAAGCGGCAGGTTTTCGCAAAACATAGTTAATATGGTTAGAAAAGGAGAGAGAGGAGTCAATAATTACCCCTAGGCAGCGAGCAGATTGGATAGGGGAAATGGGGGTATTATCAACACAGATGAAGAAAGATGGGACAGGACCAGGTTTGGGTGGAAAACCAATCAGTTCAGTTTTAGAAAGATTTAATTTGAGGTAGCGTTGAGACATCCAGGAGATGGCAAGGAGGCAGTCGGAGACACGTGATTGGATATCAGGAGTTAGCATAGGGGTGGACAAGTAGATTTGTGTATCCTCTGCATATAAATGATATTTCAAGCCAAAAGAGGTAATAACATCTCCCAAGGAAATAGTGTAGAGGGAGAACAATAAGGGTCCAAGAACAGACCCCTGGGGGACCCCCACACCAAGAGGAACCGGAGAAGAGGTATTACTAGCATAAGATACAGAGTAAGTTCTGTCAGAGAGATAGGATAGAAACCAGGATGCCACTTCATTCCGATTGCCCAAAGAGTGAAGTATAAGGAGGGAATGATCGACTGTGTTGAAAGCAGAGGAGAGGTCAAGGAGGATAAAGCTGCGTACACACAGTAACGATAAAGCCCCGATACCGTCGGATCCGACCGTATTGGGGCTTTATCGTTATGTGTGTACGCTCATTTCGGGAAAGGCGAAAATTTCCATCGGCCGCGCTAGACTCCCTATAGAGGAGTCTAGCGCGGCCGATGGAAACACAGTCCTGAGCGTTCACCTTATGAAGTTCATAGGGAGAACGCTCGGGACTGTGTGTATGCAGATCTTTGAAAGATGGCAGACAGGATCTTGCAGAATAGAATAAGAATAGAAAAGTGACCATTGTCCTTTGCAACCTGCAGATCATTCACAACTTTACACAGGGCCGTCTTGATGGAATTCACAGGACAGAATCCAATAGCTGTTAAAACAGGAAAAGGTGTTGTACCGTGTTAGCCGGTCAAAATGTTTACAGGGTAACCCTGTGGTATAAAGGTGATACCTTTATTGGCTAACTAAGATAACCATAGCAAGCATTCAGAACATTCTATTCCTTTTTCAAGCTGATTACAATGAAGCTGTGGTGCTCTCTGATATATATACAACATTTAGCTCATAGTTCAAATAACCAGAAAAAAGGAATATCTGTGTGGAAGTTGTTAACAAAGTCATATAAAGGGTCTGCAAGGAGCAAACATATAAGGTACAAGATACTGTGGATCAAAGTGGATAATATAAATAGTGGTAAGTTACTGAAGTGTGAAGGATAAAAGGTCACACACTGTTCTGGCACCTCCATGCAACAGGAACAAACTGAGTATCCAGGAAAGGAATGTGGCTAAATGCCTCAAAAAAAACAAAGACATTATCATCAAACCAGCTGACAAAGGGGGTGCAGTGGTCATTATGAATACCGTACTTCAGACTACAGTACGGAGGCTCACAAATGGCTATTGGACCTGAACCACTACAATAAACTAGTAACTGACCCCATAGTGGCCTATAGGAAAGAACTCAGAAACTTAATCAAGACGCTCCCAGCCACACAATCAGATCTGTATAATTTAACTTTCTATATGCTTCCTAAAATACATAAAGAAGGTAACCCTGGACGGACAAAAATAGCTGGGATTGGCATTCTGACGGAGGGCATATTACGCTGGGTCGAGCAAATCTTGAAACCTGTTGTAAGTAGCACAACAAGCTATTTACAAGACACAACTGATCTGCTTAAAGGGCATGTCCACCCAAAAAATTTACTTTTCACTATAGGTAGTATAGTGGTGCCCTACCTGAAACGCCATATTACTTTTTCCAAATTCGTTTTAGTTCAAAAGATGTAATCCTCTGCATTTCCAAAGCTTTAGGCCGTCTCTGTCCTAATGCACATGTCAATCCTGTGACACAGTCTCGCGCATGTTAATCCGGCCCTCTGAATATCCCTAATAGCTCCGCCCACTCTCCGACGACACAGGCCAACAACAAAACAAATACACGTGGCTACCTGCGAGAAGTGCACTGTTGATCATTTTGCACCTCGCGGGTAGTAGTCCTTGGGAGACGTACGTCACGGTTTTATACTCTGCAATCATACGATAAAAGTACATACTTACAATGTGATCACGGTATTTCTCTATTATATTCTAATTTGTCTGAAAAATGCATTGAAGCGATCTAAATGAATTACATGTCAGCAAACAGTGAACTGAAAACAAAAACAAATTATATGTACATAAAAATTAATTTTTAATTTCCATTTTTTAAAGATATTTGATGAAATATGTGATAAATTTTTAACACCATATTATTTGTGTTTATGTTTTTGTTTTAGTGAGTGAATGTTTATGTATGTGCATGTAAGTATGTGTGTGTATATTTATGTATGTATGTGTATGTATGTGTGTGTGAATGTATGTATGTGTGTATGTATATGTATGTATGTTTGTATGTATGTCTTTCGTCAGTGTGTCTGTGGTGTGTGTGTGTCTGTCTCTCTGTGTGTGTCTGGTCTGTTGTCTCTGTCTCGTCCTACTTTCTCTCCTGTGTGTCTTGGTCTTTGTCTGTGTCTGTCTGTGTGTCATCTAGTCTGTGTGTCTGTCTATGTCTCTTCAGTGTGTGTGTGATATGTCTGCTGTCTTGTTCTTGTCTGTCTGTTATGTCTCTGTTTCTCTGTCTGTCTGTGTGTCCTGTCTCTGTCTCTCCTGTGTGTGGTGTCTGTCTGTGGTGTCTGTCTCTTGTTTCTGTTTGTCTGTGTGTGTCTGTCTCTTGTCTGTCCTGTGTCTGTCCTCCTGTTTGTGTCTGTCTGTCTCTCTCATCTGTGTGTCTGTCTGTTCTGTCTTTCTCTCTTCCGTCTGTGTGTCTCCCTGAGTGTCTGTCTGTCTATCGTCCGTCTGCTGTGCTTTCGTCTGTATCTGTCTGTCTGGTCTGTCTGTCTGTGTCCGTCTCTGTTGTCTGTTGTGTCTTTCTCGTCGTCTCGCTGTGTGTCTGTCTGTCGTCTTTCTCTCTGTCCCGTCTGTGTTGTCTGTCTGTATGTGTCGTGTCTCTGCTCTGTGTGTCTGTCTGTCTGTGTGTGTTTTCTGTCTCTGTCTGTCTGTTTGTGTCCTGTCTGTCTCTCCTGTGTGTTGTCTCGGTCCTGTCTGTCTGTCTCTGCTCGTCCGTCTGTGTGTGTCTGGTCTGTGTGTGTCTGTCTCTGTCTCTCGCTCTCTCTTCCTTGTGTGTGTGTGTGTGTGGTGTCTGCTGTCTGTGTGTCTGTGTCTTCTGTCTGTTTGTCGTGTGTCTGTCTCCTGTCTGTCGTCTGTGTGTCTGTCCGTTCTCGCTCTGTCCGTGCTTGTCTGTCTGTCTCTCTTCTGTCGTCTGTGTGTCTGTCCTCTGTTCTGTTCTGTCTGTGTCTCTCTGGTGTGTTGTCTGTCTGTGTGTGTCTGTCTGTCTGTGCTGTCTCTGTTGTATGTCTGTGTGTGTGTGGTCTGTATGTGTCTTTTCTGTCTTGTGATGTTTGTCTGTCTGTCATGTCTTTCTGTGTGTCTGTCTGTGTGGTCTGTCCGTCTGTGTGTCTGTGTGTTGTGTATGTCTTGTCCTGTCTGTCTGTGTGTCTTCTATCTGTCTGTCCGTCTGTTTGTCTGTCTGTCTGTCTGTCGGTCTTGTGTGTCTGTACTGTGTTGGTTTCTTCGCTCATCTCTCCTCTCTCTCTCTGCTGTGTGTGGTGTCTGTCTTGTGTGCTTCTGTTCGTCTGTCTGTTTGTGCCCCCCCCCCTTGTCTGTTGTTGCTCTCTCTGTCTGCTCCTCTGTTGTGTCTGTCTTCTGTCTCTCTGTCCGTCTGTGTGTCTTGTCTCGTCTGTCTGTTGTTCGTCTGTGTGTGTCTGTCTCCTGTGTGTCCTGTCTGTCTGTGTCTGTCTCTGTGTGTCCTGTTTGTGTCTTGACTGTCTGTCTGTCCGTCTGTGTCTCCTGTCTGTGTGTCTGTGTGTCGGGCCGTGTGTCTGCCTGTCGTCTTCTCGTCTAGTCGTGTTGTTCTGTGTCTGTTCTTCTTTCGTGCGTGTGTCCTGCTGTGCTCTTCTGTTCTGTCTCCCGGTCTGTCCTCCTGTCGTCTGTTTGTTCACTGTTCTGTCTGTTCTGTTCGTCTGTCGTGTTTGTGTCTGTCTCAGGTCTCCTGTGTTTGCTTGTGTCTGCTGTCTGTGTCGTCTCTGTCTGTCCGTCTGTGTGTCTGTGTGTTTTGTGTATGTATCATGTATAATGTGTGTGTGTGTGGTGTGTGTGTGTATGTATGTACTATCTGTGTATGTATATGTGTATATATGTGTGTGTTTTGTGTATGTCTATGTATGTCTCTGTTTTCTGTCTGTGTATGTATTATTGTCTTCTGTGGCATTTTGTGTATGTTGTGGTACAAAAAAGATGAACCGCTCTCAGATCAATTTACCTTTCCCACGAACACTTCTGTGTATGGTTACCTCTGTCGGCCGACTAAAGTTACCACGTCTTTATCGCCTCAAGCGTGCTGCCGTCTTGGGTTGTTCCGAACCCCAGTCAAACATCACAATGTGATCACAGTATTTCTCTATTATATTCTAATTTTATCTGAAAAATGCATTGAAGAGATCTAAATGAATTACATGTCAGCAAACAGTGAACTAAAAACAAAAACAAATTATATGTACATAAAAATCATTTTAACCATTTTTAAAGATATTTGATGAAATATGTGATTAAATTTTATAACACCATATTATTTATGTGTCTATGTATTTGTTTTAGTGAGTGAATGTTTATGTAGTGTATGTAGTTATGTGTGTATATATGTCTGTATGTGTATGTATGTGTGTATGTAAGTATGTATGTTTGTCTGTGTATATGTCATGTATGTCCGTTGTGTTGTGTTCTCTGTATTTTGTGTGTGTACTGTATATTGTGTGTGGTAGTGTGTGTATGTCATGTGTGTTGTACTCGGTCTGGTATGTGTGTAAATGTGTTGTATGTGTATATATGTGTGTATCTAAGTATGTGTGTATGTATGTGTTTGTGTATGTTATGTTATCTGTGTGTCTGTTCTGTGTGTCTGTGTGTCTGTGTATGTGTGTATGTGTGGTGTCTGTGTGTCTGTCTGTATGTTTGTCTGTGTGTGTCTGTTCTGTGTGTGTGTTGTTCTGTCTGTTTGTCTGTCTGTGTGTCTCTGTCCTCTGTCTGTCTATGTCTGTGTGTCTGTATGTCGTATCGTATCTGTATGTGTGTCCATGTCTGTGTGCTGTCTGTCTCTGTCTGTTTGCTGTCTGTCTGCCTGTCTGTTCTGATGTGTTCTGCTGTTCGTGTCTCTGTTTGGTGCTTTGATCTTCTGTGCTTGTTGTCCTTTCTCGTCTGTGTTCTGTCTGTTCTCTTCTGGTGTGTCTGTGTCTTGTCTCTCTGTGTGTGTCGTCTGTCTGTCGTTGTGTCTGCTGTCTGTCTCTTCTGTCTGTCTTTGTCGTGTGTGTCTGTCTTTGTCTGTCCGTCTGTGTTGTCGTCTCTCTGTCTTGTGTGTCGTTCTGTCGTTGTCTGTGTCTGTGTGGTGTGTGCTCTCTCTCTGTCTGTGTGTCTGTCTGTCTGTGTCTGTCTCTGTCTGTCTGTTTGTGTCTGGTTGTCATGTCCGTTTGTGTCTGTGTGTGTCTGTCTCTGCTCTCTGTGTGTCGTCTGTCTGTCTGTGTGTGTCTCTGTACTGTCTGTTTTGTCTGTCCTGTGTCTCTTTGTGCTTGTCTGTCTCTGTATTCTCTGTCCGTCTTGTGTTCTGTCTGTCTCCTCTTCCGTTTGTGTCTCTGTCTCTCTGTGTGTGTCTGTCTGTCTCGTTGTCTGTCTCTCGTGTGTCTCGTCTGTCTCTGTCTGTCTGTTTGTCTGTGTCTGTGTGTCTGTCTCTATGTCTTTCGTCTGTGTGTGTTCCTGTCTGTCTCTCTTCCGTCTGTTGTGTGTCTGTTCTTGTGTGTCCTCTCTGTCGGTCTTGTTGTCTGTGTCTGTTGTGTGTCTTTCTCTCTCTGTCGTTTCTGCGTCTGTCGTCTGTCCTGTCTCTGTCTGTCTGTGTTTTGATGTCTGTTCTCTGTTCTCCTCTGTTTGTGTCTGTCTGTCTGTCTCTGTCTGTCTGTCTTCCGTCTGTGTGTCTGTCTGTGTTTTGTGTTGTATTTGTATATATGTGTGTGTGTATGTATGTATGTATCAAGTATGGTGTGTATGTATATGTGTAATATGTGTGTGTTGTGTCTGTATATGTTAGGTGTATGTTGTATGTATGTATGTGTATGTAAGTGTGCATTATGTATGTATGTGTGTACAAAAGAATGAAAGCTCCAGATCAATTTACCTCTCCCACAAACTACTTCTGTGTACGGTAGAACACTATCGCATCCGTTACCTCTGTCGACCGACTAAATTACCACGTCTTTATCGCCTCAAGCGTGCTGCGTCTGGGTTGTTCCGAACCCCAGTCAAACATCCAATCTATTCCTATGATCCCCGCCTAATTAGCAAACACTTTGAAAAGGCTTGGAAGGCAAACATCGCAGTCCGACTTCTTAAAAATGTATAAACCTTTATTGACACATCTTAAAATTGCACCTTAGCAAATACAATAGGGTATAACATCCTGGTCTGACGCGTTTCATCGGCGATCCTTAATCATAGACCCTACTAACATTGTAACGGACAAAGTTTTAAACGCTCTCCGAGCCAATCAGTATCAATTAACTCCTCAATCCACAGTTAACCCTTAGTTGTTTTAAATCTTTGCACATTATACAAGACAGTAAATGTTCAATTTAACCCTTCATAAAAAATTCTCAACGACAAAGTTACATATAATTTACCACAAGAATTATCTCGAAATAGTGAAAGAGGCTAAGTACAGCTGGACCTGAAGAAACAATTTATACTTAAGGAGATTGAAACATAGTAATAGTAAACTTACTTTATAAATATTAACTATAAATGTTTTTGTATCAATATTAACACATTACTTGTAATGTGTCACTTTCAACTCTGTTATTAAGCTTAAATTCCTATTAATAATATATTAAATTGAATTACTTCCACTGTTATTGTTCTAATAAATCAAGCTGCACTTAGCCAATAAGGAATATATATAAGTTTCTTTTAAAAATTCATTTTTATAGATACAATACTCTATATTAGTACAATTGATCTACACCTTATTATCACATTCGATTTTATATCAGACCAATGTCTATTTAATGCTGAAACATTACCAAAATATCTAAAGACAAAGTTAAACATCGCTGGTAGAAAAGATAAATCCCCGGCACAAGACTGAGTAAATTTCTATATAGATCCTATATGTTTTTCATCCCATTATATAATTAATAAGTCCTCATACAATACAAGCTAAGTCCAAGTGAGAATTTATACCTAAAGGTATACGCGTTTCTAATTTTAGTATCCAAAATGCTTCTCTTTTCTCCAGAAGCTTAATTGGATCACCTCCACGAGGTCCACATCTCACTTTCTCAATCACTTGGACTATACAAAATGAAACGTTCCCACCATTACACTCCATAAAGTGTTTTCCTACCGGAGATCTACAGTCTTGTTTGGAAATAGCATCATAGTGCTCACGAAACCTCTCCTTGAGGGAACGTATCGTCCTCCCCACATATTGCTTGGTAATCTTTCTCCAACTTTACATCTGCACCAAGCACATATTGCTTGGTAATCTTTCTCCAACTTTACATCTGATAATTTAATTGAAACATCTTTGGTGTCTTTTAGATATGATTTTAGTGATTTGACCAGAGGTTGTAGATAAAAATCTACCAATAAAGTGGGAGAAAGATTACCACTGGTTAACTTTGGATGTTAAATCCTTGTATTCAGTTATTAATCATGGTCAGGGTTTAAAGGCAATAGAGTCACTTTTGATTAAATATTCTAACTATGCCCCTGAGCTGAGAAGGTTTATTTTGGATAGTATCCATTTTTTGTTGACACATAACTATTTTGTTTTTGATGGTATGTATTACCTCCAGAGATGTGGGGTGGCGATGGGCGTAGCCTTTGCGCCCTCCTTTGCCAACCTGTTTATGGGTTGGTGGGAGGAGTCCCACATCTTTGGAGGTATTAATTCATACAGGGGCCACATACAGTGGTACGGCCGCTACATTGATGACCTATTATTTATATGGCAAGGAGACATAGACTCTATGAACAATTTTGTAGCTTTTCTTAATGAGAACGATTTAAACCTGGCATTTACAGCTACTTTTGATAAGGAGTGGATCCATTCTCTGGATTTGGGACCCAGTAATGGGAGAAGTTGTTACTGATGTATATAGGAAAGAGGTGGCAAGAAATACTTTATTGCTTGCTGACAGCTGCCACCCAAAACAAACCATAAAAGGAATACCGTATGGGCAGTTTGTGAAATTGCGTCGCAACTGTTCTACTATTGAGAATTTTGAGTTGGCATCAAAACATCTTAAAGAAAGGCTTTTGGGAAGGAATTATGAACAGAGGGAGATTGAGCGAGCTTATAGAAGGGCACGGTCTAAACCGAAAAGGGTACTCCTACGGGAGAAAGAGGCCCCTAAAGACCCATCAAAAAGGGATCTATATTTTGTTACAGACTTTAGCTTGGAGTTCAATAAGATAAAAAGGATACTTTATAACCATCTACCCATATTAAGAGGTGAACCAACATTGAGGCAGATATTAAATGATGGAGTTAGAGTAGTATCGAGGCGAGCTAAAACAATAGGTAATAGACTGTCTCCCAGCCTCTGTTGGAATGATAGACAACGAGATAAGGATGCAATATGGCTAAAGTACAAGGAGACATACAGATGTGGTAAGAACATCTGTAGAACATGTCGCACAATTAAAATGGGTGATACTTTTGTATCACAAGTGACAGGAATCCAGTATAAAATAAAGGATTATTCCAACTGTGACACGAATAATGTTGTGTACCTGCTAACATGTACTAAGTGTAACAAGGAATATGTGGGGAGGATGATACGTTCCCTCAAGGAGAGGTTTCTTGAGCACTATAATGCTATTTCCAAACAAGATTGTAGATCTCCGGTAGGAAAACACTTCATGGAGTGTAATGGTGGGAACGTTTCGTTTTGTATAGTCCAAGTGATTGAGAAAGTGAGATGTGGACCTCGTGGAGGTGATCCGATTAAGCTTTTGGAGAAAAGATAAGCATTTTGGATACTAAAATTAGAAACGCGTATACCTTTAGGTATAAATTCTCGCTTGGACTTAGCTTGTATTGTATGAGGACTTATTAATTATATAATGGGATGAAAAACATAAGGATCTATATAGAAATTTACACAGTCTTGTGCCGGGGATTTATCTTTTCTACCAGCGATGTTTAACTTTGTCTTTAGATATTTTGGTAATGTTTCAGCATTAAATAGACATTGGTCTGATATAAAATTGAATGTGATAATAAGGTGTAGATCAATTGTACTAATATAGAGTAACTATTGTATCTATAAAAATGAATTTTTAAAAGAAACTTATATTTAGTCCTTATTGGCTAAGTGCAGCTCGATTTATTAGAACAATAACAGTGGAAGTAATTCAATTTAATATATTATTAATAGGAATTTAAGCTTAATAACAGAGTTGAAAGTGACACATTACAAGTAATGTTTTAATAGTTATATAATTAAATATAATCTATACGTAAATATTGATACAAAAACATTTATAGTTAATATTTATAAAGTAAGTTTACTATTACTATGTTTCAATCTCCTTAAATATAAATTGTTTCTTCAGGTCCAGCTGTACTTAGCCTCTTTCACTATTTCGAGATAATTCTTGTGGTAAATTATATGTAACTTTGTCGTTGAGAATTTTTTATGAAGGGTTAAATTGAACATTTACTGTCTTGTATAATGTGCAAAGATTTAAAACTACTAAGGGTTAACTGTGGATTGAGGAGTTAATTCAAAACTGATTGGCTCAGAGAGCCGTTTTAAACTTTGCCCGTTACAATGTTAGTATGGGTCTATGAGTAAAGATTGCCGATCCGAAACGCGTCAGACCGGGATGTTATACCCTATTGTATTTGCTAAGTAGCAATTTTAAGATGTGTCAATAAAGGTTAATACATTTTTAAGAAGTCGGACTGCGATGTTTGCCTTCCAAGCCTTTTCAAAGTGGTGCTAATAAGGCCGCCGGATCAAAGGAATAGATTGGATATGTGTGTACATATGTTTGTTACATTACATTTAATAATTAAATTGATAAATTATTTTTAAGAAAAACTCTCTTCTCACTATCATGCTTCCTCCACCTCACTCTATAAATTTATAAATACATATTTTTTTAATTGAGTATTTTTTTTATATACTATAAAATTTATTTGCATATGTATATATATTTTTTTATATTTTAATGCACTTTGAGTTGAATAATTAATTGTATAAATCTATCTAGTAGTTATATACAAAAAAAATGTATTATTTATAAAGAATTTTATTTATTACAATAAATCAAAAAATAGTTTTATATTTATACTAAATAATTTTCCATGTATACATGTATTACTTTAATTTTTTTATTTGTATAATGCTTCAAAAAAATGTAGTGTGCGAATTTATATGCACAGAAAATATATATATATATTTTTTTTTTATTTTTTATTTAATTATCTATATATTTGTATGTATATAAAATTAATATATATATATATATACTCATGTATATATTTATTAAATATCTATATATACTGTACTGTAATATAATAATAAAAATAATATTACATTTTAAATTTAAAATCAATAAAGGAAAAGTATGTCTGACATTTATTTTGATATATAAAAAAAATTGTTTTTGGTCTCCTCTTTGAGACAATAATGTGTATTGTTTTTGTAAAAAAAAAAATTCATTAGAAGGTCAGGAATTCTATTTTTTTTTTCTGACTAAAGGATGTTCTTTAGTATCCACTTCATAATAATCTCATATACAAACAATGGGAAGCAGTTGTACTATATTATAAAAAGGAGTCATGTATTCACTTACAAAGTATACGTAAATATTGATAAAAAACATTTATAGTTAAATTTATAAAGTAAGTTTACTATTACTATGTTTCAATCTCCTTAAATAAAATTGTTTCTTCAGGTCCAGCTGTACTTAGCCTCTTTCACTATTTCGAGATAATTCTTGTGGTATTATATGTAACTTTGTCGTTGAGAATTTTTTATGAAGGGTTAAATTGAACTTTACTGTCTTGTATAATGTGCAAAGATTTAAAACTACTAAGGGTTAACTGTGGATTGAGGAGTTAATTCAAAACTGATTGGCTCAGAGAGCCGTTTTAAACTTTGCCCGTTACAATGTTAGTATGGGTCTATGAGTAAAGATTGCCGATCCGAAACGCGTCAGACCGGGATTTTATACCCTATTGTATTTGCTAAGTGGCAATTTAAGATGTGTCAATAAAGGTAAATACATTTTTAAGAAGTCGGACTGCGATGTTTGCCTTCCAAGCCTTTTCAAAGTGGTGCTAATAAGGCCGCCGGATCAAAGGAATAGATTGGATATGTGTGTACATATGTTTGTTACATTACATTTAATAATTAAATTGATAAATTATTTTTAAGAAAAACTCTCTTCTCACTATCATGCTTCCTCCACCTCACTCTATAAATTTATAAATACATATTTTTTTAATTGAGTAATTTTTTTATATACTATAAATTTATTTGCATATGTATAATATTTTTTTTATATTTTAATGCACTTTGAGTTTGAATAATTAATTGTATAATCTATCTAGTAGTTATATACAAAAAAATGTATTATTATAAAGAATTTTATTTATTACAATAAATCAAAAAATAGTTTTATATTTAACTAAATAATTTTCCATGTATACATGTATTACTTTAATTTTTTATTTGTATAATGCTTCAAAAAAATGTAGTGTGCGAATTTAATGCACAGAAAATATATATATATATTTTTTTTTTTTTATTTAATTATCTATATATTTGTATGTATATAAAATTAATATATATTATATAACCTCATGTATATATTTTATTAATATCTATATATACTGTACTGTAATATAATAATAAAATAATATTACATTTTAAATTTAAAATCAATAAAGGAAATATGTCTGACATTTATTTTTATATATAAAAAAAAAATTGTTTTTGTCTCCTCTTGAGACATAATGTGTATTGTTTTTTGTAAAAAAAAAATTCATTAGAAGGTCAGGAATTCTATTTTTTTTTTCTGACTAAAGGATGTTCTTTAGTATCCACTTCATAATAATCTCATATACAAACAATGGGAAGCAGTTGTACTATATTATAAAAAGGAGTCATGTATTCACTTACAAAGTAGGTTTACGTAATAAGATTACATTAGGATTATTTTTAAATAAGAACATCTGTTTAGGATAGCAAGTAATCATTAACAACACAATAGTTCATGTTGTGCATAGAGCCTATTGACAATTGTATCTACTATTCAATAACAGTGTGTGTTTAAAGATGTCTCAAGCCAGTCGCATATCAAAGCATCCGGGAAGTACAATGGATCCTGAATTAAGAAGGCAAAGAGTAAGTAAAAAATTATTTATAATTATTTATTGACAGTTTATTTAGAATAATCTAATATTTTATGTGATATAGGGCTATATAACCCCCTTTTTTTTTTTTTTTATGATAGTTTAAGAAGGTATTAAAATTTATAATTTTTTTTATTTATATTACATTACATTTAGGCTCTGTACACATTAGCCAATATTTTCTGACGATGGTCCTATTCTCTACACTTTTGGTTAATTGGCCGAAAATAGTGTCTCGTGTGGTGTGGGAGGACGCGACCTACGCAATGGTACGTTTGTCCGGATTGGACAATCGGACATGTGGTAAAATCACGATCGATCAAGCATTTTCCTATGAAGCCACACAGTCGATTGTTCAATAATTATGCCACACGAAGACGCATTTGAAACAATCAATGGAAATTAGTCCCAGACAAGCAATCGCTTGGAACGAATTGTCCCGACATGTGTACCCTGCCTTATTTTAAACATTGTATTATTTACGTTTTTACATTTAAAATTTTGTGCTATGTGTTATTATGTATTATTCATAACCAATGTCGGTATAAAAAATTTCTTAATTATTAATGAACGATAGAATGCATATTCAATGTTATTATAAATGAATAAATAAAAAAATGTCTTTATATATTATTTACAGTGACAAGAATTTCTTTCATTATTAAGAAGACGACAATCCATACAAAATTCACAGGAATGTTTCATACGCAATCCTCAGATTAGAACGGAGACTGCGGAGACTACACTTCAAGAAATGGAAGGACGATCAATAGATCCTCCATATGAAAGTTCCAGCAGTAATTTAGAACGCATAGGAAACAATTTGTGGTGTCAGTGTGGATTTTGTATTCCCATGACAACTGGACTAGAAAGTATATGTTGTCATGACGTTGAACAAATGTCTGAATACATACCTAATGAGAAAACATGTGTATCAGAAAATAATTTCTTCAAACTTCATTGCACACAACGAGACGAAGTTGAGTGGATGTATAAGAACAACAACACCCATCTCCAAAGATTACCGGCTGAAAGGCATCTACTACGGTATGAATATTTTGTTGTGTAACTTATATTACTTGAAATACATAATATTTAGCAAGTAGAATAAAATGATATTCCACGATACATATTTTGCTATATAAAATATATAGTCAGCCAGGTAAACACAGAGCTTGTCTTGTATGCTCATCAATTACCTATACGTATAGAACATAAGATACGTCTTAACCTTTCTTACTATGTGCCAAACGAAGCAATTACCTTCTATTCTGGCTCTTGGTTGATCTAACAATGTGTGGTAAGGTAATGCTACTTTACCTGCCTTATTTCAATATTAGCGGATTCACAAAGGTTCGAATTTTGAGTGGACACACACTTTGAGTGGAAAATCATGTGCATCAACAAGTTCAGTAGTACTGTATCAAAAAATAATATAACCCACCGAAAATTTATTACAGTTTAAATCACTTTCGGCCTATAATTAATTTTTTGTATATGGATTTCATCTTTCAGAGCTCTCAGGAAAATGGCATATCGGTCTTTCACTGTGTGGATATATGGCTTTCTAGGAAAGAAAATAAGAAAACCTATTCCATCGTGTATAGTAAGGGCAATACGAAACTCTTTTCCTGACCCGCATGGACGGTATTTGGGATTTATCTTGGAGAGACCTCTACGCCGAACATATGGTGTATGACTCGGATAACAGAAATGTCCATTACATCTTTACTTGTTTGTGTAAAATATTTTCTATATAATTATTTAAATTTTTTAATGGTTATGTTTTTTTTTCTACATTGTTTTATTTTGTTCAATTAGAAATTTATATTTAGTAATGATAAACTGGTCATAATGTTTATAATTTGTTTTGATTACTTATTCTGTTTATTGTATTTAGGATTGTTCTAAATAAATAATTTTATAAGATTTAAGTTTTTATTTAATTATCAATATATGTATATAACATTACCAGTATCATTATTACCCTAGCATATCAGAAATGTTATGTTAAAATTTCATTTTGGTATGTAGTTTAAAATTTATAACAACATCAACCTCGCAAGTTTAGTATACCGTAATACATATTAAAACATATTTATTTTAGAAAAAAAATATTATAATTTGAAATAAAAAAATTTTTATTGATGAAACAGTGCAATATACAATGTATAAATAACTTAAAAAACACATCTAAATTATATAAAACTTCAAAAAAATATGACATTTTTGAAAGGGTATGTCCACCCTTAATTAACAATTTAGATATACAATAGTAAATGTGCCCCCAACCACAATAATAATTATCTTTGAAAGTCCACAGAAAGTTACTTGACAAGCCTCGCTCCTTCGCCGCACTCCCCGGCCCTCTGCTTGCATGGGAATGCAAGCAGTGGGCGGGACCGGCAGACACGTCGATGATTTACTGTGAGGCAGCAAATCACAGAAGTATCTGTGGACTTTCTAAGAAAACTATTATAGCGGTTGGGGCAGGTGGCACATTTACTATTATAAACATAAAGGGATTTACAATAGGGGGAGGGAGACCAAAGCAGGTGGGAGAAGGAGGGAGAGGGAGGGGGAGAAGTGCTGCACTGCGTATGGTAAATTTTTCTCGCAGGGGCGACAGGAATTGGAGTCCTATATGGACTCTGCTCTCCTCCTGGTGGGCAGTTCTTTGAACATTGGTGGTGATTACTGGATAACCAGTTGGAGCTGGAATGTAAGGTGATTTTATGACAATACACAGTGGGGCAAATATTTGGGGGGGGATTATAGGTTTGGGGGTGTACATGCCTTTAAGAAAAATAAATTATCTATTGAATCTTAAAAGGGTGTTTCTCCAAAATATCTTTCTCAGGCGGTCTTTCTTTTGTGGCAATGTTAACAGGCACAATACTTCTTTTGGAGGTCCAAGCATAGGTAATGTCTCCAGATAGTAAGTCCAAGGAATCCTAAATCAAGCCATACAAATGATCATCAACCACAGCCTCATATACAGGTTTAGCAATCCAATCTTTTTTGTGTTTTGGAAAAACATATCTGTATCTTTTTTCTCCAATCTCATCCGATTCTCTGCTTGGTACTTGAATTGTAGCCTGTTCTCTTCCGATGTTATTGTTATGAGAGAGAATTGCAAGTATGGTTCTTGCTTCCATTGCATCAATCCCATAAGACAGTCTTTTGGGACGGTACTTCAAATCTTTACTGTGGAATACTTCAAGAGATCCAGTGTGGTAGAATTGAGTAAACTTTTTGATGTCTTTCAAAAGTCGAGGGTTGAAAATGATCTTTTCAAGAGTTTCGTGTGCTCTGTGTCGTGAATCAATCCAACGTATATTGTCACTATTATCGATCGGTCCATGGCCACATTTTTTGTAATGCTTAAAGGAAGCAAATTTGTGCTTGTTAGCTATATGAAACATAAAGGACTTCCAGCGTTCAATTATTTGATCCTCATCTTGTTTGCAAGTCTGTGCACACCACCAAAGATGGTTGATTATTGGAGTTATCCAACCTTTTAGATCACTGCAACCTTTTTTTTTTACTGGCAGCTAATAACTGTTTTGATACACTTTTGGTTAAGGGCCAAACATCAAATTGATGTTCAATTTCTGGATACGTAGTCGATAGGAATTTTCTTATAGATACGTGACGATCAGTTGCCACTACATGACCATCAATGTCTTTATCAAGTAGCTTTTCTAAACATTTTTCAAAGGCATTTCTTTCCATGACAGTACCTACACAAAGTTGTTGAACTTGAAAATCTACAACTTTCTCATTGTATTGATCCTGTAGAGAATAGATACAGTACTTTGCAGAATGTCCCGGACTGTCATACTGGCCATCGCCAGCTAAGACCACTGCTCTATCTTTCAAATCTTCATCAATTTCTTGTTTCTTAATAGTCCAACGTCGGTAAATTGTAGGGAATAGATAAGTTCTTTGGTACTTGTAATAAGTTGATTTCCCAATACATTCAATTACGAAAAGATCAAACATTTATTTAACCTTTGTAAAAGAAGAACCACTAAATAATATAGAAGCAGCCATCATTAAATTTCCAACTGGAGCACTTTTGATAACAGGTTGTGTACTCCATTTAAGAGCAATATGATCATCAAGGCATCTCAGTGTGAAAACAACCATTGATCCTTCAACATTCTTCTCAATATTTACAATTGGTTGATTACATGGATTGTCTTCATTGAATTGGCAACGAACAAGATGTAAAAGCTGATTTATATTTTCATCATAAACAATGTATTTTCTTTGATACACATACGAGGTTTCATCCATTAGAGTAAAATCCATTGAACTTTCTGAGAAGTGACTAAATGTAATTGATTCCTGTTGTGGCTGAATATTGATTGACTTTAAATCTAATTCCTTTGGAATGTCAATATTAACTTCGTTTGTTGGCAAAGATAATTGTGATGAAGAAGAAATATTAATATCATCTGATGTGTCTGATTTCAATATATGTTTCATTTCCACTACAGACTGCATAGCCTTCAGAGGAGTTGATGCCATCGGTCCATAGTAGTGGTCATGATGTACAATACTTTCCTCTACCATCCTTATGCTATCATCCTCAGTTTGTGTTTCGGTTGTAGACGTCTCAGTAGTATTCACCTAAATACATTTGTCTGCAGTGTTTGACCAATAATCAGTATTTACTGCTGCATCTGTATTCCACATTTTAAAATCCATCTGTGTAGAAACTGAGACTAAACGTCATATTATGCGGACAACGGATGAAGATGTTGAAGGAATTTCATCATCCTCCACTCTTTTTCTTTTTGGTGCCGGCACTTGAATCTGATGGATTGCGGATGAGGAAGAGGAGGAAAATATAGTTGGAACTGCATTTGGAGCCAGTACTTTCAAACTTTCTTTCATAAAGTACTGGTCTGGACCGAAATGAGCAGAACAAATTCTGTAAAAATTTTTCTTCACACCATCATAAATTTTTTGAACAGTTTCTTCAAGATTTATGAATATTTGTCCACTTTGTATCAACCAATTTCTGATACGGTCCTTGTCATAAGGGAATGAATGAAAAGCTATGTCCGGATGAATGTGCTTTTGACCACCTTTATGCGGACATCCTTTTATAAAGCAACTGATCATTGCTCCCTAAAAAATAATTAAGATTAAAATATTATATTATACATAACAGTACACTTTTAGATACAGTATTACATTTTCTTCAGATTAGACTGATAAATATGGAAGTGTGCAAAATTATGTGATTCATTTAGCATTCACCTCTAACATTATTTATTTTATTACAAAAGTTTAAACACATGTTCAGTGTATAAATATCAAATGGATGATCATCCTCCGTACACCAGTCTTGTAACCTCAATCCTTTAGTATTACCCAAATTTGTAAGTTTGTATTTTAAGTAATGACTGTCAAACAGTAACAATAAACAATACTATTGGAGGTAAAAAAAATAAAAAAATATTTGCACCAAGAAAGAATTTTAAACACTACACAATGTCGTAAACATGCCCCACATACCTACTCAAACATGCATGGTGGTGGTGGGGGTTTGAACTACATGTGAATCAGGGTGTACCTTCAGGGGCATGGGGCGCTCTATATATAATATTTGGGCATGGGCCACCCAACACTGTTGCAATAACAAATTGGCTATGCCAAACAAATTATTATTCGTGTAAAAAAGATCAAAATTAATTTGTGGCATTCATTATAAAACACAGAGTATAACTAATTTACTGACTCTAGTAAAATGCTTACAACATAGTGAGGGATGAAATGCTTTGGATATAATAAATGGTAAAATAGTATGCATAAAGTCTAGTTAAATGCTCTGATAGCAGACACTGATAAACTGGTTGTAAAACACATCCAGGCACTAATGCTGGGCACTAAGAGATTGTCACTAAGAAAATGGTAAAAATTTTAACCAGAGCACTAGTTAAACAGTTAACACATAGAATGGTAGTTTATGAACCTTAGCACAAAATGGGGCACTGTTCTTAGTCAAGGGCCATGCTGCGTTCGCATAATCTGCACCCCATGTAGGTACGCCTCAGTAAATCAAACATTGGCCAAAAAGATGTATATAATAAAGCACAACTATAACAATACTTTAAAAACATATGCATGTCACATGCTTCTGAGACACAAGAACAACGTTACACCCATGATTCAATGAAGTGATGCAGTATTCCCGTATATACTGGAATTCATCACGGCATATTCCAAGAAGCATGTTCAAAAACAGAATTGTATATTTACGCTCCAAGTGGAAAAAGTTATTACGTTGTATAGAATGTTTTCCTACAATCATATGTGCTATACCTCCCTCAAGAACTGTCATCATTTCAACTAATAATTAATATATACATGACGTAAATTATCTACTGTACTTTTTATAAACATGACTCTTCCTTACAGAAAAAACACAAAATGGAACATAACAAATACTATAACCACATGTGTACATGGCCAATGCATGGTAATAGGATATTTATATGTAATACGTATGTGTTGTGTAATTTATTTTTATAAGAAATCAATTTTAATTCAATTGATAAATTTATATATTTCAAACAATTACACATATCTACATGGTATGTACAAAAATAATTAAAAAGGAGTCGAATAAAATTTACATAACAGATAAGAAAAATAAAAACAAGTAAGATACAATGGAAGGATTTTTTTACCCCTTTTATCTGTATAATACAATTAAGGCTGATTATTTATACATTACAAAGGAAGAACATTTTAGAAATATTTAAATATTCAGTACTACTGATTTGAAAGTCTACAAAATTACATACTAAAAAAATTGTATATAAATAATGACATGTATAACATTGATATTCTATAAAAATTATTAAAAAATAATAAAAATATGTAACTAAAAATTATAGTATTTACTTAAGACAAATGTAAATATTTAATATCATTAATTTAAAAATTAAAAAAATATTAATAAACAATTAATATTAAATTAATGTAGATAAAAAAAGTTCATACTAATTAAGAAAAAAAATATAACATATATTTTATAATATATATTGAGACAATGCTATAATATATTTACATATCATCATACATCATATATATGTATATATTTGATATATACATATCATTTTTAAATAAAAATATAATATATATATTTAATTGTATATATAATATTATATTTGTATTATGTACAAATATATACATTTATAAATATATGCTGATATATAACATAAATAATTATATATATAAATTATTAATAAATATATCATTAAAAAATAAATTAAATATATAATACATTAATAGAAATAAATATAAAATAAATATAGGTGTATGTGTTAATACACACACACACACACACACACACACACACAAATATTTAAAATTAGTTAATTATTATCACCTATAGCTAAATAATTAATACATAAAAAAAATTATATATACATATCACACTATATAGAGAGTAGATAATGAAAAGACATAGGTATCCAATCTGGTTTTATATTAAAAAAAATATATATATATATTGCTACATACATATATATAGAGAGAGATCGATTCCCATATTATATACCATTGCCAACTTTATTCTCATTACTATATACACCAATATATGGAATAGAATAAGCCATTTAGATTATTTAATTTATAATTTTACCTTATAGTAATATATTGGTTCTCAGAGGTCCGGTGTTGCTGCTGTACCGAAAGCAAAATATTGTTATTTTGCCGATTGGTTGTTCGGTTACCAACTGGTATCCAAATGTTCATGATTGGTGGAGCCAGTTGAAGCTAACAAAATATTCCTATTGGCTGCAGAAATGACGATGCCTAATTGGCCCATTGGAGATCAGTACAACGAGATCCAAATCTCGTTCTTTTTTTCTAAAATTGACGTCACTTGATGGGAGGGGTGAGGAGGGGGTAGCGGATGCTTCCGTGTTCAGGGAGGTTTGCTGTACTGCGCAGGACATTTTTCTACTGGAGGCAGAGACGGAGGATGACACAAAATAAGGTATGTGAGCCTCCTAGTGTTCACTTTTTTATGTTCACTGCAGTGAAACTTATGAGCAATAAGGCTTTGAGAGGAGAGATAGCAATGATTTTAATCAGCACAAGGTGGGCAATTAATTATTATTCTTTTGTTTTGGGGGTGGACATGCCCTTTAACAAACGTGCAGGTATAGGGCCACTCCCAGAGGGTACCATGTTGGCAACAATGGATGTTGAATCATTTTGTACAAACATTCCACATATAGATGGTATAGCCTCCTGCAAAGAATTTCTGGAAAAGGAGGGCCTACCATCTCACGCAGCTATACAACTGATTTAGTTTACCTTTACACACAACTACTTCCTATTCAGGCAAGAAATGTATCTACAGAAGATGGGAACCAAGCCTCTGGCGTACCTCCGCTACATAAGATGACATTCATAATCTGAACAAGAACTCATTCAGTTTCAAAAACAATTTCATGACTTTCACCCAACTATCAATTTTAAACTGAACTACTCCCCTACTCACATTCACTTTCTAGATACAACCATTCATATCAGGGAAAATAGTTTACAAACCACCATATATTGAAAGCCAGTGGATCTTATCTAATGTATGATAGCTTTCACCCTGACCACACTAAACACTCCATCATCTACAGCCATCCAGGCTCTATGATATAATTGGATATGTTCTGACACTACTGAAAACGCCACCTATAAACACCCAAAGTGTACATAGAGCCACCAGGATTCCCAGAATTCAACTTCTGCAATACCAACAAAAAACAGAAACAAATCGAATCCCTCTAGTCATCACATGCAATCCCCAACTAAAGACCCTCAGAAAAATAGCCAAGGATCTATAGTGTACACTTCACAAGGATGCTTCAAAACATATTTCCAGACCCACCACTTCTGGCATTCAGGCAGCCCCCAAATCTAAAAAGACTAATAACAAGAAGCGCCTTGATTCAACCCAATAAAAATGGAACCTATCCCTGTGAAAAAAACAATGCAAAACCTGCCCACACATCTGTAATTCAGACAAAATACAGATTCCAGGCCCATTACAGGAATACAGCATCCATGGCCAATACAATTGCATCCAATGTGGTGTACTTAATACAGTGCACTAGATTCCCAATAGGAGAGACTGGCCAAAGCCTGAGAAACGGAAATACACACCACTGCTTTACTAAAACAAATAAAAAACTGGACACACCAGTAGGGAACCATTTTAACAGCCCTCACCACTCCATAAACAATCTAAGAATCTTGGTCCTTAAGGAAAACTTTAAAACTGAGAATGAAAGAAGGTATGGGAATACAAATTAATGAAAACTTTCAACTCTCTGGAAAAGGGACTGAACCTGGGCCTTGGATTAATAGCAAACTAGATAGATAAAGAACTGCCAGCACCAAGCCAGAAATACAAACATCTGTAGAGACATTGGGACAGTTAATTACATGGAATTCCTTTTACTTCAGTAACTTACCACTATTTATATTAGCCACTTTGATCCACAGTATCTTGTACCTTATATGTTTGTCCCTTGCAAACCCCTTTATATGACTTTGTTATCACCTTCCACACAGATATTCCTTTTTTTCTGGTTATTTGATCTATGAGCTGAATGTTGTATATATATCAGAGAGCAACACAGCTTCATTGTGATCAGCTTGAAAAAGGAATAGAATGTTCTGAAAGCTTGCTATGATTATCTTAGTTAGCCAATAAAGGTTCGTACACACGCTCAATATGTGCCCCAACACTGACGGCTACATGCGACGAAAGTCCGTTTCGGACGAGAATCATCCGTGTGTATGCGTTCAGTCGGGGGTCGTTCGGCGATCCACCAGGCGAATCAACGAACAACCCCTTACTGAACACATACACAAGGACGATTCTCAGCTGTAACGGCCGTTTGTCGCATGTATTCCTTGGTGTCAGGGGTCATGACTCTGGCGCATCGGACAACGATCCCAAAACGAACGGGCTTTTTGGGCGTTTATTGCCAAAATGGTCCTTCGTACACATTGTGCGTCTCGGGTCGGCACCTGCTATCACACGTGTGTATGAACCTTCAGTGTCAATGGAGGGTCTGGTATAAATTAGATATTTATGGGTTTGGTGGTTTTGAGGAGTTTGATCTGAACAATTTTACATGACATTTAGATTAGAAACATAGTTTAGATTTTTTTTTTTTTTACAAAAGTTTACATTCCCATTCTAACCTCTTCTTTTAGGATATAATTTTTGCAGAGAGCACCGAAAGCTTAAAATTTTAATCATTTTAGTTAAGCCAATAAAAGGTATTACTTTGTATCCAAAATGTCTTTGCAGGTTATTAATGTGAAATTGTTATATC
Organism: Hymenochirus boettgeri; assembly: GCA_019447015.1. Lineage (NCBI taxonomy): Eukaryota > Metazoa > Chordata > Amphibia > Anura > Pipidae > Hymenochirus > Hymenochirus boettgeri. The sequence continues at coordinate 216,366,730 of CM033469.1, forward strand.
CTCTTAATCTTAAGATACTGAAAACTCTAAATAACGAAGTGTAGTATTAATCACACTTGTCAAGTCGAGATTTTCAGGCTTTAAAATTAGCCTGAAAACCTAACCTCGGCTTATACTCGGGTCAAGTAAAAAAAATCTGCATAGAAAGTTACAGGAGCTGATCTGCCTTTACACTTCCTGCTTCCTGTAGTCTGGCTGCTGGACTCACTCAGCGCTATCACTGCTTATCTGGATGCTGTAAATCTGATGGGTCTTCTCAGTTTGGGGCAAAAACAGCTGCTAGTTCAATGCAAATGACAGCTTGAAACTACAACTCTCAGGTGACACTTTTAACTATTGGGGTTAGAGTGCCCTTTACTATATGGGGTTCAAAGTGTCCTTTAAGAGTAAAACCTTCTTTATTTGTGCATATGTATGGACAAATAAAGGAGGATTTACCCCTATTTGCAAGTATTTGCCACTTAAGATGTTTGAAAACTACAACATCCACCATGCTTTATTGCGTATCCGGATGATGTCACTACTTGGCACCGCAAAGTGAGAGGCGTCGGGTAGTGACATCATCCGAATGCGTACCAAGGATGCGGATCGCGCGGCCGGCGGACAAGGTAGGAGATAGGCTGACTCGAGTATAAACCGAGGTAAGATTTTCAGGCTTTTTTTAAAGCCTGAAAACCTCGGTTTATACTCGAGAATATACGGTATACCATAAAGCTTCCTACATTTTCTTTCCAATATGGCAGTTTCTGCAATATTAATAAAAATAAATATTGACATAAATATATCCTCCAATGCAGAACAACATAAATAAAATATATTTAATTCATCAAGAAAAGAAAGCAACCAATGATCACAATTCATTTCCTTTCAAATCCTCTCTAAACTTTTAAAATGTTTGTTTTTTTTCAGGGAGGAGAAATCCTGGTTTGAAAGAAAAATATACACTTGGGATCCATGTTTTAAATTTCCCAGTAGAATGATTGGCACCACAGTACTGTCGTTATTGTGTTTGTACATTGTAAGTAAACAAAATGTAACTATTTACATATGTAAGGACCTAACCTAAACAAACTAATCTACGGTGGCCATATACATTGACAGTAATGGTTAAATACAGCCGGTGACCCTGTATTGGCAGTGTGTAGGGCCCGAAACCGACCGACCGCAATACCGCCGAAAGACCAAACTAAGGGAGACAATACTATCGCTCTGCGTATAGCTGCACGACTGACAATCCCCATACTGCGTATAGGCAATCCGTCTGGTCCGTGTGTGTGGTCCGTACCTCAAGTGTGCCAACAGATATCAATGTGATCTGTTGGCATAATGCGATAGGGATGGCATGTGTATGGCCACCATAAAGCAGTAAGCCTGTTAATTTTATGATGTTATATTGCCCACTTAAAAGGAAATGTTTACAATGGGAGCTGAAGTAAATTTGCAACAGTTTCTATACACCCCTGCCAAGAAGGCAGGTTTTTGTTTAATTCATGAGCTTGACAATTTTTGCCCAATCATCCTTGTCAAAAGGTTCTAGAACTGCCTAATTGCAAGGGACCTCCTGCTTTATTCAGGTCAACCCACTAATGTTCTTGACACAGCAACTACCATCAAGCCTGACATACAAAAAATAACTTGACAACTGATTGTTGTCCAATGTAGGAACCCTTTAATCTCCTCTTGGTGGCCTCACTGGCCAGTTTTCTCTTATCAATCTTGGAGGGGCATCCTGATAGAGGCACAATCACTGCTTAGCCATATTTTCTCCACTTGTTGATAATCCTCTTTACCGTGCTACCTGGAATGTTTAATGCTTTAGATACTTTTTGTATCCACTGCATGATTATCACCTGTCAATGTGTTGAACGTTCTTTGCAGACCATGGCTTTTCAACCATGAGACATAGAGGGATAATCCCACAGTAGCACCTAACCTAACCTGAGATCATTTACAGCCATGTTGATTGATGTGAGTTGTATAGTAACTACTGAGAGACTGAATGTGATTGCTTGATTCTGAATGCAGCAACACCCTTGAATATTAAATTTTGTGTATACTTGTGCATGCTCTCAACTTGGCAGGCCTGTCACACAGGTTAAAATTTTATTTTTTTTGTGCAAATCTAATATACATATGTGCTCACAACAGATATTACAATTGTATTTACATGTCGTGAATCTACTGTATTAGCTATTAACTACTAAAGTATTAAGGTGCCCATACATCTATAAGATTTTACTTACCCGACCGAGCGCTCACGCGATGTTCCATCGATCGTGCCGGAACCGCTTCTCCCGATCTTACATTCGACCAACATGCGATCGCAAAATGAATGGGATTTTGCGATCGCATGTCGGTCGAATGTAAGATCGGGACAAGCGGTTCCGGCAGCATTGATGAACATTGCGTGAGCGTTCGGTCGGGTAAGTAAAATCTTTTAGATGTATGGGCACCTTTAGAGGCTGGAGGCACATAGACGTCAGGTGTCAAAAAAAACACCTTTGATGCTTTCAACCACTTAATTAATGCAATAACTAGCAAGTTAAGACAGTGTGTAAGAATCTATGCCTTTTTTTACTAGATAACAGAACTGTATGTGTGTTTTTTATAAATCATATCAGGCTTTTTCTATAAAGATTAGCTAAATCTTTCTTACAGTCACACTTCTTTTGCAGTTTGTTACTTTAGAATTTGCTACATATCTTGCTGTCTCACGCATTCTAAACGGGATTGCAGAAGCAATAGAAGAGATGCAACCTAATGTAGAATTTAACCAAAGTATAGCCAATTTCAAGGAATTTAATGGTGCACTGGAAGGTAAGAACCCTCAGATCTGACAGTATTGTCCCTTTATCGTTAATGTGTGTAGCGCATCTCCAAGCATCCCCAAGGCTGACGAACATCCATGCTTGTCCTCAGAATAGTTAAAAAATGCCAGAAAATTTCCCTCAGCCACAATTGTCTCCCTGTACTTAAAGTAAAGGGAGTTGGCCGCAACTGAAGGAAATTTGCAGTCCTGAGCATTATCCCTACGCTGTACACAGGGAGAACGCTCAGGACTGTGTGTAGAGAGAGCTTTAAAAAATGATAGACAAAATCTGCAAGATTATGTTTTTCAGTTTTTAAATATCTTGCATGTGTGTACCCAGTTTTAGCTGGCAATAATTAGTCATGCTAAAACTAGCGCAAACCCCATATTGAATTTGTTGGGGTGGATGCGTGGGTGTCTTTTGGGATACCAGTACAGCCAGCGAAATGAACTGGTTAAAGTCGCACTAATCGATATTGAATTGGTTAGCATGACTTTAAACGGCTTTTTTACGGCATGACTTTTTTACGGCTCTGGGTAAATAAGGCCCTTAATGTTTTCCAGTTTTTAACCTTAACCTGGTTAAACTTATACATGTATCACTGGGTTCATGGGCTTAAATATACTTTGGGTTCCATCTGCAAGAATTTGTATTTCCTCTAGAGATGGCCGAACTTCCGAAAGTTCGGTCCGTTTTCGAACTGTATGGAAAGTTCGAAAACGGACCCATTAAAGTCAATAGGAGTCAAATAGTTTGAAAAGTTTGAATGAAATACAATTAAAATATCAATGGTAACTTAATGTAAATAGTTGTGGGACCTGGGAAATGGTCTGGGGAACACGTTAGAATATCCAGGACTTTCGAAAAATCAATTTTACTCTCACGCGCGCTACTTTCAAGCTCTCCTGTTCGAACATTCGATAATTATCCCATAAACGATATTTACTTGCGTATTGGTATAATAGACATTTTACTCGCATATTCGATTATTCGATATTTACTCCCGTAATGGTATAATAGACATTTTACTCGCATATTCGATAATTCGATATTTACTCTCGTATTGGTATAATAGACATTTTACTCACATATTCGATAATTTGATATTTACTCTCGTATTGGTATAATAGACATTTTACTCGCATATTCGATAATTCGATATTTACTCACGTATTTGTATAATAGACATTTTACTCACATATTCGATAATTTGATATTTACTCACATATTGGTATAATAGACATTTTACTTGCATATTCGATAATTCAATATTTACTCGTGTATTGGTATAATAGACATTTACTTATCGAAAGTCCAAAAATTATCAAAAGTCAGAGAAATACAGGTCCAGGATAGTTCAATAATTCCGAGTCTGTTCAAACTCGAATAGTTCGGCACAAACTCAGGTTCGAGTTCTAGTCCATCTCTAATTTCCTCATATGCTTGTTAGGATTTCCTCTGGATGACTTCTAAGGCTGGGTACACACGACTCGAGCTTGAGTGCGGCTGGGACAAATATCCGTCTGTCGCAGCAAATTTCGGCTGCGCCCATAGGGAACTGCACGATTGATTGTGATTTTCTGACACGTCCAATCGTCCGTTCGTCCGATCTGGACAAACGGACGATTGAGGTTGGTCGAGGCCGGCCGCCTCACACCAGGAGATATTTTCAGCCGACCGACCAACAGTGCCGTGGATTGATTGGTCGTCCGAAATATCTTCTGGTGTGTATCCAGCCTAACAATCTAGAAGATGTACGTATGATTATGTTCTTGGATTTGAAATTCTTTGGGTCAGGCACAGAACATGTTTAGCGCTTTATAACAAATGACCCCATTTTAGGGAGATGTATCTGTCAAAGATTTTAAAAATACTAATAAAAAAGTTAACAATTATCCTGAGCTTTAGTTTTGGGTTTCCATCAGCTATAGCAGGTGTCGTAACCCTCCCACATCTTGGGGGAGTCTCCCTCATTCTGGGTGGTCTCCTGCGCACCTACGAGACCACCCCAAACTCCCGTGTTGGAGAGGAGAATCCAATCTCCTCCCTGTCACGCCCCCTTTTGGCCGCCATGCCCCTGGAACGACCCGTCATGCCCCTCCAACTCATAAGTGGCTAGCTCTGCCCCCCTGCGCGATGTTGCTCGACGTCACGCCCCCTAGCCACGTCCCCCAACCTGCCCAGAAACATTAAACAACAGAGTGGGATGTCTGCTATAGAGTTGAAAGTAAAAAGGCATAAAGATACTCCATTGATTCTTCTACGTAGAGCAGTCCCTTGTGGCATATATCATATTTTGGTGCGTTTTTCTGAACGGACCGTTTTTTAAAACGCAAGGACAAATAGAATTCAATAGTACAGTTCACACTATTCCGATGCATGCTGCAGTACTGTTTATTGTATGTGTTTTTAATTTAAATATATGGAAAACGCATTGAGAAAAAATTGCATGCTAAAAACTGACAGAAATGCATGCTGTGTGTTTCTGTAAGTTTCTAGTGTGAATGAGCCCTTAAAGGGCCACCTTCAATAAAAACTTTTAATATCTTGTAGGCCACTCCTGCCCACCCCCAACCGCCAAGTTACAAAACTTCCTGTTTGCCGGAACAGACAGGGGCCAGACTGGCAGCCGCGTCTCTGATTGGCTGAGAGGCAGCCATTCACAGATGCAGCCTCTGGCTTTGAAGACAGACCGGCTCCCCTGCACATGCCACTGTCCTCTCAGAGGACAAGGAGGAGGCAGAAACCTTTCACACAGGAAGACAGATCCTACGCTTCAGTTTCCTGGACTTTGGGCAGCCATTGCAGGAGAACCATAAGGAGCAGGGATGTAATGTAGGGATTATTTTAAACTATACAGTGGGGACAGTGGTTGATTACATTTTGCACTTTAGGGTTTTTACATATGGGAAATTGTCATGCAATGAACAAGCTTTTAGAACTTGAAAGTACATACAAAAAACATTAATTGAGGTTCAATAAAAGTTCTTATAGTTTAAAATGGTGCTAATTTTCCCCCAACCAATTAGATCTTACTTAACATTTGAAAGCTAACATCTGATTGGTTGGGGCAAAATTAGCACCATTTTAAACGATAACTTTAAACGAGATTACGTCAGTTATTGCATCACCGGATCGGGCTAAGGTAAGGAGCGGGGCTTTAACGTTCCAAAAGCCGTAGCGTTAGGTTTTGCGATACGAAGTAGCACAAAACGTAATGCTACAGGTTTTGAATCGTTGGCACAGCGCTATTTCCAAAAACATTCGGAAATGGCGCTGTGCTCTAAAAGCCGTCTAAAACCCACGTTAACCTGAAATTTTTTCGGGTTAACGTGGGTTTTAGATGGAAATGGGCTATATTGTATCTCCCCCAAGAACTTTTATTGAATAACCCTGTATGTTTAAACACGTATATTGGTAATATTTCATATAAAAGTTTTTAAAGGTTGACTTTAAGCTGCATAAATAGGACTGAACTTATATTGTATTAATCTTTCTTTTCTTAGGTGTTTGGCTTTTCACAACCTTTCTGACGTGTGCTGTTACAGTTTCCTACATATTTCACATTTTAGTCTGTTACAGGTAGGAATTAGCAAGTGATTTTTTAAAGAACAGAATTAGATTATTTTTTAAAAAAAAAGTGTATATAGTCGATAATGTACCTCCTGATGTAAACCAAGGAGTTCTGCAGACCAAGCTTTTCAAAGAACAATCATAATTGCATGAGTTATGGGCACCTTAAAGGGTATGTACACTGTAAAAACAACTTTATGTCACTGGCTAGCGGTGGTGGGTGTTTTTTTGTCCTATTACCCTCCCATACCTTACCTGCAGTTCTTGAATGTTGCTGGCTTCCTGCTCCAGTCTAATTTCATTTTTAGGACTGCCCCCACAAGACGTCAATTCGCTCCCCATGCAATGACGTCACAGGGCACATGCACGCATCAATGACGCACGAGTATTGACGTCACACACCTGTCACACGTGCAACATTCTAAAGACCCGGTGGATGATGCAACCTTGTACATACCCTTTAAATCACGTGTAAAATAAGAAGCAGCTGCAGATTTTTATCTTTTCTGTAACTTTCAGCCATGTACACACGTCCAATTTGACACCTGATCCCAGAGTGCGAGCACATGCTCTTTGAATGCCCGTTACACCCAATAATCGGATGTGTGTATGCGTTTGCTTGGGCGTGGTTCATTAATTCTGCCATGGTGGATCAACAAACGATGCCTGAGGGATTGCATACACACACACGCAACTATTGGCCGAAACAGAAGTTCGTAGGGCAGGGGTCTTGCACTCGGGTTTGTTCATTGTGCATCTAATTAGTGTGTGTACAACCTTATATGTGATAACAGATTTAGCATTATTTAGCCAGGCCAACAGGAAGTTAGACAGAAATTGCTTAACAGTTCTGGTAACTGTAAAGAACTATTTGTAGATTTTCTTATTTTGTTGATAGGAAAAGGGGGCAACACTATTAATCAGGGTGAGAGGTAAATCTGAGGGAGTGTCTGAGCAACCATTGTGTGGGACTCACTCTCAACCCTTAAAAGTAAAAGGCATTAAGGCATTAAGCTTGTTAGCTTAATTACCCCACAAAACTTTAGTTTGAAGCTAACCTTGATCTGACGCTCCCACGCTGAGCTACTGTAACATCAGCTAATCCGTCGCTGGAAGTCCTGCCTCCTGTTTTGAGACAGTTACGATCGTGCAGGAGGAGAGCGCTCTTGTAACTGTCTCTTTCGTGTATGGACGGTCAGTCATGGCCGCAACAGTAATTCCATCAGGATAAACAATCAAATAAATTAAGAGGGGAGAGAGAAAAAACTGAAGTGGTAATAAAAGTTAAGTAGACAGATAACATCAATGTGTAGAGGTCTGGGGAATGTGTAAAGGGGAGATAAGAAAGGAAATCACATACAAACAAAACCATATAGTCAAAATATATGAGTTAATAATAATGAGTGAGGAATCCCATGTCTTGGTTAAGGCCATAGTTTTTGGAGTCAAATAGTTAGATCATCTTGGTTTCAAATGTTTTTCTTTCTTGTGTGTTTTTGAAATGCCCCTTTAATATCAGGACCTTTAGGTTTTCCAGGTTGGGAAAAATGATGTCCCACAGGTAAACAATTTGTCTTCTCATCATGGTTGGTGATGATACTGTTGGAATTTATCCTCTGCTGTAATTTTTGCTCAGTGTCCCCTATATAAATTGCATTGCATTTTTTTGGGGTATATATCGAAAGACCATTGGGCACAGCAAAGAATTTTTTAACTACCGATGGCCACAGCATCTTGAGCAGATTTCTAGTTAAAATTGTGCATGGTACAGCAGTTGTTATGTCCCAATTTATTTACATTTGGGAATGCAGAAGGATGATCCATGTCCAGCTCTAGGTTTTATTCTTAATCTGCATATCACTCTGGTTTTCCATATTATTTATTTAATAACTCTGTATAAATTGACCCAGCCTTGTTTATTTATTTAGAAAACATATGAAGCGACTGTGGTTGGGAGAAAAATCTTTTATGCCTGTAAAGTTCCAAATACCCTCTGCTTCAGAAAGTGTGGTAAGATAATTTCTCTACATAACAAAGAGGAAAATGACAGTGCACAGTTTGTCTATGAAAATTGTTTTTAAGAACCATGATTCAATATTGTTTAACACAACTTTAACTTCTACATTGTGCCGGCTGTGGGGGTATAGCAAAATACATTTGCGCAGCCATCTCAAGTAATTCAATAAGCACTTTGTGCACATTTTTATGCGAGTGTGTGTAAATCCCGAAACATTGCATTAGGAGGGGAAGATTTAACTGGAGTAATAACGGCTCTGAGTTAATCTCCCCCTAGGACCGCAAACGTACATTTACGGCCGTGGCCTTACAAAACCGACATAAAAACAATGCTTGTTAAAGACACAGTATCGCATAAAAGCGATACCTCTAATTGACTGATATTCTGTTAAGCTGGGTACACACCATACAATAATTCGGCCCTGACTGACATTTCAGTGTTTCGCTCAGTCGGGCCAAATTATTGTATGGCAGCTCCAACCGATCGCTGACCCTTCCTTTGTCCGAATTGGATAAAAGCATGATCGGACGGGTCGGAAAACCATGACTGATCTTTCGGTCCTCTATGCACTGCACGATCAGTCGCGGTAACTGTCGGACGCGGCTGCTTTTGCTGCGACCGACAGTCCTTCCTGGCCGAAAGTCTCGAACGGTCGGTCAGGAGGAAAAATTTAAAAGTGTGAAAGTGTGTACCTAGCTTTCCCTGATTGCAGCTTCTGTAAGTAACTAAGGGAGATAGGAGTGAGTGCTCCTAAGGCCCACCATACATATTAGTCTTCCTTGTGTTACAATGAAATAGAAGATAGGTTGTGGAATGCTCCACCTGAAAATGTTATGATAGCAGTATCTCTAAACTTCTTCAAAAGAGGGCTAGATTGTTTTTTTTTTGGAGAGAATATCCAAGGTTACGGTACTTTTACTGTATCCATAGAAGTACACATGTGATTGGTTATGTCTTTGTGTAGGTTGGTGTATGTGGGAGAGGTCTGATTGGGTGTAATGTTAAATTTACAATGTTGGTTTTGCATGGAAGGGTTGGGCTTTTGTCTTTTTCTCAATCCAAAATAACTATGTAAATATATAACCTGTATGAAATCGTAGGTGAAAGTCAAACCTAAAGGGGCCCATACATGCAACAATACCAACTTTTCTGTACGATCACAGGATTGTAATATCGGTATTGATCGGATAAAAGTATGAGTGTTAATTGTATGGGAGTTGTCAAATTCATTTGACTTATTTATATATTTTCTTTATATATTTTGTTCCACAATCATTTATATGGTATGTACAATGTTATCAGAACTATAGTGTGTATAAAGTTTTTTTAAAAAACAGTTAAAGGGGATGTTCAGTGCGAATACATGTACTTTTCAGAAAAAAGAGCAGTATTTTTCCATCCCAATGACCTTAATCTGCCAATTCAGCATTTTGTGTGTGTATAAATAACTGCAACCGTAATACTGACTTCCTGTTTGCAGGACCCCTAGTAGAGACCGTTATGGTATTGCCCTTGACCCAGTGCCTGGGTTGATTCAGTTGCTCAGTAGAGATCTGAGCAACAGTTATAAATAACTGTTAGGAACATTCCAAGGAAGTGGTGCATCCTGGGATCTATATTCTTTCATAAACTTCTGTGCATCTTAACTATCTTAAGAATGTATATATATCCCAGCTCCTTCAGTAAATTTGTGGGTACATTGATCTGACAGGTGGAGACTTGTGTATAGACTTATATCACCACGTGATATGAGTGTAGAGCTCGGCATCAGCTGTATTTTCTGGTACCTGACATGGGTTTCCATGACTACAGGTACAACAGAGGTAGCCACACCCCCAAGCTATCGGCACCGTTGGATGGTTTCCTTGGAGGTTTCCTTGAAACAAATGGATTACCAATCTTGTGACTCGATTGGACATTGGTGGATCAGCTGATTGGGAAATGCAGACCACCAATTGGCTTACCCAGGAGGCGGATCATTAACTGCACTTCACCATTGGAGGTGAGGAGGCCAGCTGACATCACTGGTCACCTCGACAACGATACATGTAACACACTCCCTGATTAATGCTGACGATTGGAGGTTGGGGGGACCAATGGGACAGGGATTCCTAATGGAAGAGATATATAGGGAGGGTTGTTTCATCTAGCACTTCTAGATGATTAAGCTCTGTTAGATAGCGAAACGCGCCAGGGGGATCTGACTCCGATCACCTAGTATAGGACCAACCCTACATATATCTCTTTGATTAATCTATGGACCAGTGAAATTTAACTGGCCCACTTTTGTGGCCGTTTTTCTTGGGCTATTAGGTGTAGCTCATATTATTATATTATATTATTATTATATTATATATTATTATTCCCTGGGGTTGGTCTTATAGATTACTTTTTATATACATCTGGCAGTTGGTATTTCTGTATAGATGCAGGGTCTCTAGATTATCTTAAAATTGTATAGGAGGGCACTGAGTGCCTAGGGACTCTTTCTCCTCTGAGTAGGATTAGTGGGGTGGAGAGATATCTCCCATCCCCTTCTCCCTAGGGTCTGTGACTAGATTTTTTTCCTCTTACTATCTCCCTCTCTCTATACTATCAACCTCTATCTATCCATACCACTGCCATGATGGAATTTTATATGTGCTTATGTGTGATTTTCTCTTAATGTATATTTATTAAAAGTTAAATTTTAATTTCAAACCACTTCCCCATTTTTGTTGCTGTGCTATGATACCCTATACTGCTGTTTGCACGTTAAAAGGAGGTGCCTTCTCTCTTCTCTAAACTAATGCATCCTGGGAAGAAGGACCATTAGAACCTTAAATGTCAGCTCACTAAAGTCAACAGCAGGAAACAGCAAAGGGGATGAAATTAACTGATTTTTTAAAATGGGAGAGAATATGTAGAATAACTAAGAAGGCATTACACAAACTAACAATTTAACAAATATTGATAATTTCCACTGAACTGTCCCTTTAAAATAAAATGTACTTTCCCAATATTGTTTCTGTGAGGAGAACCAGCCCAAAGAAAACTGATTCCGCCAGTCTTCCTCCTTGCTTATCTTTAACACAGCACTATCTTTAACACAGAAATAGTCCAGGACTAACCTGGCAAAAGAAAACTGTATTTGCTGTAGCTTCTCAACGAAACAATATTGTAAAGTAGGAATAATCAATTCAACTCCCTGCCCCAGGTACTTTCCATTTTTAAAGAATTATTTTTTTAAGTATAGTTATCCTTTAAGTATGAGGTATAAACACACATAGAATTACATAATGGGGCTTAGGTAATAAGAGGTACAAAATATCGCTTGTGCTATTTATCTGCAGCAATCAGATGTAATTAAATATTTTCTAGCCAGTAGAAAGATATCATCTGATTGCTTGCTGCAAATTAGAGCACGGACAAATTGATACACCTAATTAAATAATCCCAATAAAATGTTTTTATAATTCACTCAATTTTTTCTTCATTCACAGGCAGCAATTGCAAGATACTCTGGCTGGCAAGTGGCCTATATTTTGTGGGGTACAGTATATTAATATTTACTACTGCCAACAAGGCTGATAACACTCATGGTTACATTGCCTTTAAAAAAAACTTAACATATAACCCATAAAATAAAATTGTGGTAAGTTTCTTAGGCTTCATCAGAAATACGCAAATAAAACAATTAGAAATAAACTGTTTTATTTTTATCAAAGTTTTTAGATTTTGGCTAACAGCCTATAGCAGTATAGTATAGTGTAGTATAGTTTTTGAGGTTGAATAAAGACATATGTCCATCCAGTCCAACCCATCTAGCAATATCATCATTTCCTGCCTAACTGTTGATCCAAAAGAAGGCAAAAAAACCACCAGAATTATGAAGGGGAAAGAAATTCCTTCTTGGCTCCAAGTAACAATCAAAAATATTCCTGGATCAACTCTATTTTATGTATCAATACCCGTAACATGCAACATTCCTTGTTTTCAGAAACTCATCCAGATTTTTTTTAAAACTATCCAAAGAACCTGCCATCGCCACATCCAATGGAAGACAGTTTCATAGTTTTACAGTTCTAACAGTGAAAAACCCTTTCCAAACTTGAAGACTAAACTTCTTTTCTTCAAGCCTTAAGGGACATCCATGTGTCATATGACATGTTCTGTTGGTAAACAATGCCATCGATAGTTTATTGTATGGCCCGTTAATGTAGTTATACACAGTAATCATATCCCTACACAAGCGCCTTTTCTTTAGCGTACATAATTGTAAATTATCCAATCTGTCTTCATATTCAAGCTCCCCCATTGCCTTTATTATTTTAGTTGCCCTTCTCTGAATCCTTTTCCATTTCCAAGATGTCCTTTTTGCACACAGGATTCCAAAATTGTACTGTATATTCCAAATGAGGCCTAACCAATGCTTTGTGAAGAGGGAAAATAACATTCTTCTCCCTTAAATCTATACCTCTCTTCATACAAGACAATATATTAATATAAATATATAAAAGACAATCTGGGAGATTCAATATAAAAGTTCTTGTCGTTAAAAATGGTGCTAGTTTTGCCCCAACCAATTAGATCTTTTTTAACATCATATTAGTTAGAGAAAAATTAGCACCATTTTTGACGATAAGAACTTTTCTTAGTTCTAAATCTCCCTCAGCGTTTTGGCAGGGTGACTCCAATTAAAATGTAAAACTTTAAGTATAGCATTCCATGGTTCTGAGTAACTGCCTTACCATCTGTTGATTAATTATTTATTTATTTTTTAGTTTTACTTTGACCAGAGAAATACTTCATATGCATGTTTACTGGAGCAAAAATATTTGCTAAACACCTTAAATGCTAGAAAATGGGGAAAAGGCATGTGTTTTAAATACAAAACAAGATTACCTAAACATCTGCTGTACACTGAAACACTGCATCCAAGCCTGAGGGTTCTCCAAATAATTCCATAATGTAAACATGCTTATGTTTCCTTTTTCCCAGGTTATTTAATAATGCATATAGTGCAAACAGCATTTGGAATGGCTTTTGTGTATTCTTTTGTCATCCCGATAAAGCATGGTCAAGGCCTTGATATGTTGAAAGGTTTGAGTATATCAATGTAAGTATTTCTTGTTGTCATGTTGCTTATTTACCCTATACCCATTTTCATCCACTCTCAGTGCAGGATTTAGGCGTCAGGAAGCACAGATCATTTGCTACCTTGAGCCCCAACATCTATTAGCCCACGCACTTCTAGCCACACCCACTGCTGAATAAAATACTTACATTTTCTTCAAAACATGTATTTGTGTTGAACTTAAACTATACATAAATATATAAATATATATTAATCCCCACATGACAGGTAAATATATTAATTTCCACAGTAACAGGTAAATATATTAATGCCCACAGTGACAGGCAAATATATTAATTCCCACAGTAACAGGTAAATATGTAAACATATTTACTTATAAATAAATATATATACAATTATATACAACTTATACAATAATTCAGCTAGAAAAGTAGAAAGGAAGCACACCGCAGTAATTATATCTGCAATATAGAGATTGCAGATATAATTACTGCGGTGTGCTCCCTTTCTACTTTTCTAGCTGTAGGATTTCTGACTGCGGGGTACGGAGCTGAGGAGGGTTGAGCACACAAATATTCCATTGGTAAAGCCACACCACATACTTACCTGAAGCGTATACAATAAATATATTAGGCTAATGTAAATATATAGACAAATATATTAATGCATTGCCCACAGTGACTATAATATATAAATACATAAATGCTCGAAACACAGACTAGAGATATACTTGTCCCCCCTGAAGTGAACCTGGAATCTAGAGGATGTTCTGGCATGATGCAGGGACAGGACAGGCTTGCCCAAGTTGCCCTTCTCTTCTGTGTGCACCATTTAACTATTCCACTTCTCCTGGATTTCTGTAAGTGCAAGCCGCAGCATGCGCACATGGGTTTAGGAGACAGGAAACCCTTGCACCAGAGAGACAGTGCGCGCGCATTGGGAGTGGATACATACAAAGTTAGGGCCCTATTTAAAGACCTGCAGTATCACAAATTTTCAATATCGTTGGTTATCATAGAAGTACGACCATATTTACATTTTCAATTGCTTGACTATACAATACCTAGCGGTAGTAGACTACTGCTATGGTATTTTATAGACGATCATACAGTTTCATAATTTTACAATCGCAATCAAAATTTTATGACCATCATAAATGTACAATCGCTGTTATAAAATTGCCGATCATTAAAGGCACGGCATTGCTACTTAGCAGTCCCGCTCCTTTATAAATAAGACCCTTACAGGGCGATGCACCGTGAGCCTCTATCGGCAACCCGGTGCAAACAGCCTGGCAATGTTATATTCTGATAGAGGGGCTCGGAACATCTCTACCTGGCGCTTTTCTATTCTGGCACTTTTAACGCCAGCTATTAGCTGGCGTTTAAAGTGCTGCAGTAGAATGCAAATTTTGGCATATAACATAGCTTGCGGCGGCTGCGCGGTTAACTATCGTGTTGGCCACTCAGCCGCCGCAAAGAAGGAGCTTTAAATCATGCCAACCGATATGACATTGGTTATCGTGACTAAAACTCCAAAACAGGAGCGATGCGCCCATTGGTGCATCACCCTGTTAATGCTTTATGTCTTTTTGTTATTTAAAAGTTAATCCATTGTCCGCATCTTTTTCTTAACTGCAGTCAAGTGATAAGCCTCGGTTTCTAAACAAATAAACAAACTTAGTTTCTATTCAGAACCGGCAATTTCGAAAATCCGTGGATCCGACAGAATTTTTAAAACTCGGAAATAATGATTGAAAAATGTTACATTTGATTTTAAAAAATTGTGTTAGAAAATCCTTACTAAAAATTCTGAAAATGTGATTGAATGTTTGGAAATTATGGTTGATTTTATTGGATTTGAATCATATAGTAACATAGTAATTGAGGTTAAATAAAGATATTCATCCATCAAGTCCAACCTTTTCACCCTCCTTTTAACCCTACCTAACAGTTGATCCAGGGGAAGGCAAAAAATCCCAGCTAAAAAAAAAAGGGGGGGGGTTTCCTTCATGATTCCAAATGGCAATCGGAAAGTATCCCTGGATCAACCAGAACTGCAATATATGTATTAATACCAGTAATTCTCAATATTTTTAAACTTATCTAGCCCAATTTAACCTATTAAGACCATTACCACATCTGCTGGAAGACAGTTCCACAGTTTCACCGTTCTCACGTGTAAGAAACCTTTCCTAACTGAAGATGAAACTTCTGTTCTTCCAACCTTAAAGGATGTCCACGTGTCCTCTGATATGACTTATTAGTGAACAATGCGCCAGAGAGTTCATTGTATGGCCCATTAATGAACTCATATCCCCATGCAAACGTCGCTCCAATGTAAACAGCCCTAACTTGTCTAATCTGCCTGCATAGTCAAGCCTCTTCATTCATTTTATTATTTTAGTTTCCCTTCTCTGAACTGCTTCCATTTCCAAGATGTCCCTTTTGTATATGGGATTCCAAAACTGCACCGCATATTCCAAATGAGGCCTTACCAGTGCCTTGTAAAGAGGGAAAATAATATTTTTTTCTCTTGAATCTGTTCCCCTCTTAATAAAAAAGAAAATATTTTTCTAGCTCTAGCCATTGCTGACTGGCATTGTTTGCTACAGCCTGTTATCTACCAGAACCCCCAAATCTTTCTCCATTAGAGATTCACTTAACACATATTTATTTATGGCATAGGTGGCTCCAGGATTGTTAAGCCCAAATGCATCACCTTACATATATCAACATTAAATCTCATTTGCCATACTGCTGCCCATTTTGACAATCTATCTAGGTCAGCTTGCAGCAATTGCACATCATTTCAAGTTTCTAAAGCTCTGCATAGGTATCCCTTCTCCATGGCCTTAATAACCTCTATAGTACACCACGTACCGGTCAAAGAACGCTCCTGATCAGTGTGTGTGCAAAGACCTGCATGATTCAGTGTGGCGCATGTACGGCACAGAGGGAACATAAGTTTATGGTTCATTTTTACTGGAAGGACCGCAGGGTGACCTGTGGGGTAGCGTTTTGTTTTGTTTACAAAGGGGTACAGGCTTGTAAAATCATAATAGTGTATTTGTTCATTAGGACCCGCTTTATGATATAATTTAATAGCATTTGTGCGGCCTCCATACAGTGCATCACGGGGGTCCAAAGGTTCAGGGAATTTCTTTTCTGTAAGGTACACCTGTAGTTCTTGGTTAAACTCCACCATATCTCTCCACTCATGTTCCCATAGCTCACGCACCTCAATGCCTAAGGTTTTGAGGTAGTGATTCCTAATTTTTGTTTTATGATACAGCTGCCCAAATGAAGTGTGTGTAACACGATTAAAATCATCCTCATTGAAGCATGTAGGACAACCGTGGTAAAAACAACCTTGAAATTCAAAGGCTACAGGCTTGCCATTTATTTCAGCGTACCCATCCAGAAAATAGTTCCCAAAGGATTTTTCACCACCCTGTAACGCATGTTGTATAGTGATACCCTCTTTCTTCTCTGTATACATCAACCATTGTATTGAAGCTGTTGAATAGCGTTTACAATTCATGTGGTAATTATCGGGAGGTAAAAGCGCTATTGTGTTTCGTGGTAAAAATTTCAACTTGTACATAGCCATGCAGACCGATGCCAGCGTGGTGTACTGAAAGGGATCCACCTCATAGTACATTACTATTTTGCTAGCTCTAGCCATTGCTACCTGGCATTGTTTGCTACAGCCTGTTATCTACCAGAACCCCCAAATCTTTCTCCATTAGAGATTCACTTAACACATATTTATTTATGGCATAGGTGGCTCCAGGATTGTTAAGCCCAAATGCATCACCTTACATATATCAACATTAAATCTCATTTGCCATACTGCTGCCCATTTTGACAATCTATCTAGGTCTGCTTGCAGCAATTGCACATCATTTCAAGTTTCTAAAGCTCTGCATAGATCTATACCTCTCTTCATAACAGACATATATTAATATAAATATATAAAACAAATCTGGGAGATTCAATATAAAAGTTCTTGTCGTTAAAAATGGTGCTAGTTTTGCCCCAACCAATTAGATCTTTTTTACACATATATTTTAGAGAAAATTAGCACCATTTTTGACGATAGAACTTTTCTTAGTTCTAAATCTCCCTCAGCGTTTTGGCAGGGTGACTCCAATTAAAATGTAAAACTTTAAGTATAGCATTCCAGGTTCTGAGTAACTGCCTTACCATCTGTTGATTAATTATTATTTATTTTTTTAGTTTACTTTGACCGAGAAATCCTTCATATGCATGTTTACTGGAGCAAAAATATTTGCTAAACACCTTATGCTAGAAATAGGGAAAGGCATGTGTTTTTAAATACAAAACAAGATTACCTAACCATCTGCTGTACACTAAACACTGCATCCAAGCCTGAGGGTTCTCCAAATAATTCCATAATTTAACATGCTTATGTTTCCTTTTTCCCAGGTTATTTAATAATGCATATAGTGCAAACAGCATTTGGAATGGCTTTTGTGTATTCTTTTGTCATCCCGATAAAGCATGGTCAAGGCCTTGATATGTTGAAAGGTTTGAGTATATCAATGTAAGTATTTCTGTTGTCATGTTGCTTATTTACCCTATACCCTTTTCATCCACTCCAGTGCAGGATTTAGGCTTCAGGAAGCACAGATCATTTGCTACCTTGAGCCCCAACATCTATTAGCCCACGCACTTCTAGCCACACCCACTGCTGAATAAATACTTACATTTTCTTCAAAACATGTATTGTGTTTGAACTTAAACTATACATATATATAAATTATATTTAATCCCCACATGACAGGTAAATATATATTTCACAGTAACAGGTAAATATATTAATGCCCACGTGACAGGTAAATATATTAATTCCCACAGTAACAGGTAAATATGTAAACATATTTACTTATAAATAATATATATACAATTATATACAACTTATACAATAATTCACTAGAAAAGTAGAAAGGAAGCACCGCAGTATATATCTGCAATATAAGATTGCAGATATAATTACTGCGGTGTGCTCCCTTTCTACTTTTCTAGCTGTAGGATTTCTGACTGCGGGGTACGGAGCTGAGGAGGGTTGACACACAAATATTCCATTGGTAAAGCCCCACCACATTCTTACCTGAAGCTTATACAATAAATTATTAGGCTAATGTAAATATATAGACAAATATTAAATGCATTGCCCACAGTGACTATAATATATAAATACATAAATGCTCGAAACACAGACTGAGATATACTGTTCCCCCCTGAAGTGAACCTGGAATCTAGAGGATGTTCTGGCATGATGCAGGGACAGGACAGGCTTGCCCAAGTTGCCCTCTCTTCTGTGTGCACCATTTAACTATTCCACTTCTCCTGGATTTCTGTAAGTGCAAGCCGCAGCATGCGCACATGGGTTTAGGAGACAGGAACCCTTGCACCAGAGAGACAGTGCGCGCCGCATTGGGAGGATACATACAAATTAGGGCCCTATTTAAAGACCTGCATATCATTGTTTGTGAGGTTCTCATTCATCCAGGTCATGTATATCTGTTGTATTCAATTAATCAACTGGACTTGAAATGTAGTTCTGAAGACTTTCGCTAGTCATCCGACTGGCTTTCTCAATTCAGAATGACTTGTACAAGAATCTGCACAGATTCTGTACAAGTCATTCTGAATTGAGAAAGCCATCGGATGACTAGCGAAACGTCTTCAAGACTACATTTCAAGTCCGTTGATCTAATGGAATACAACTGCAGTATCACAAATTTTCAATATCGTTGTTTATCATGAAGTACGACCATATACATTTTCAATTGCTTGACTATACAATACCTACGGTATAGACTACTCTATGGTATTTTATAGACGATCATCAGTTTCATATTTTACAAGCGCATCAAAATTTTATGACCATATAATGTACAATCGCTGTTATAAAATTGCCGATCATTAAAGGCACGGCATTGCTACTTAGCAGTCCCGCTCCTTTATAAATAAACCCTTACAGGGCGATGCACCGTGAGCCTCTCGGCAACCCGGTGCAAACAGCCTGGCAATGTTATATTCTGATAAGGGGCTCGGAACATCTCTACCTGGCGCTTTTCTATTCGGCACTTTTAACGCCAGCTATTACTGGCGTTTAAAGTGCTGCAGTAGAATGCAAATTTTGGCATATAACTAGCTTGCGGCGCTGCGCGGTTAACTATCGTGTTGGCCACTCAGCCGCCGCAAAGAAGGAGCTTTAAATCATGCCAACCGATATGACATTGGTTATCGTGACTAAAACTCCAAAACAGGAGCGATGCGCCCATTGGTGCATCACCCTGTTAATGCTTTATGTCTTTTTGTTTATTAAAAGTTAATCCATTGTCCGCATCTTTTTCTTAACTGCAGTCAATGATAAGCCTCGGTTTCTAAACAAATAAACAAACTTAGTTTCTATTCAGAACCGGCAATTTCGAAAATCCGTGGATCCGACAGAATTTTTAAAACTCGGAATAATGATTGAAAAATGTTACATTTGATTTTAAAAAATTGTGTTAGAAAATCCTTACTAAAAATTCTGAAAATGTGATTGAATGTTTGGAATTATGGTTGATTTTATTGGATTTGAATCATATAGTAACATAGTAATTGAGGTTAAAATAGATATTCATCCATCAAGTCCAACCTTTTCACCCTCCTTTTAACCCTACCTAACAGTTGATCCAGGGGAAGGCAAAAAATCCCAGCTAAAAAAAAAGGGGGGGGTTTCCTTCATGATTCCAAATGGCAATCGGAAAGTATCCCTGGATCAACCAGAACTGCAATATATGTATTAATACCAGTAATTCTCAATATTTTTAAACTTATCTAGCCCAATTTTAAACCTATTAAGACCATTACCACATCTGCTGGAAGACAGTTCCACAGTTTCACCGTTCTCACTGTAAAGAAACCTTTCCTAACCTGAAGATGAAACTTCTGTTCTTCCAACCTTAAAGGATGTCCACGTGTCCTCTGATATGACTTATTAGTGAACAATGCGCCAGAGAGTTCATTGTATGGCCCATTATGACTCATATCCCATCAACGTCGCTCCATGTAACAGCCTAACTTGTCTAATCTGCCTGCATAGTCAAGCCTCTTCATTCATTTTATATTTTAGTTTCCCTTCTCTGAACTGCTTCCATTTCCAAGATGTCCCTTTTGTATATGGGATTCCAAACTGCACCGCATATTCCAAATGAGGCCTTACCAGTGCCTTGTAAAGAGGGAAATAATATTTTTTTCTCTTGAATCTGTTCCCCTCTTAATAAAAAGAAAATATTTTTCGTCTCTAGCCATTGCTGACTGGCATTGTTTGCTACAGCCTGTTATCTACCAGAACCCCCAAATCTTTCTCCATTAGAGATTCACTTAACACATATTTATTTATGGCATAGGTGGCTCCAGGATTGTTAAGCCCAAATGCATCACCTTACATATATCAACATTAAATCTCATTTGCCATACTGCTGCCCATTTTGACAATCTATCTAGGTCAGCTTGCAGCAATTGCACATCATTTCAAGTTTCTAAAGCTCTGCATAGTTTAATGTCATCAGCAAAAACAGAGATCTGGCTCTCAATGCCCCCTTCTAAGTCATTTATAAACAGATTAAACAGAAGCGGCCCCAGTACAGAACCCTGAGGCACTCCACTTATAACTTTAGCCCACATAGATGTAGCTCCATTAACCACCACTTTCTGTTTGCGATCCAATAACCAATTCTCTATCCATGTACAAATGTTTTTTTCTAGGCCAACAGTCCTCAGTCGCCTGTGAGGCACAGTATCAAAAGCTTTAGCAAAATCCAAGTATACTACATCTACTGCTATGCCAAAATCTGAGAAAGTATAGTATGTGATACTCTTTTTATTTGCACTAACAATAGTTTTCTTAACAGATTAGCTTTTGGGAGCTTCCTCCCTTCTTCAGATAATCTGGCAACTAACAAACTTTTACAAAATGCAAGAACATATAATGCCATTGGGGGTAAGGATAGCAATATAAACAAACAGTAAAAGATAAGGGATGGATAATTGGAATGTGAATGGGTACAGGATAATTGGTTAGAGGAGAGTGGTTATAAAAGTGTCTGATAGTGATTTAAATGGCTTTGTAAGTTTGTTAGTTGCCAGATGATGTAAACATCTGAAGAAGGGAGAAAGCTAATCTATTAAGAAAACTATTGTTAGTGCAAGTAAAAAGAGTATCACATGCTAAACTTTCTCATCTTTCGGTATGCTACAAGTGCGCTAATATGGCTATAATCAATGCCAAAATCTAAATTTTTAGTTGCTTCTTCATAAAAACCAAGTAATGTTGTCTGGCACACTTGCTGATTACTACTAAGATCAGTTCTGGAGATATGATCCCGTAACAAAGTTTTCAGCACCTTCCCTACCACTGACGTTAGGCTTACAGATCTATAGTACCAGGTTGGGAACAATTACCTCGGATCGGATTTTCAGAACTTCTATAGGTTCCACAGAACTGCTGTCTCACCAGTTTTGTTCATCTCTACTGCAGACCCAATCAAAATAGTGCTGCAGTATGGGCAGGGGTCATAAAGAATATTGGGCAATATTCATTAACTTCCAAGACTGCAGGTAATTGTAAAAGTAGATATGGTCATATATTTACTACCTTTGTTCATACAATACCATATGGCAGTAGACTACCACAATAGTATTGTATGGGTGTTTGTACCACGATCGTGGTTACACTCCTTAAAGACGTGGTATCGCATTTATAAATACATCCCATTGTTCCAGATCTTATCTCAAAACAAAATTTTGAGCTCTACTCTATGCTGTGGAACTAGATACAACCTACAAACTCGAGCCATAGATTTGATTAAATATACTAGAAAGGTTTTAATTATCAGTCAAGTGATAACATTCTTACCATAAAGCTTTTCTTCCTATTGAACACGACCAATATTTCTATTATTACCTTTTTAACACTGCTATCCTTTCAACAGTCTCACACTAGGCATTGTGATTTCCCTGATGGTTCTCCAAGTTGTGTTAGCCGCTCAGTTCTTTCTGCAGAAAAAAATATACCCTGAGGATAAGAAGAAACCATTAGCACTCAACAACAGGTGTGTAATAAACTATATTATATGAAGAAAACAATTAAATATTCCATATCAATTTTCAAAGGGATGTACTATATGTATTCAAATGCACAAATCAAAATGTAAATAAAAACATTAGTAGTATTAGAAAGAAATATTAAAATGTGTTTGTTAATCACATGTTAACCTTTAATTCTAGTGCAGCATTATCTGTTAAATGGCTGAATAATATTGTTCTGTGGTATTTAAAAAAAAACCCAGTAAATTCAGTAGATTTGACTAAAGGTGGCCATACATACGAACTATAATAGGTAAATTGCGTCGTTCCACGACGGGATTCCTATTATCGCTCATGTGTAGGGGATATTCACGACTGATCGGAGTGCCGATGAACGACCGTAGTCTGCATTCCGATCGATCGGGGAAGATGGAAAATTTCCGCCGGTCGGCATCAGCTCCCTTTACTTTAATAGAGGGAGCCGATACCAGTCTTGTGGCGTATAGCCGCACGGCCGACCGATCCCCATACCTTCTCAATGTGCCGACAAATACCAATGTGATCTTTCGGCACATTGTGATGGAAATCGCATGTGTATGGCCACCATACACATGCTAAAAGATTTACTGGCAAAAGAACCCATCAAGAAAGCAAACCTTGTACTGTAAGTGGTGTAAGATCAGATAATTTTGTCAATTAAACAGCAGATGTTCCTTCATGTAGATTCATCAGCAGAGTGGCCATTAACTGCATATGTGTAAATTTAATCTTACCAGCACTACTAGACTTCCAGATTTAGTCAGGTTACAGCCCGAAATTACCAACTCGCTTAACCCTTAAAATCAGGGCTGGCCTTTGATATGGGCGACATGTGCGACCGCACAGGTTGCGTTACCAGGGGGTGTCAGCCTGGAGTCTTAGGTTACAGACCTGTAGGTCAAAGTTGTGTATCATTACCACAGCTCCCTAGTCCTGCAGATAAAATATATGTATCAGCACCGCCTCACATACAAAGCCCAAACACATGTAAGCCTTACATAAGATGTCTGTATGCTGTGCTGTTCTGTCTGTGTATTTAGTATGTTACGTGTTACGTAATGATGTACACACGATATATACAAGCACGCAGTGAAGATACTGAAAGACAGTATTCACAGGTGGGGGACTTGATGTGAAGCAACATTCAGCATCGTATTGTGTGTGCCCAGGGGGTGTTTTGGAGAGGGTGCTAGGTGCCAGTAACAAATCTTGCACAGGGTGCTATTTATCCTAAGGCCAGCCCTGCCTAAAATAACTGCCTAGAGCCCAGGTTCCTCCAGGACCCCAGCTTCAGAGGCAGAAATAGTATTACGGTCCATACAATATGCATATAGCAAAGAAGGGGGGCCCAAATGAATCTGTAGTGCAGGTGCCCTATGTACATTCACAGGTATGCGTGCAGATCCTTCCAGCCCCTACCTCAAACAGGGCCAATATGTCCAATGTAATAAAAAAAACATGGAAGTTCGCAAAAAAAAAAATTCAACTTGATAACTTTTATTGAACCATTACAACTGGGGCATTTTTAGGCATAAGAACTAAGGCGCCCAGTGTTCCAGTGTTCCCCAGTGTCCTTTCTCCCTGTCAGCTTTTACTTGCTGTGTTAGAACTGCTCTACTGCTGTAATTTGTAACATTGTAGTGAGTAGAGAGCCTGTACTCTGCTCCCTCTACTTGGATACAATGTTACAAGTGAACTGAGGGTGAAGGAAGGAGGGGGGGAGGTTGAGCTCAGCTAATAGTACTGAGGGGAACAGTTCTAAAATGCCAGGTAAAAGCTGCTGCAGACTTTATAACAGTGGCACCTGTGACTAGCAGCCATGAGATTACTATCCCTGCCTCTTTCTTCCTTCTACCCAACTCTCCAATTAGAACCTAGAGTGGGTGAGAAGTGAACAATTCAATGGAGGAGAGATGGAAAGCAGGTACATAATGTATATCATGTCAATGCTGGCAGCTGAAAGCATTAAAGGGAATACTCTGCTGGCAATGAAATGGTTAATGGCAATACTCTGGAAAGTGCTGGCACTGAAATTATTAATAGGAAAATCTCCTGGGTCTAAAGGGTTAATGGCAATACTATGCAAATACTCTTGGAGGGATAGGCCACACTACTGCACTTGTAAGCATGGTGGGATTGCAATCTGATTATGCTTTTAAAAGCGCACATTAGTGTTGGCCTTTGGGGGTGGCCACTTCACCTCCATTGGTGTACTCTGCACTGCAATCCACTTATCGCAGCTAATGTGGTCACCATTTTGGTGCGAGTCGCATGCGTTCCAATAAGGACATATTGCCCAAATCGCAGACGCACAAGCAGACATCGATGCCTATTTTTGTGTTTGCGCAATAGCAAATGTTTTTATAGTCACCTCAATCTGAAAGTCAGCTGGCACTGAAAGAGTTAAACATCTCCGATCTCACCAAATTTCCATCTTCAGCCCTACTTTGCTACTTTTTCATGCCACCCGGCTGGAAACAATTTCTGGGGAGAACACTGGTGCCTAAGGCACCAAGATGGATATAAATGGCCCTGCATGACAACATTCAGTAGACAACATTTCAGGGGGCTGCTCCCCCTTTATCAGGATTCAATAAAAGTTCTTATTGTTTAAAATGGTGCTAAATTTGCCCCAACCAATCAGATCTTATTTAACATATGAAATCTAACATTTGATTGGTTGGGTCAAATTTAGCACCATTTTAAACTATAAGAACTTTTATTGCATAACCCTGAAAGTGCTTAGTGGGACCTCCCTCCTGGGACTGGCAGGTGACATAATATAGTACAATTTACTCCAACGATATATTTTAGAAGTAAAGTGATACAGTGCTCTTTCCATTTCAATACATTATAAAACAAGTTTAAAACATATAGGTATAGTATAAAACCTTATAAATAGTTATAAAGTGTAAAATACAAGTGTATAGATAATAAATAGTTTTAAAATGTATGAATAGTCTAAGCTAGTGTTATACTTAATATATAAAAGATATTAAAAGCATTAAAGGTAATTATTTATAGTGTATACAAAGTGTTATTAAAATACCCATTGCCTAAGAGAACATGGTATTAAAATTCTTGGCCAGTCCATGTGTACAAGGCCTGATGGGGTCTTTGAGTGTGCTGTTCTATGCATAAAAATGCTAAAGGGCCACCTTAATAGCAGCCAGTTGGGATGCTTTGCGTAAAAGTCAGAAAAGGTGTTGAAAAGCGCAAGACTTTTCCTGTGTATATGCACTTTGTTGTATAAAGTGCAATGAAGGTAATTGGTGTATAGGTTCAGAAATGATAAGTGTCTAGTAATAAGTGTGAAGTTTATTAGATCACACTTATTAATCATAATAAGAATAAAGGAACAAATACAAAGATGTATAAATTGAATAATATAGATATAAAATATAAAAACCAAGTAACAAAAAGTAAATGTTAAGTGTAAATATAAGTATGTGTGAATGTCTGTGAAATAGGTCTATCTGTTCTCTAGGAATCAAGTCAGCTGTATGATCAACTTAATTGTCCTTGTTTGTCCCCAACCTCTTTTTATTAGCCCATGTATATTTGTCCAAATGGGAGGGAGAAACTCTTTCTCCAAAATAACATTCACTTTTGGACTCAAAAAAACCTTGGCTACATGTTTACCCAAACCTCCCTGACCATCACAATTATCATTGTTATCCAAATCTAAATATACCTTCTTCAAACTCTTTGTCCTTACTCAAGAAAGTCAAACACCTGGAACCATAAACATTCCATCACAAATCCCTATTCATCTATCCACTAAGTTCATTAGTTCAGTTTAATTATTGGGCCCATATGCTTATAATGTTTTTATAGGAAAATTGTATATATATGATGCCATTATTCAACAAAAGGGTACATTAAATAAAGTGCAAAATATACTATAACTTGGTGTATGTATATATTCCAGCCATCAGTTGATCACTCTTTTATTTTCCAGAAAAGCATTCCACAACTTCAATTACTTCTTCTTCTTCTACAATGTCATACTTGGTCTGAGTGCCTGCCTATTTAGATTATTCTGTGGTCTGATCTTGGGCAGCTGGCTAATTGGACGAATTGACAGGACAATACTACAAAGGGGATATGAATCAGCTGACATGGGTAAGTTCATACTCAAATCCCAGATACCATTATGGATAGATACATTATCAGATTTCAGATTTAGTAATGCAGAATAGCCAGTATCAGCGTTTTATTGTTAGTGTGTGTAGTGCATTACTGAACGTTCTATTTCCTGTACTAAAGTATAGGGAGTTGGCTGCGGCTGAGAGGAAAGTGCAGTCCCTAGCATTCTCCCTATGCTTTACATACTGCAGAATGCTCAGGACTGTGTGTAGGGGAATCTTTGAAAAATGACAGACAGGATCTTGCAGATTCTGTCATCTTTCAAAGATCTTTACTGTGTGTTCTTTAGTTCAGGTCTGTATCTGAACCTGTAAAATATTTAAACTATTTATGTACAATTGTTTTAGCTTTGAACAAAATATTTGCTGTTTTCTTATTTTTGTTTGTTTGCAGGTTACAAAACATGGATTGGGATGATATTTGTAGATCACTATCACACTAATCCGGTCCTTGTAAGCTTTTGCAACATTATGCTAACAGCCCACGCTGGAAAGTGTGTAGAAGATTCCTCTCCATACTATCCATCTTCCAATGAATCAGGTAGCTTTCATTCAGAACAGTTTACTGTAAATGGTATTTATGTAGCTTTGAAATAACTTCAATAAAACAAGATTTTAAAAGATTGCATCACAATATTGACTTAATGTTTAGCTAATGCTGGGTGCACACAGGGCTATCATTTGACCCGAGTGTTCGCTGCAAGCATGCGCTCAGCTGCAGCTGACAGTGCATGGGACCGATCATGTGGTCCCATATAGGCCGTGATTTAACAACGGATGAACAGGCAACCGAGCTTAGCCACGGCCAGCTGCCCCACACCATCAGATATTTCCCAATGACCGACCCATTCTGGCCGGTCATCCAGAAATATCTGCTGGTGTGTACCCAGCCTAAATCAAATGGTGTATAACTTAAGTTAATTTAATTTGGGTCCTTTTATTTCTCTGCCTTCCCTTCAAATGATTGTTGAAAAAAAAAATGAAGCTGATGCATATATTAACCCTTTGGATGAGGAGTCCCATTAATGCCATTTACCAAACAGGCTTAAAAGAATAAATAAACCCACTCATCGGGTGTATCCTATGTTATTTACAGTGGCTGCTGGGGTGGTGCCTTGTATCTGTGTATCTTATTTCTCAACTGTGTCCAAGCTTACAACAGTCTTCTGACCTATTTCGACCTTGAAGCTAGGTACACACCTAGCAATTTTTCCTCCTGACCGACCATTCGATACTTTCGACCGGTCGGCCAGGAGGAAGGACTGACGGTCGCGGCAAAAGCAGCCGCGTCCGATAGTCACCGCGACCGATCGTGCGGTCCATAGAGGACTGCACGATCAGACGAGGTTTTCCACCCTGTCCGATCGTCCTTTCATCCGATTTGGACAAACGGTCAATCGGACATGGGCACATTCGGATGCGATAATTTCGGTCCGATCGACCGATACACTGAACTATCGGTCGATCGGACCGAAATATCTCATCGTGTGTACCCAGCTTTACACATTAAATCATGATAAACTAGACCTGGACAGTTCCATTCAGTGTATTTCAAAAGATAATGTGGGCTAAAATCTGAAGAGTGCACACTACTAAAGTGAATTTGATTTAACTCAAGTGAATACACACACTACATTTCGAGGATCACACTGTCCCCTTCATCATCGAAAGCTTCAGTAAGCTATTTAACATAGGTTAATGCAACTCTATAAAGGATTTTGACATAACAAAGCTTAACTGCCTCGCAAGCTTTCATTTTTATCGATGTGTGTTTGATGCAGTGTGGACATTGCTTGCAATTAACAAAGCTGGGTACAACAGTAACGATAAAGCCCGATACCGTCGGATCCGACGGTATCGGGGCTTTATCGTTAGTGTGTATGTTCGTTTCCCGAACGAGCGCGCGGCCGCCGAACGATCGGGTGGTGGCCGTACGCTCGTTCGGGAAAGGCCGAAAATTTCCATCGGCCGCGCTAGACTCCCTATAGGAGTCTAGCGCCGCGATGGGAAACACACAGTCCCGAGCGTTCTCCCTATAGATCTTTGAAAGATGGCAGACAGGATCTTGCAGATCCTGTCTGTCATCTTTCAGAAATCTGTACTGTGTGTACCTAGCTTAAGGGATTATGCACATGGACAGTTATAAAGTATATCTTATATGCAGCTTGGAGATGCCATTTTTGTTACGTTAATTACATAAAGGTATCATCATAAAATAAAAAAAAATAAAAAGCGCACACCTGTTGAATCGTAAACCAACAAGTGGTGTTTATTCAAACATTTCCGTGTCACATCACACCTTCATCAGACATGATTGAATAAACACCACTTGTGTGTTTACGATTAAAGACAGGTGTGCGCTACTTTTTTTTTTTGAGCAAACGGTCACTGACTGTGACTTGGTAGTGGCACCCAGCATAAATTATCCTTTTGAAATACTTGTGTGTGCGGGAGGCTCATCTATATTGTAAAGGTATCATCATAGTAATTATTAAATCTTTTTTTTTTTTTTTTTACAAAGATTTTTTATGTTTTTCTGCCAGGATTGTGTCTATCAATACGAGCCAGAACAGATGGCTTGTATTATACTCTACTGAAAAATCCAAGACTTATATTACTAAGAAAAAGAAGATATTTCAATGATACTGAAATAACAAACAGCACAAATCATACCAGACTTGTTCAGGCCTCTGTCATGGAGGTTTCAGCAAGGAACAATTTAGACAGACCCTTTGAAGTGAACTGGCGGTAAAGTAAAAAGCAGCAATTGGTAGAATCCTAACTTGCTGCAGAAAGCTCTTTAAAGTTGAACTATATGACATTTATGTTCTGTTCTATTTCTTCTTCTCTTTAATTCTTCTTGTTTGGATCTATACTCCTCCCACAGTTTCAAGCTAGAGACATGTAATTCTGTACAGACGTGTGGGATAGAAGTGTGCTATTACTAGCCAAGGAATCTGTGGAACCGTTACTGTGATCTGAGAATTCCATGACATTTTTTCCCCATTGACATAATGGTAACAATCCTCAAATGTGGACATTTTGAGGTTTAAAGGTCACATGATCAAAAGTTTTATGGTCACACCCCTAACCCCCACACAGAATAGGTACACACAACTACTGACCTACCTGTACATTCCCATGGCAGCCATAGTTAAAAGGTAACTATAGTTATAAGGTTAACTATAAAATAGAAAAGTAGTGTGAATCAAGATAATAAATTATTTCCCATAATAATGGATGTTGATTTGGTCCGACCAGTGGATTTGCCTGCTGACATTCCTTTGATGTCCTGGACGCTTCACTTGCAATTGAAAATAGGGAATAAAGTTGATTGTAAAATGATTGACACAGGCGGGGTAACGGAATATCACAGGTAAGATGCACAGTGTATGGGCAGCATTAGGGACCTTTTAACTTAGATATATTATACACAGAAATGTGTGTAGCAGTGTGTTTTTGCACTGCATTGCATAATGCTACAAATAAGAAAGAATAAAAGAAAACACAACCATATTTTTTTTACAAAAACAGAAGAATTGATACAAAAAATAACATTAACATCACCTTTGCTTTCAACTGAAGATAATAACATCATTTATTTTACCTATGCTATACATTTATTTAACCCATTAAATCCATTCATATCTGGCCCTGCCATTAGAGCTTACAATCTAATCAATTTATTTCACACACACAAGATCAGTATGTCTTTATGAATGTGAAACTGCAATGCCCGCAGTAAACCACACAAACGTATGGAAGAACATACAAACTCTTGCAGATGTGGCCGAAGGATTATTTACACTTAGAACAACAGTGCTAACATTGTCTAACCATAAGCCACCGTGTTGCCTAAAATTGACAGTAAAACATTTACAGGGAAATTAACAAAAGTTCTTAACATTAAAAATGGTGCTAATTTTGCCCTAAGCAATCCGATGTTAGCGTTCAAATAATAAACAAGATCTGATTGGTTGGGATTACAACCATTTTTAACAATAAGATTGAATCTCCGTTACGTTTTACATGTTGTAAAAGAGAACTAAGGCCATTTTTTTGCAGTGCTTAATTACTTACCTTCCTGAGATCCTACCTCTCTGCAGCCTGTCCGACACACAGACATTTTCCAACAATCTCACTTTCAGTCAGTTCTCGTAGGTGGTTATCCCGCTAGATCGATGAACGCCGCCTCAACCATTTATCATGCGTCAGGTGCACATCTCACATGTGTGTGCTAGGCTTTACATCATACAGTTGTCAGATAAAACTTAGTTTGCTCATTTTCAGAAGCTGGTTTGACTGATTCTTCTTGTCCTTTAAACTTCCACTAAAACTCTTGCATGTCTTGATGGACAGAGACTAGTAGGTTATGGTCAAGTTGACTAAATTCAGTGAGTTAATGTTCTGAAAATGTACATCACACAGGTTTGATCCTTTAATCTACTCTTGGTTCAAATGATATGTCTGAGTTGTCCAGTGTTTTGAATAGTTCTTTGGGGCTTGCATCTGGAGAAGTCGAGGTTATATTAACAGGAAGAATCTTCGAGTTATATCACTTCGTCTGTGCTAATCTCACATCCGAAGGTACCTTC
This sequence comes from Hymenochirus boettgeri, assembly GCA_019447015.1. Taxonomy (NCBI): domain Eukaryota; kingdom Metazoa; phylum Chordata; class Amphibia; order Anura; family Pipidae; genus Hymenochirus; species Hymenochirus boettgeri. The sequence continues at coordinate 216,398,096 of CM033469.1, forward strand.
CTGATCCATGGTTGATGTTTCATTTCATATGTTAAGCCTCCTCCTTTACGTAACTCTTTAAATATTTCCCAGTTGCTGTCTCTCTCTTCCTTGACGAATTTCCACACCACAGTTGTTTCTTCTGGGAGGTTAAAAGCGTGTTACAGTCCAGGATAATTTCTGATACTTGGCTAGGTAATAGTCTTGTATTGGCAGATAATGGGTAATTGGTATTGTTCTATTGAGCATTTCTTGTAATTGAGGTTTTCATCTTATGCATTAAGACCACATGGAGGGAAACAGTTCTGATATTTCATACCTGATAAAATCATATGCCACTCAGTTATACACAGAACAATATATAGTCTTATATTGATCAGTGAATTTTATCTGACTTAAGGTGGCGCATACACAGTCCAATATTATTCTGATCGGATTTGCGACTCTTGATTTACTCAAGTGAATCACACACACTACATTTCGAGGATCACACTGTCCCCTTCATCATCGTAAAGCTTCAGTAAGCTATTTAACATAGGTTAATGCAACTCTATAAAGGATTTTGACATAACAAAGCTTAACTGCCTCGCAAGCTTTCCATTTTTATCGATGTGTGTTTGATGCAGTGTGGACATTGCTTGCAATTAACTAAAGCTGGGTACACACAGTAACGATAAAGCCCCGATACCGTCGGATCCGACGGTATCGGGGCTTTATCGTTACTGTGTGTACGTTCGTTTCTCGAACGAGCGCGCGGCCGCCGAACGATCGGGTCGGCCGTACGCTCGTTCGGGAAAGGCCGAAAATTTCCATCGGCCGCGCTAGACTCCCTATAGGAGTCTAGCGCCGCCGATGGAAACACACAGTCCCGAGCGTTCTCCCTATAGATCTTTGAAAGATGGCAGACAGGATCTTGCAGATCCTGTCTGTGGAAAAGAAAGACAGATATTTATTTAATGAATTCTGTTAAGTCAAAACATTAGTCTGTTTATTTTCCATCTGTCTAAAGCTACAATAATACAAAGTAAGGCATTTTGTCTTCTTTGATAACCATGAAAGGATGTAATTATACTTAAAAAAAATAAATTCTACCCTCCCCTTAAAATGACCCTGGATGAGATCTATATTGTTCAGTCCTCACCTCCAGGTTTTGCCCTGATGTCCCTTACAGGTATGTGGAAAAGAAAGACAGATATTTATTTAATGAATTCTGTTAAGTCAAAATTCAGATCGATAGACAACAAAACATTAGTTTATTATTAAGTAAGGCATTTTGTCTTCTTTGATAACCATGAAAGGATGTAATTATACTTAAAAAAAATAAATTCTACCCTCCCCTTAAAATGACCCTGGATGAGATCTATATTGTTCAGTCCTCACCTCCAGGTTTTGCCCTGATGTCCCTTACAGGTATGTTGAAGTTTGGGTCCTTCTTCAAGTCAGGCCCTGCCCTCTCCCTGTTTCCAGGATCTGACAAATGGGAAGGCATGCTCTTGGATAACATGTTTTCCCAGTCTCAGTTAGTGGACAGGCCTGACTGGGAGAGATGAACTTTAAACATGCAAGTAAAACACATCAGGGTAAAAATGATTAGTGAGGACAAAATGGTCTAGGTCTCACCATGGGTTAAATTGCCCTTTAAGCATGTGGTTTAAGAAGGTATAGAATTATATTTAAAGGTAATAAGGTTTTCAATTGTTTAAAGATACTGGATATAATTTAATGTGGATTTCAGCACAAACTAATTTCAGTGACGGTAATCTGCCCATCCAGTAATTTCTCTGTACATAAGTAAAGGCTTTCAAAGTACTGTCTTCTTGTTTGCAGGACCTCTAACTGTGTCTAATATGGTCTCCGGGTTGATTTCAGGGGCATTACTACCAGGGGAGCAGGAGGAGTCGGAGAAACAGCACTGTGGCCCCCAGAAAAACTATGATGCTTCATCCACAGTGTTTTTTCTTGGAGAAAGCTATATCTCTATGATGCTTCATCCACAGTGTTTTTTCTTGGAGAAAGCTATATCTCTCATAGGAAAAATAAGAAGATGGGGCCCCCTAGGCTCCTGGGCCCCCCTGCAGTTGCTCCCCCTGCTCCCTGGTAGTTATTGCAGGGGGGCCCAAGAGCCAAGGGTACCCCATCTTCCTATTTTTTTCTATGACAGATATAGCCTCCTCCCAGAAAACCACTGTATATGGAACAGTAAGAAAAGGTTTGAGAATCAAAGAATTTTTTTTTTTAAAGTAACAAGTACAAGAAACGTCAAAATTACCCAGAAGCCTCTTCTTCTTTTACAGTAAAAAGCAAACATCTATACTACTTGTCAGCTTTGGGAATCTTTACATTGGTGAATTATACAGCTTTATTTTTGCCAGAATCATTTACTCCAATATAGATTTATTTCATGTTTGACATGGCCTTGTGTTATTTTATATGCTTACTTTTATCTAAAGCTTTTTTAAGAGGAATTGCAATTTATTTTCATAGTTTATTTTGCATAGTTTTAAAGATATTTACATTTTTGTGTGTGATATGGCAGCAGCATCACCAGGTCCGTTGCACTTCCTGCTTCCTGCTCTGAAGCCTGTCAGTCAATCTGCCCTGTGTCTCCTCCCCTTTGCAGCCCCCCTGGTCCCTCCCACTCATGGACCCCATGGTCCCTCCAGTTGCAGGCCCCCCTTGGCCCATTCCCTTACAGCCCCATGTGGCCCTGCCCACTCGCGGGTGCCGTGGCCCCGTCCACCCATGAGTGTCTAAGCCCCGTCCACCTGAGGGTGCCTAAGTCCTGCCCGCTCACAGGTGCTGTGGGCCACTCTGACCCCCCCTGAAAACTCTGTGGAAACAGCCTTTTCAGGCAGTGAGAACTCTGCCTGAAAAGGCTGTTTTCACACAGTGAGAGAGAAGGGCTGTAGATTCCCTTCTGCTATCCTTCCTACAATGTTTCCTGGCTGGATCATGGTTTGTGATCTATATTAGATAACATCAATCTCACAGTGATCGGTTCATGTGGTTTTCAAATGTTCAAAAAATTAAGTTTAATGCATTGATAAAGACCCACAAACCCCAGTCAGGCTTCATGCCTAATGCCAATATTTTTAATCGCCGTACAGTATCACAAATTATTAATGCATCTAAAGCCTGGATCAGATAAATACAATATCAAAAAAGGCAATATATGAATACATAGAATAAATACATTAACGATTACCCCTAACAACACCATAATATATATAAAATGGAGTGCAGCTGATTAAAGCATGAACACCATGCTGTTAGGCATACCCGACCACTTGAATCAAGTCATAAAGTCCCTAGCAGGTGGGGCCCATACACGTAGCCTACCCATTCTAGACCTTCCACACAGTCCCGGGGTTTGTAGTACAAGAATAAAGACCAATCCTAAAGGATCCTTCAATGTAACAAGATGTAACTAGAAAGAAATTCTATACCATATCACCATTTAAGGTGGCTCGGGTGCAACAAGCCCCGAGCCCGTCGCTACAGCTCCATATCACATATCCAAGAAAGTTGAAGCAGGCGTGCACAGCGAACAGCGGAACCGTGACTCCAGGTAAGGTAAAAAGCAATTCAGAGATACATAAAACCATTAGGAACACCCCAGGACCAAACACCTATGACCAAACACCTATGGTGTTTCAATGCTAAACACAATATTAAGAGTCATTAAGGACTGTTGAAACTATAAGGTAAGCTTATAAGTGTAATTTAGTTCTCCTTTAATGTCTTATGTTGTGTTTTTTTATTTCTTTATTGTTTTTTTAGAACAGAAGTGGAAAATGTCACATGCAAGAATTCTGTAGACATGGACTTGTTTCTTCACTGCTCACTTGCTCCCTCGGTTAGTATCACAATGTAAGAATGTAAAGGGCAATGCTCTTGAATTTTCCAATTCAGTAAATATTTTGGTTTGGTTTTGGTTGGTAAGACCTCATTTGGAATATGCAGTGCAATTTTGGAATCCTGTGTCGGCGTACGCTCGTTCGGGAAAGGCCGCCAAAATTTCATCGGCCGCGCTAGACTCCCTATAGGAGTCTAGCGCCGCCGATGGAAACACACAGTCCCGGCGTTCTCCCTATAGATCTTTGAAAGATGGCAGACAGGATCTTGCAGATCCTGTCTGTCATCTTTCAGAAATCTGTACTGTGTGTACCTAGCTTAAGGGATTATGCACATGGACAGTTATAAAGATATTTAATGCAGCTTGGAGATGCCATTTTTGTTATGTAATTACATAAAGTGTATCATCATAAAAATAAAAAAAAATAAAAAAGCGCACACCTGTCTTGAATCGTAAACAAACAATGTGGTTTTATTCAAACATTTCCGTGTCACATCACACCTTCATCAGACATGATTGAATAAACACCAATTGTTTGTTTACGATTAAAGACAGGTGTGCGCTACTTTTTTTTTTTGAGCAAACGGTCACTGACTGTGACTTGGTAGTGGCACCCAGCATAAATTATCCTTTTGAAATACTTGGTGGTGCGGGGGGTCATCTATATCGTAAAGGTATCATCATAGTAATTATTTAAATCTTTTTTTTTTTTTTTTTACAAAGATTTTTATGTTTTTTCTGCCAGGATTGTGTCTATCAATACGAGCCAGAACAAGATGGCTTTTGTATTATACTCTACTGAAAAATCCAAGACTTATATTACTAAGAAAAGAAGATATTTCAATGATACTGAAATAACAAACAGCACAAATCATACCAGACTTGTTCAGGCCTCTGTCATGGAGGTTTCAGCAAGGAACAATTTAGACAGACCCTTTGAAGTGAACTGCGCGTAAAGTAAAAAGCAGCAATTGGTAGAATCCTAACTTGCTGCAGAAAGCTCTTTAAAGTTGAACTATATGACATTTATTGTTCTGTTCTATTTCTTCTTCTCTTTAATTCTTCTTGTTTGGACTATATCTCCTCCCACAGTTTTCAAGCTAGAGACATGTAATTCTGTACAGACGTGTGGGATAGAAGTGTGCTATTACCTAGCCAAGGAATCTGTGGAACCGTTACTGTGTTATCTTAGAATTCCATGACATTTTTTCCCCATTGACTATAATGGTAACAATCCTCAAATGTGGACATTTTGAGGTTTAAAGGTCACATGATCAAAAGTTTTATGGTCACACCCCTAACCCCCACACAGATATAGGTACACACAACTACTGACCTACCTGTACATTCCCATGGCAGCCATAGTTAAAAGGTAACTATAGTTATAAGGTGAACTATATAAATAGAAAAGTAGTGTGAATCAAGATAATAAATGTATTTCCCATAATAAATGGATGTTGATTTGGGTCCGACCAGTGGATTTGCCTGCTGACATTCCTTTGATGTACTCTGACCTGGACGCTTCACTTGCAATTGAAAATAGGGAATAAAGTTGATTGTAAAATGATTGACACAGGCGGGTAACGGAATATCACAGGTAAGATGCACAGTGTATGGGCAGCATTAGGGACCTTTTAACTTAGAATATATTATACACAGAAATGTGTGTAGCAGTGTGTTTTTGCACTGCATTGCATAATGCTACAAATAAGAAAGAATAAAAGAAAAACAAACCACATTTTTTTAAAGGAATTTTTTTTACAAAAACAGAAGAATTGTATACAAAAAAATAACATTAATCATCACCTTTTGCTTTCAACTGAAGATAATAACATCATTTATTTTACCTATGCTATACATTTATTTAACCCATTAAATCCATTCATATCTGGCCCTGCCATTAAGAGCTTACAATCTAATCAATTTATTTCACACACACAAGATCAGTATGTCTTTATGAATGTGAAACTGCAATGCCCGCAGTAAACCCACACAAACGTATGGAAGAACATACAAACTCTTGCAGATGTGGCCGAAGGATTATTTACACTTAGAACAACAGTGCTAACATAGTGCTAACCACTAAGCCACCGTGTTGCCTAAAATTGACAGTAAAACATTTACAGGGAAATTCAACAAAAGTTCTTAACATTAAAAATGGTGCAAATTTTGCCCTAAGCAATCCGATGTTAGCGTTCAAATAATAAACAAGATCTGATTGGTTGGGATTAACACCATTTTTAACAATAAGATTGAATCTCCCTGTTATGTTTTACATGTTGTAAAAGAGAACTAAAGGCCATTTTTTTGCAGTGCTTTTAATTACTTACCTTCCTGAGATCCTACCTCTCTCTGCAGCCTGTCCGACACACAGACATTTTTCCAACAATCTCACTTTCAGTCAGTTCTCGTAGGTGGTCTATCCCGCTAGATCGATGAACGCCGCCTCAACCATTTATCATGCGTCAGGTGCACATCTCACATGTGTGCTAGGCTTTACATCATACAGTTGTCAGATAAAACTTAGTTTGCTCATTTTCAGAAGCTGGTTTGACTGATTCTTCTTGTCCTTTAAACTTCCACTAAAACTCTTGCATGTCTTGATGGACAGAGACTAGTAGGTTATGGTCAAGTTGACTAAATTCAGTGAGTTAATGTTCTGAAATACTGTACATCACACAGGTTTGATCCTTTAATTCTACTCTTGGTTCAAATGATATGTCTGAGTTGTCCAGTGTTTTGAATAGTTCTTGGAGGCTTGCATCTGGGATAGTCGAGGTTATATTAACATGGAAGAATCTTCGAGTTATATCACTTCGTCTGTGCTAATCTCACATCCGAAGGTACCTTCCTGATCCATGGTTGCATGTTTCATTTCATATGTTAAGCCTCCTCCTTTACGTAACTCTTTAAATATTTCCCAGTTGCTGTCTCTCTCTTCCTTGACGAATTTCCACACCACAGTTGTTTCTTCTGGGAGGTTAAAAGCCGTGTTACAGTCCAGGATAATTTCCTGATACTTGGCTAGGTAATAGTCTTGTATTGGGCAGATAATGGGTAATTGGTATTGTTCTATTGAGCATTTCTTGTAATTGAGGTTTTCATCTTATGCATTAAGACCACATGGAGGGAAACAGTTCTGATATTTCATACCTGATAAAATCATATGCCACTCAGTTATACACAGAACAATATATAGTCTTATATTGATCAGTTGAATTTTATCTGACTTAAGGTGCGCATACACAGTCCAATATTATTCTGATCGGATTTGCGATTGTGCAAAACGATCCTAAATCTGATTGGAAGAACCGATCAAATATTCTCACCTTGCTCCAACAATCTGGTCTGGTTCTGGTAGATGGGGTCAATGGAAAATTCCATTCTTGCCGATCAGGTTTTTTTTCGATAGATCGATCAATATTGCCAACCGGTCTTTCGAAAACCAGGAAAAGTGTCTTTGACAATCCGGACAATCCGATCAATTCAATCAAATTGATCGAATCGATCGGATTATGCCTACCATTAGGACCATTTTGAAATCACTATATTGTACCTGCATTACTTAGATGAGAAGATATTTTTCATTCTATTTCTATAAAGCTAAATTCACTTTTTAAGTGAAATGTTTTTCTTACCTTCCTCCTTATCTGGAACGGCACTGCTTTTTACTTGGTGGATGACTTCTAATTTGGACTCCTGTTCCAAAAACAAGAAACACAAGGTTAAGTTACCATTTAAAAGATACTTTTTTTTTTATTTAAAGGGTATCTCCACCCCTAAAATTAAACTTTTTACTATGTGTAGCTCACCCCATCCCACCCCTAACTGCCGATTTACTTTTGCAAGGAAAGCCACAGAAAGATACTCACAGACTTTCGATTCCCCGGCGCTCTGTTCCCAGCTCTCTACTAGCCGGAAGAAGTAGAGAGGGGTGTGACCCACAGCTGCATCTGTGGTTGGCTAGCTGGCAGCCAATTCAGAGCGTTTTGGGGTGGTATGGGGTGGGCTACACACAGTAAAAAAGTTTATATAGCTAGGGGATGCAGCAGACAGAAGGGATCCGGAGGGAGGGGGGGAGGGCTCCCCTGTGCATGCCAGAAACCTCTCAGAGGACAGAAAGTAAGGAAGGGACTAGATGACATTGATGCCTTCTACTCTTTAATTTTCTTAACTTTGCACAGGCAGTGCAGGAGAACCATTTGGAGCAGAGATGTAAGGCCCGTATGGGTTAAATTTTAGTTTTGGGGTGGATATGCCTTTTAAATAATTAACAATCATTCAGTAGTCAACATAGTAGTCAAGACTGAATAAACTAGCCATATTATCTATATTAAAATGTAATTACATACAGAGGCCTTTAGAAATGTGTATAATGATTTCAGCGATATTACTTGCAATCATCTAGTTCTTCCGTGAATAGATTATATTTTTCTCCAACGCTTTCTTTCACTGAAATAAGTATTAATACATAAAGTTTACATTGTATAAAATCTCTTCCTGATAAATTTTAAGGGCAACAAGTTTAACACCTTGTTTTGCTAATATACTTACAGGGAGATTCAATAAAAGTTTTAATCGTTAAAAATGGTGCTAATTTTGCCCCAACCAATCAGATGTTAGCTTTCAAATATTTAATAAGATCTGATTGGTTGGGGCAAAATTAGCACCATTTTAACGATAAGAACTTTAATATACTTATACCTTGTTTTTATATACAAGGCTGCTTACATTTTTCAAAATACATTAGCCTTTTAACTTTAAAAAAGCATTTTAAATCTCCCTTGCAGGACTACAGGGTAAGGTTATATCTTTCTTCCGAGGTTCCATCAAGGGCACTGATACTAAGTAAAAAGTACCAAATAAAGTGCATGAATTCTACTTATATTTTTCAGGAAGGTCTTTTACTTTGGATGGATTCGGTTTTCCTAATTTCTCAACCAAAAAATAAAAATCAGGGTACGTTAAGAAAGGGTTAAAAATAATGTAGTATATTTACAATACATGTTAAAAGTGCTTAGAATTATTATTCTTACCAAAATCCATTGCTTTATAAAAATCTGCCAAGAGATTTTTTAGTCTTTTTTTCAATGAAATGATAAAAATAAGTTTCCAATACATAGAGATTCTTACTGTATTTTGCCTATTACACTTCCTATATGTCAGTACTAGTATATTTTAAATATATTTTAAACCGAAAGTCTGGTTCCGGATCTTCCGTATGTTTCTTTCATATGCGTGATCAGTTGTTTAAAACCGCTGATCGTGGAAGAGATCTTGGAGGGAGGATGGGGTCAGGGGCCCGGTCTCCAATCTTGCGGAGTGACTAATGTATAAGCTAAGGTCTGTTGGGCTGGGGTGGCGTAATTGTGCATGGATAGTAAAGTGGTTAAAGGGCATGTCCACCCCCAAAACTATCATTCCCGCCACCACTGGCCCCACTCTGTAGTAAATAAAAATCCTTACCTTATATCCCAGCTCCAAATTTTCATCTCCTGTTCTTTAATAAAACATGCAGGAGCCGGAAACGAAACTAGCGAACTTACCCAGTCCTCCACCACATCCTTTGACAAGTCATTTGCACATCATAAAGAAAGGTATAGATTCAAGGGATTTTTTGAATCCTGTGTACAAAAAGGACATCTTGGAAATGGAAAGGGTTTAGAAGGGCGACTAAAATAAAAAGGGAATGGGGAGCTTGAATATGAAGACAGATTAGATAAGTAACAATTATGTACACTAGAGAAAAGGTGCTTGCGTGGAGATATGATTACTGTGTATAAATACATTAATGGGCTATGTTCTCCAATAGAACATGTCAGAGGACACATAGACATACATTAAAACCGGAAAGAAAGAAGATTAGTCTTCAACTTCAAAAGGGGTTTTTCACCGTAAGATAGTAAAAGTATGGAACTGTCTTCCATTGGACATAGTGATTGCAGGTTCATTGGATAGTTCCAAAAAATCTGGAGTTTCTAAAAATAAAGAATGTTGCAGGTTACTGGTATTGATACATAAAGTTGGAGTTAATCCAGGGATTTTTCCAATTGCCACTTGGAGTCAGGAAAGAATTTTTTTTCCCCCCTTCATAATTCTGGTTGGACTTTTTTGCCTTCCTCTGGATCAACAATTATGCCGGAAATGTGGATATTGCTGAGTAGGTTGGACTGGATGGACGTATGTAGTATACTGATTTTATTAAAAAAAAAAGTCAATTAAAAAAAGTCAATTAAAGCAGCCAAACAAAATTGCATCAGAGGGCAGAGCACTTTGCTGTTTAGGTGAGTCTCACCTCACATTTTGCTGTAGTGGTTGAGAAATTTACCTTATTATCATGTGGGTCATGTGCCTTATTTTCCTGCATTTCAGTCTTACAAGCACACGCAGTGTTCTACAGTCTGTTTTTTTTGCTCATGCTTGCCTATCCTGAGTTGCTGTAGCAGCATTTTACAGCAGGACATACCCACTAGAAATCCTGTTACTGACCAGTTCAAGCATGTATGCATGTTACTGAGGTCAGGAGGTGTGGCCAGAACGTGAACACGCACACAAGGCTGATTAAATGTCTCAAGATGTACTGAAAAGCAGGCAATATGTTGGCCCTGACTGCCATTGGTATTTTTGTGGCTGATGTTTTTAGATGTAGGGGGTATAAAAATAAAGGGCTAGTTCTCCTTTAAAGAGATTTCCTTATTTGCACTGACAGATACAATTTGCAAAGACAACACAGGCCTTCTCTTTTTAAAGGGATTTAATGGACGTGGCCTTCAAATAAGTTAGGGGTAAATAAAATCACTTTCATCAAACCTTTAAAATGAACCAAGAGATAACATCTCTAGGTAACACTTTGTTAAATATCACTATACAAGCCTAACAATAAACACTAAGGGAGATGCAATATTCATCAGTTTGTTTCATGATCATAAACACAAACATGATACCCCCAACCTCCCACACAGACACAGGTACACCACCTACTGACCTACCTTTCTATTCCCATGGAAATAATTTTGATCATTCATTCTATTCATTCATGTCACAACCATATTTAAAGGGTAAGTATAGTAAAAAAAAAACACACACATTTTGACCAATCATCAAAAAATTTGTCATTATACCCAAACTGACACGAGTACACACACCACTGACCTACCTTTATTCATGTGACAGCCATATTTAAAGGGTAAGTAAAAACAATGTCCTCATAATTGGCATTATTGAATTTTAATCGCAGCACAACACCCCATTCCCTTTTAAAATGCGGCCTTTCAAGCCAAATTCAAAGTTTATACTTAAACTTTCCCTTTCTAATTTAGATACTGTGAACAAATATTTTTTTAATCTTAAAAATGTATCTCAAAACTAGAGATGGACTTGAACTCGAACACTCGGAATCTGCATGATCCTGTTTGTCATTTTCAAAAATCAGGCTACACACAGTCCTCAGTATTCTCCCTATACACAGCATAGGGAGAACGCTTGGGACTGTGTTTTCCCTCGGCACGGCAGTCTCCCCATATGGGGAGTGTACCGCGGCCAAGGGCAATTTTTCTCTTTTCCAACAATCGCTCGGCCGACCGAACGTTCGGTGGGCGTGCTCATTCTGAAAAAGCAAGGTACACACAGTGCCGCGGGCGGATCTCCAAACAAGTGGCTGTTTCGACCAATAAAGTGCCCATACACGGGCCGATTATCTGCCAAAAGGCCATTCGTACACATTGCACAGCCACTACTTTGTTTGTGGTTTGAATCCCTTTGAATGACCATGCTATAGTGCCAAGCATTTCACCTATTTACATAATTTCACAGATGTTGTTTTCGTTTCCTCCACTTATAGATGATTTTGAATATAACCAGGTGGGCATATTGTTCAGCTATTTCTAGTTAAGTTAATTCGAGTTTTAGGCAGAGATGTCTGAATTTGATCATGAAGGAATACCTGAAATTCCTGGCAGCTGGTGTGTCTTAAGGTTCGAACACATGTACACCAGTGTATGGGCACTTTATCGCCCGAAACGGCCGCTCGTTCGGAGATCCGCCTGGTGGATCAGGCAACGTTCTCCGAACGAACGCCCACACAAAGTGCCCACACAAGGCCCAATTTCTGCCGAAACGGCCATTCGCACACATCGGTGCTGCGTGCCGTACCCGTGATCGCACGTGTGTAAGAACCTTTAGTGTGGGGGTCCCTCAGGGTTCGGTATTAGGACCCTTGCTGTTCTCCCTCTACACAATCTCTTTGGAAGAAATAATCAGTTCTTTTGACTTTAAGTATCATTTAATGCTGATGATACCTAAATTTACTTGTCCACCCTTGCAGAAACCCCTGAAGTTCAATCCCAAATCTTTAAATGTCTGCTTTCTATTTCTCTATTCCTTAAACTTAATCAATCTAAAACTGAATTAATCATTTTCGCCCTAAACTGGGACCTAGTCCACCCATCTCCATCTCTATTGACAATTTGGTCATTAACCCAGTTGAACCGCACGCTGCCTTGGAGTTATCCTTGACTCTCTCTTTCCTTCTATCATCACATAACAATGTCACTAGGACCTGTATTTTTCTCCTTCGCAATATTGCCAAGATCCGCCCTTTTCTCTCTTTCTCCACTACTAAAATGCTCATCCATGCCCTTATAATCCCGTCTTGACTACTGTACCATGCTGCTTCTTGGTCTCCCGGCCTGTCATCTCGCTCCAGTGTATCTTAAAGGATATACTTAAAAGATATATGCACACTGTAAAAATAACTTATGTTTTTTTACATTTTTTTTAGCCTATTCCCTTCCATCCTCTACCATTCAGCCCTTGGCTACCTCCTCCAAAGTAATTTTGTTTGTAGGACTGCCCCACAAGATTTGCATGGCTGAACCAAACAGCTGGTCCAGTGACATAACTCACACCTTCCTCTCGCAATTTTTGAAAGGAGAGGAAGGCACGAAATTATGAGCTCTGAACTATGTGTAGCTGATCTTTAAAAATGGGCAACAGAATTTTTAAGTTTTTATAATTTTTAAAGATCGAGACTGGGTCGATATGTTTATTTTGTGAATGTGACTAAAAATTACATTGTTTGTATTTTTACTACAATAGATTTGTTTTATTATAGCTATTTTACAAATGTACAAATACTGCCATTCTGGCTATCCAATTAAAGGATAAATCCAGCTATCCAATTAAAGTAAAAGTTCACTGATAAAGTGAACTATTTCTTTAATGCATGATTGAAGAACGAGAGGTAAAGGACCTATGCCTTACCTTCCATTCTTCAATCAATTATACACGAGCCTGTAAAGAAGGTGAGTAATAGCTCCTTTACCTTCCATTCTTCAATCAATGCACTAAGTAATAGTTCATTTTTTCAAGAACTATCCTTTAAAGAATAAATCCTCAAAAAAACTTTGTATATTTCAAAGTTTTATCCCCAAAACACTTACCTTCATCTGATGCTCCCATGATAAATTATTGGTACTTATAGAACAAGGATCACTCAATTGTCTCTCTCCTCTTCCAGATAATAACTGTCAGTCATGGCCAGGACAGCAACTTCATGGGCAATGGCTGATAGCCATTACCAATCGAGCATGCTCTGCTCGATCTGTTGCTGGTTCGTAACAGAACAGAAGCAGAGGAGGAGGGCCTTACAGCGAGGGATCCTGGTCACCATTAAGTGACCACTAAGTCACCATTATTTTCATAGATAATGGAATGTATGCAGTTCTTAATAGTTAAGAGTTAATGAAAGTTACTATACATTAGTCCCATTTTTTGCAATTGACTTGCAATCATAAATAATTTTTTTTTTTATCGAAAGCTCGGAAGCGTGCTTTCTAGTGATCTTTCACCAAGTGCAGCAAATGTGCAAGTGGATCGGAATCCATCTGCTTCCCTTTATGCCCATAGCTGTTTAGCCGTAGGGCTAGGGGGAGGCCACGTAGGTCCTTCGGCCGGTAGGCATCAGGGACCACACCATACTTGCCTCCCTTTCTGCTCCCAGCTGCCACCAGGAAGCATCCAGATGGGGTTCGGATGGGATAAGCCTGAGGATCCTAAAAAGGACCCAGGCAATCCCGCCACAATACGTGAAACAACAAAAAAACACAAAATAAGTGCATAGTGTCATTAAGTGCTTGTGTCAATAAATAAAGAGTGAATTTGATAAAGTGAGCCGATTAAGCCCAGCCTTTCAGCCGGGTATTCTTATAATAACAGATTCTACACTTGATCTTAGCCAAAAGGCCGAGAAGGCATATGACATGTTTTTTTTTTTTTTTTTATTGAAAGCCCGGTACGTGCTTTCGTGCCTCACCCCACAAGTGAACACACAAGGCTCTAGTGGTAGTTAGGACATTCTTCCCTCCGGTTGTCAGCCGCAACTGGACCCCCACAGAGGGATCTTAGGGTCCTCTCCGGCTGCCGCCGCCAGAGCATAGGGGAGGCCACCAATACTACCCCCCCTCACTCCCAGCTGCCACAGGAGTCCTCAGGAGGGTACAATTGGGAAAGCTGAAGGTCCGAGGACCCAGCCTGTCCCACTACATACGTGACTCAACAAACGAAAAACAAAAATTTAGTGGGGAGTGGGGATAAGTGCATAGTGCAATAAATAAGGGTGCCAATTCATCAAGGCAAATTAATAGGGTGCGCCAATAAGGCCTAAGCCTCATCGGCCAAAGGCAAAAAATTATCCGGTCCCCTTTAACGGGGAACCAGGATGTGCGAGGAGTAATACCAGTGCTCCCAGTGCTCAATAGTGCAAAGGGATAGCCGGGCTTCCAAGCCACTCCTCGGCCCATGACCTCGACCAAGCTAGTGTGCAGACCCGTTCCTACTTTCGTACTGGGGGGTTCGCCCCCAGGCCAGTGAAGGGCATCCCTTTTCCTACTGATAAGAACAGATACTACATTGATCTTAGCCAAAGGCCGAGAAGGCGATATGACATGTTTTGATCTTGTTAGATCTCATCAGTGCAAGATACAGATTCATGGCTCATGTGTGTGGATTGGGTGTACAGTAGACAAGGCACTAGAAAGCTTAGGGAGAGAGGGAGGCTAAAAGGAGCAAAAAGCCCTCCACTGAGCATAAAAATGGAGAATCACCTTCTTATAACAGAAGGCATCTTGCAGTCTCATGCTTATATTAAGCATTGCCCACAAAACCTAAGAAACAAGAAGTAATTTCTTACTCCCAGTTTCCCAGAGTAAGGGGTGGAGATATGCAAAACACTCTTTTTTGTCCCTTAGCTTATGCATGTGTCCAGAACCGCTGCTAAATACATGCAATATAGCTTAATATATAGACAATCATCTGACCTGCAGACATGACATGTTTCGATCTTGTTAGATCTCGTCAGTGCAAGATACAGATTCATGGCTCTATGGTGTAGGACTTGGGTACAGTAGAAAGGCAGCTACAAAGCTTAGGAAGAGAGGGGCCAAAAGCATTGACATTTTTCTGATGTGATCTGTGCTGAAACAGCTCCATATCAGTTGTATTTAATACAAAGCAGGATATTTTTATTCCAGAAAGCCTCCCACATCTTGTTATGGTTTAGCCCAACTTCTAATGGGTTAATGCATTTGACATGCTATCTTCCCATAGGTCCACACAGGGGTCCATACACACCCCTGATACTTTGAATGATGAATGACTCATGAGTGCAAGGCACGCGTGCGATGAACGCATTCATGCGATATTCGTACATGTGTATGTGTTCGTCGGGTTTTGTTCGTTGACCTAACATGGTGGATTGACGAACGCGCCAGCCCAAACACATTCACATGTATGATCATTTGTCACCCTGTGCGAGCGCTCAGGGGTTGTTTGTGTTTGTACAAGACTTTAGTCCTCACCTGGGTACAGTCTCTATCTCCTGATATAAATTTTGCTTCGCCAATCTGGTCCATATATGTGTTAACATTTTGCTTTAGTAAGGATGTGCATGCTTCTATGAGAATCACCAGGACACTCAATTTGTTTTGGGGAAAAATTCATACTACGTGAAACTTAATGCCAGCTAGTGGATAAAAGCTGTGCACTTATGTGCGCGTACAACATTGCCGTCCTCTAAAGTCGGTTAAAATAAAGCACACTCAAATAATATACCATGTCAGTGCATAGGAGGTGTGGATAATAAAAACAATGTACACACATCTTGCTGTAGTATTGGGGCTTTTAGTTTGCAATTTTTTATGTATATGTTTCTCATATAGGGGGGCCATGATAATTATTTGGCCGCACACAATGCTGTTTTGTGGGTTTTTTTTTAATCTATTTTGCTACAGTACAAAGAATACATGAATATTACAAACTCTAGGTGGCTTATGCAGTGTCTTTGTTTTTTCAGTAATGTTTTTTGCCAGCGATAAATTTCTGCATAATTAAATTTTGTTTTAATTAAAAGACAAAAATGTGGCTTTTTGACACTTTTTCTCCCTGTCAGGACTGGATGTGGAACTCGGCAGTGAAGTGCCAACACTTACTTTTCTGAGCCTGGTGTGTTAAACTCATTACACCATTTAGCTAAAAATCACCCTTGGCGTTTTAGACCATTTTGCAACTTGTTATTGTGATGTTAATGATGGATTTCACCTTGGTGAAAATTAATGCTACAAAAATTTGCAGATTTTTACAAATATGAAGTAGCAAAATCTGTTGTTAAAAAAATCTTTTTTTAAATATCGTCCTAGGTTTACATGAAGTTTCAGATTGTGCTTAAAGGATTTTCCACCACAAATCTATATTTTATATTTATTAAGAACTCAATAAGGGACTCCTAAAGGGACCTACAGACCTGATTTCCTGCGAACTACAGCTTCGCGGCTATTGGCCACAAATAAAGGTGGCGACTGTTACCAAAGCAGCATCTTCTGCTGCTGTGTAAGGTTGTAACCAGGTTCACCCTCCTTTTCCACTATTTTGAGCTGGTTGCAAGCTTGAAACCATCTGGCAATACCCGAACAATGCATTAGAAGTACCACAAGGTATTGGGTTCTGTAAATCCTTTAGGTGAGTATAACGATGGGGTTGGGGGGGTCCTTAACATAAATATAAAATAGGTTTGAAAGTGGACATGCCCTTAAGCACTCCAAATCTACTGTATTGCTTCTGTACTATCAGTGTGAGCTGCCATATTGCTCTCCATAGATATACAATTTTTTTTCAAACCTGGTTGCCTGTCTGTCTGTCTGTCTAGTTGTCTCTGTATATATGTATCATTCGTACAACCTTCTCTTTTTCTGCTTATATCTTGACAAATGTTTATTACAGATGCAAAAGGCTAGAGATCCATATGTATATATTCCACTATAGAGAAAAGAAGTGTTTGTCTATGCAAAGGACAGACTCACAATATTTGCTCGAGAATGTAAATGGAATGTCTGATGACATTACTTTTAAAAAGACCAAGGTCACAAGAATTTCAAAGAACTTATTATCTGATCTCTAACATTTATTTAAATTTGTATAATTAATGCACTTTACACTACACACTACCATCTTTCTGTTCTGGCATCTAACCTTTAAGACAATGAATTGGGCTTGTGTTGACCATATGTTTGCTGTGCCATAAATTATATCCCGTCTGGAGTTTAACCTTTCTGACCTTACAGACAAACCAAACAAAAGGGCCTTTTTCAAAAATAACTACTTAAAACAGACTTGATATATTAAGGTATCTTTTATGGTCTTGCTAAAGGCCAACTGTAGCCAGAAAAATCAATTTAGATAAAATTGTGCAATAGTGCACTAATTATTTAAAACTGAAGAAAATTGTTTTATCTGATGCACATGGTAAAGTTTTTCCTGATAAAGGAGGTTAGGCACAAAGAATGCATGAACCTGGGCATATAAAAAAACTGTAAACATGACTAGGTTTATTTAAAAAAAAATGTTAATAAATCAAAAATTGCACACTAAGACACACCTGCTGCCAGGAATTCAAGTATTCCTTCATGATCAAATTCAGACACCTGTTCTAAACTATGGAATTAACTATAGAATATAGTCAAACAATATGCCCACCCTGGTTATATTCAAAACTGTCTCATAATAGAGTGGAGAACGACAACACAACATCTGTGAAATAATGTGAATAGGTGAATGGGTGGCACTATAGAATGGTCATTGAAAAGGGATTCAAACCACAAACAAGAAACATGGCTGTGCTATAGGCATTTCACTGGATGACTGTCTGTCTCCCGTTCACCTGGATCAGGTGATTGGACATGTCCAAAATCACAGGCAATCGCGCGGCTCCTATGGACTGCACAATGGCAAACTGTTGGCCGTGGTGACTTCGTTCATAATGCCAGACTAATGAGGTGGCTTTTTAGTTTGGATTTAATGTTCCAGGAATGGGGATGTCCTGATTGGGTGTGTCAGGGAGTTCCAAAGTGTAGGGGCAGCATGACAGAAGGCTCTGTCTCCAAGCATTTTGAGGTGGACTCTGGGGGTGACCAAGTTTGGATCTATTTTGAAGATTGTGGGGGTGTAAATGCAGTTGCAGCAAGTCCTTCAAGTATCCAGGACCCGATTGTGAAAGGATTTGAATGTCAATAATCTGATCTTAACAGAATTCCCATTTTATCGGTAGCCAGTGGGAGTGAGCGAAGGGTTGGTGTTATGTGGCAATGGTGGGTTGGCTTGTTATAGCCTCGCAGCTGCGTTCTGTACTAGCTGCAGGCGGTGCAGGTCTTTTTTGAAGGACTGTATAGAGAACATTGCAGTAGTCCGACTGTGATGTGATAATGCATGGACCAGGGTTGGAAGATCTGCTGGAGGAATGAGGTGCTTTATTTTTGCAATGTTCCTTAGGGGAAAGAATTAATTTTTCACAACAGCTGAGATTTGGTTCCTCAAGCTTAGTTCCCCATCAATCAGTACACCCAGGCTGCGCACAAGTCTGAGTTGTTCAGGTCTGAGCTGCCTATTCTTAATGGTACTGGCTGAGACTGGAGCGCTTTGTTGTCGAGCGCTGACCTCCAATAACTAGAACTTAGTCAGCATTTAGTTTTAGACAGTTATCATTCATCCATTTCTGAAGTTTAGCAAAGCATGTTTATTTGTGGTTAGGGTCTGTGATGCCAGGTTAAATGATAAATACAGTTTGGTATCATCGGCATAGCAATGATATGTCAGGCCATGTTTTTGTACTTTTTCCAGTGGCAACATCTATATGGTGAACAGCAAAAGGATAGTACTGTGCCGCGTGGTACTCCATATTCAGAGGTACAGGATTGGAGAGGAAGGGCCCATGGATACCCTTTATGTTCTGCAAGCCAGGAAGGAGTTAAGCAGCTGGAGAACTAAGCCATCTATAACACAGTATCTCTTTGTATCCTGTTGAGCAAGATTTCATAATCAACTGTGCCAAATCCACTGAGAGGTCAAGCAAAAATTAGGATGGAACATTGGCCTCTGTCTCTTGCCATGAGCAGATTGTTGCAGACCTGGGTGAGGGCTGTTTTACAGCTGTGATGTTTTCTGAAGCCAGATTGAAGAGGGGCAAGGATGCTCTTTCCTGGAGCCTGGCTTCAAGTTGGAAATAGACAGCCTTTTCAATAACTTTCCCCAGGAAGGGGGAGGTTGAGACAGGCCTGTAGTTGTTAAGAGTGTCTGGATCTAAGGATGGTTTCTTGAGTAGTGGTCTGACTGACTTTCAGACTGGTGGCAAACCTTCCCTCTTGTAGGGAAATTATAATATTTTGTGGAATGTTGGTCTAAATAGCTCAAGGCAATTCAACATGAACTCAAGTAGGGCCAAGTCACAGGTGGTCTGGTAAAGGTTTAAGAGGATGACTGATATACCATCTTCGGTAATTGTCTTGAAATCAGCCATGCTGGCTATTTTTGCATCCATTATATGGTTCTGCTTGGTTCCTTCTTAGGTTTTTTTTTTCGTTTTTTGGTTGGACTGGATGGACGTATGTGTATACTGATTTTATTAAAAAAAAGTCAATTAAAAAAAGTCAATTAAAGCAGCCAAACAAAATTGCATCAGAGGGCAGAGCACTTTGCTGTTTAGGTGAGTCTCACCTCACATTTTGCTGTAGTGGTTGAGAAATTTACCTTATTATCATGTGGGTCATGTGCCTTATTTTCCTGCATTTCAGTCTTAACAAGCACACGCAGTGTTCTACAGTCTGTTTTTTTTGCTCATGCTTGCCTATCCTGTGATTGCTGTAGCAGCATTTTACAGCAGGACATACCCATGAAATCCTGTTACTGACCAGTTCAAGCAGTATGATGTTACTGAGGTCAGGAGGTGTGGCCAGAACGTGAACACGCACACAAGGCTGATTAAATGTCTCAAGATGTACTGAAAAGCAGGCAATATGTTGGCCCTGACTGCCATTGGTATTTTTGTGGCTGAGTTTTTAGATGTAGGGGGTATAAAAAATAAAGGGCTAGTTCCTTTAAAGAGATTTCCTATTTGCACTGACAGATTACACAGATACAATTTGCAAAGACAACACGGGCCTTCTCTTTTTAAAGGGAAACAGTGGCCTTCAAATAAGTTAGGGGTAAATAAAATCACTTTCATCAAACCTTTAAAATGAACCAAGAGATCACATCTCTAGGTAACACTTTTGTTAAATATCACATATACAAGCCTAACAATAAACACTAAGGGAGATGCAATATTCATCAGTTTGTTTCATGATCATAAACACAAACACTGATACCCCCAACCTCCCACACAGACACAGGTACACCCACCTACTGACCTACCTTTCTATTCCCATGCGAAATAATTTTGATCATCATTCATTCATTCATTCATTCATGTCACAACCATATTTAAAGGGTAAGTATAGTAAAAAAAAAACACACACACATTTGACCAATCATCAAAAAATTGTCATTTATACCCAAACTGACACGAGTACACACACCACTGACCTACTTTAATTCATGTGAAGCCATATTAAAGAGGTTAATCAAAACAATGTCCTCATAATTGGCATTATTGAATTTTAAAATCTGCAGCACAAACACACCCATTCCCTTTTAAAATGCGGCCTTTCAAGCCAAATTCAAAGTTTATACTTAAACTTTCCCTTTCTAATTTTAGATACTGTGAGACAAATATTTTTTTAATCTTAAAAAAATGTATCTCAAAACTAGAGATGGACTTGAACTCGAACACTCGGAATCTGCATGATCCTGTTTGTCATTTTTCAAAAATCAGGCTACACACAGTCCTCAGTATTCTCCCTATACACAGCATAGGGAGAACGCTTGGGACTGTGTTTTCCCTCGGCCACGGCAGTCTCCCCATATGGGGAGTGTTTGTACTTGTGTGGCCCAGCTTAACAATTGTACACCAGAAAGCACGCGACTATTTTCATTACTACCAGCACTGCACACCGCTTTCCATCGGTCCATGCGGGGTCGCCTGTGGGGTGGAGCCAACAGTGTCCCATCCGAGTGGTGAGAGGTGAGGGCGGAGGGGGTGGATCAGGAATGGAGATTGAATTCAGAGGCGGCGGCTGCCTGCAGGAGAAGCGAGATGGAAACGATAAGGTGGGAGAGAGATATACATTGGCAGCTAAGTTGATATTAGTGTATCAGGGTGATTGCTCTTCTCCTCTCCACAACCCATTTCTGGGCTTTGCAGCTTGGCCGGTACGGTCCAGCGCTTCTAGGGCTCTACTTGGTAATACAGGGATATGAGAGTGCGGGGGGACCAGGACAGCAATCATGGGTTACAGTCCCTGTGTATAGCCACTTACAGGGCAGATGTGGGTATATCCAGGCGGGACCACTATAATGGGGGTCATACTGCTCCTATGAGGTGAAGTCCTGATTGTATCTTACTCAAGGGCAGATGTTGGATGTCCAACGGGACCACTATATTGGGGGTTACTGGTCCCAGTGGAGGTTCTGGTTTATTCAAATCCGAATGCTAGAAAAGTTTGGAACCATGTTAATAGTAGGTTACACTCAATTTAGCAATACACATATGCGAGGCCTACACGGTGATGTTCAACTTTAATAAAGCTACCCTGTGTGGAAGGATGAGGAATTACCCGAAGTCACTGTTCCTGTATTTAACTAGTTGGAAAAAGTTGGAAAGTTAACAGGGTGTGCGTGCTCTTATCCAGTGTTAGTCATCTTACTTAGTTGTGACCTCTGGTTCTAGACACATACTTATGATTATAACATTCTATTATTGTATGTTTGTGGTGTCGAACAGCCATGGCAAGCTATTAACAAGCACACTCACCTCCTCATGGTGGGACCTTAATCATCACATGCCCTCGGCCTCTTTGATATCTATCATTATTTTCCGGCCCCGATGTTGTGGCATATTGAGAATGTCATAGACAGTACATTGAGCAGTATCAAAGTACAGGTGCCCATACACTAAACCAGAACTTACCTCCTGTGACACTCTGGGAAAGAGCTTGGCACTGTATTTAGGCGACCCACACATTACACGGCTTGTCACTTGCCAAAGTATAATCCATCCAGGAACATTAAAACCCGGTAAGAGCCAATACCTTAACCTAAAGATCAATTTGAGTCAGATGAAATGCTTCCCTATTTAACTTTGGGCAGGGGTATTGTTGTTCCTTCCAATGGTGGGTCATAGGACGAAGGGAGGATTGGAAAGATTTTGAATTTGATGTAGGGTCAATCCCGTATCTAAAAGAATATCTATTTACTGTGGCAACTTTACTGGATGCGCTAATCAACTTTCGCTGCTGCTTGCTTCTGTGACACTGAAAGGCATGGAAGACAAGCAGAAGGCAGCTGTGGGTGAACGAGGGCTGGTTAAGTTTATATGGAGGCCCAATTGAAGTGTTTATTAACCATGCAAGTTGAAGTTATGGTTGGTTTCCAGTAGGCAGAAGGAACTTTTTGTTTTAGGGGGGACATTACACCTTTAACATACAAAGTCTGATTGGGAGCTGTCGCCTGCAAAACGGGAGCATACTTTTGGATATTTAAGATTGGTAGGTGTAAGGACTTTCCTACAACCCTGGTAAAGTATTATTTAAATTTTTTTTACCTATTAGGCCTAGTTTAAGTTTGCATGTGAATCTTGTTGGGACGGTATTTTTGGGTTTACAAAAATCCCTTTTTAAAGGACAATTGTACTTGCACTGGAAGTGTCCTTTGTTGCTTTCGCACTACCGCGCGACTTCGGCCAATGAGCAGACACACTCTGAAAAGAAAGTTGTTTGTCATTGGAGGATTGCGGACGCAAGAATTGGGACGTGATGCATGAGACTGAGAAATGTCCGTGAATAAAGCTGATTTAGAAAGACCTGAGAGAAAGAGAGAGTAAATCCACTCGAAAGCTGCCTTATGAAAATAAACTATAAGTCATTAAAGGATCACAGACGCTACTTTATACAGAGAGTTAGAAAGCGACCCAGGGGTGAGGACAGTGTGATTTGTGTCCTTCACATTGGTAGTAGAGATGCTAACGGATGGCTTGGAGCGGGGGTCTAGGTGAGTTTATTAATTGTCCGTTAAAAGATAAATCACACTTTTCCCCACATTTTATACGGATTTGCAGTTTACCAATATTTTAAATTTCTCCAGTGTGTCAAATAAAGAATATTTGTGGTGTGTGGTTTAGTACTGCTGTGTTCACAAACATCTGTAAACACTTTTTTTGTGTTTGTGTTGTTTAGCAAAATCAAGATGAGGAACAAGAAAGGATATGTGGTGTCCAAAATGCTAAGGGCTGCTTGCCAGTCAAAAAAGGAAGTACCATGCACAAATTGCCAAGTAGAATACAAATCGGTTCAATGGAGATCATATTCCTACAAGAAGATGGGTTTTCAAACACTGGAAGCATTTTGACAAACATCCCATCAGTGGTTCGGAATTGATAGAAACCGTGTGTGAGGAATGGAAAAACTATTCAGTGTTTCAATGTAAAACCATTAGTTAGAATGGGGTGAGCTTATTAATCCATCTATAAAATTTGAGCAAAAATTTTAAAATCCCGGTTGTCATTCTAGATAACAAACTTACGAGTGATAAGGGCCGGGTTTGGTGTGCTTCCGCTTTCATTGTGAGCTGTGACAGTCACCAGCACCCTCACCGGTGTGGGCTTAAAGCATGCAACTTGTACCAGCCACTTGCACAGCGGGAACATGCTGACATCATCTCTAACATCACAAGCCCACTTCAAAAAATAATTGTTTGTTAAAATACTACAAGCTTGAAATGGAAAAGTTGTCTCCTCTAAGGGTCTTTAGGCAGAGAAATGCACAGACAAACAATTGCAGACCTGGTAAATTGCTTAATAGAGATATTATGTTTCGTCAAAGCAGAGAGCAACAGGAAATTAACTTTGACATCCTTTAAAGGGCAACCCCAAAATATTTAATTGAACCCACTACTGGCCCCCATGTGTAGTGTTGATAAATACTTCCTACATCCCTGTCCCCCCAAAATGTATGCACAACGTCTCACAAAATTGAGCGCAGGATGCTGGGCGTGTCCCAAAAGAATATGCGCAGTGAAAGTCTCCCATTGGATCCCGTTTTTTCTCCCTTCCCCAACGCAAAACCCCTTTGCTATAGTGTAGTGTCCCTATCCCACCCCCATCGCTATGTTTATATGAAAAGTAAAAAAAAAAAAAGATCCGAACAGTACTTACTTTCCTTCATTCCTCGGCGTTCTGTAATGCCAGCAGCTGCATCCTTGATGACTGCCATCCAGCCATCATGGACGTTGGCTGCAGTCCGACCCCCTGCTTGCAGTTCTAGCAAGCAGAGGGCTAAGATCACAGCGCTGGTGAATGAAGGAAAGTAAGTAAGTTAGGATTTTTAACAAATAAACATAGCGGTTGGGGGTGGAATATAACAATATTAAAAAAAACTACTCTGAGGTGTGGACAGGCCCATTGTCATCCTGTTTGTAAAGTGAGAGATTTTCTTTAAATGACCCTGTATGTGCAAACAATATTACCTTTAAAGCATTTCCCCTTATTTTTTTATTAGTGTTGATTTATTATTTATCTGCTTTCACGAACAGACAGCTAGCAATATTTTTTGCCTTAATATTGCAAATGTAATTTTTTTTTAACAAGGGGCCTTAAAAATATTTTAATTTATGAGGGAAGATAGTTTTTAACAACTTTGGCTATAGTTTTTGGTTTTTATCCTGCTGCAGAATAAATGTGGTTCCAATAGCTGCTTCCCTGATAGAATTGCATGGATGGTAAATATCTGCAATCTTATCCATTATCTGCATCTGAAGCCACCAGTAATCCTGACCAAATTATTGCATAATGCTGCCCCAGACTTGCAGTGGTTGAGGCATTAGCCAGACTACAGTGTTTGAGTGCATTATTTGCCCTTAAATAGACAGTAATCCCATACAGCAACCCCCATTCCTTGGCACTCCAGATTTTTGGAAACTACAACTCCCCAGCTGCTTTGGTTGCTGGCAGTTGTAGTTTCCAAACATATGCAGTGGCAAGGAATAGCCCATGTAGGGATTACTGTACGTCCCCCACACCCCTCAGGGGCCCCCCTAGTGTTGAATTCTTTCTCCTACTTGGCCGCTCGCTCCTTCCCTCTGCTATGGTCTGCCGCGTGCTCTGCATCCTCTGCGGCTGACCTCCACCACTCAAGCTGCCTCACTTCCCGGCACATGGTAGGAGGTCAGCCCAGAGAGGATGTGAGTGAGCGGCCGATGGCAGGTAAGCGAATACTCGAGTATAAACCGAGGATGTTTTAGGTTATTTCTTTCTCAGTTTAATCCAGTAATATACCGTTAAAGGACAACAATATCAAAAAAAACATCAAACCCCGCTCATACATGTCCAACTCCAGCAGCTGAAAATCAGTTACTCACATTTACAACCGTGCTGACCTCCCTTAGATATAACACAGAGAAGCAAGATAGTGCTAAAGCCCGCCTCCTGGTGGCCGAGGCCATGGGTTACATAACACTTGTCATTAGCGTGTGGGATGTCTGTTACCAAACTCTTCTCCTTCCCCAGTCAAACAATTGAAATTTCCTGTTGCTAGGATATAGCCTACATAATCAAGCTGATAGAGGGTGGTAAGGAGAAGTGTTTTCTAGCATGCTAGCTGTTGACAGTTTAGAGGCAGACAGAATTGTTCACCCCCCTTAACAGCATGGTCAATTGAAGAGAAGAGAAAATCATGAAAAACATGTATGGGGAAGGCTGCAACCTTACCCTTTCTAAAGCAATTTTTAAAAAAATGCATTGAGGCAATTACAGTTTCCTTAAGTTTGATTGTTTTTTTCCCATTGTGTTTAAGAATCTAGTAAAAATTCTCTGAAATTTAGGGAAACCTATGTCTAAACAGACTGTTTATTTTCCCAAAAGAGTTGTTGTGGAGCACATTTCAGGGTTAAAATGCTAAAAACCTCAACATTCCTTTTGTTTAACAATGTGTTTTGTGTGTGTTGTAAACACCGGCTTTGTGGTGTGTTTTTCCCAGGTAAAAGTGTGTTAGCGTGAATACTTCCCTTGCAGTTACCTTTTATGCATATCCTCCTTTGTGGCTGTTTGGAAGCCAGCTATGTTCTGCAACCTATACACATGAAAATTTGGAACTATATTTTGTGCGACTGATCTTTGTCGGTTTTTATTTTGGGAGACATTTTTTTTATTATAATTTTTTGTTACTTATGCAACGCTTTTCTCTCCAGAATTCTAAACAGTTTGACGATACTTCTCAGTAAGTCGCATTTTTTCTCTAACAGATGTTCCACACAATATGGGAAAAGTTCCTGATAAGACTTTGTAGTGATTGTTACCTTGCAGTTGTTTTCAAGCCATTGTGAATTGCAGACAGCATACCCGGAACAATATTAAATAGCTTTATATACATAGCATTCTATCAAAAGGGAATGTTTTCTGAGGAATGTTTTCTTGAGTTAGCTCTCATGGGTCAATTAATGCTCGCTTTTAGGAACACACAGTTGAAAATTGTATTTTTTTTTTTACATTTTATAGTTCTTCTGCATGATGCTGGATAGGAAAAAAACTGCAAGGATGGTTTTGTTTTTTGCATGAAAAACGGATGTAATGTAATTTGGGAAAGGAGAATGTTTGCAAACCTAATTTAAAATTTTTTGTTCTGTGTCTGAGAGAGGCAGATCTAAGTGCTGTAACATACCAGTAGTTGTCTGTCAGATAGACAGGCTGCAAGCTTAGTTTTTTTGATCTGTGTACAAAAAAAGATTAATGTGGGAAAAAAGGAGATCTGGGGGGGGGGGGGAATTAACGGTGAGAAAGGGGGGCCTATTAATTGCAGACGTGATGTCCACTGATCCAAGGGTACACATGGCTGAAACAGGAGGTTCAAGCAGGATGAGTTATAGTGCGAACCTTTCAAGCATCTAACTTCTCACCAAATTTTATCTAGAGATGTGATTTAGGTTTTATATTGGAGGTGTGATGGAAGGCTTTTATATAATTTCTTTTCTTCTAGTTTGGAAGAATTGGAGACCACAGTTACCTCCCTTAAAAGGGAAATTTATTTTTGTAATCGTGTGCATTGAATTACTACATTTCAAAAAGAGAACAGTAGTTTTCCTCTCCAATGTCCTTAACTCCCATTCAGATTTTTTGTAAAAAGTATTCTGTTTCGTACCACCAAGACTCTAAGCTATAGCACAGCAATAGAGATGCAAACTACTTTAGCATATTTATTCAAGCGAATCATGCACAGTGGTGTGATCTCACTTAACAAAATTATTTGTTAAAGGGTATGTTCACCCCTTAAAAAAAACTTAATATGATTAGAAGAGGACCACTTTAAATGTAAGTTCCAAATTGGTACGGTAAAGGGTAACTGTGGGTCCCAAAATGAGCTTGGGTAAATTGCCAGGAAGTGCTTTCCTGAAGTTTTTGCAATTTACTTTCTCATTTTTTACAAGTTTTAAAGATTCTTTTACATTTTATGAGGTGATATTGTACAGCATTCACCAGATCCCCCCCCCCCCCCCCCCCCACTGCCTGCCCCTGAAACACATGGGAGTCTTCTCTCCCAGTGTTCTCCCTCCTCCTCGTAGGCACACATGGGCCCCTCCCTTGCAGAAACCCCCGGCTTCTCCCACTCCTTCAGTCACTGTAGTCGATTTCTCTCAGGGTTTTCGACTTCCTCTGGCATGAGATGTGCCAACCGCTAGATTAGATGGTGGAAATAGTATTTGTGGACTGCAAATTCAGGACCTCCCACCCCCTAAACTTTCATGATCAGTGATTTCTCTATGTTGGGCGTGCGCAGAGAGGTGGTTGGTGGTCATTTTAAAGGTAGCACCTGGCCTTTCATTTAAAATCAATGTTTGGAGACCACGTTCCCTTTAAGTTATTAATAAACTCCCGACAGAGATATATACTTACAAGTCCATGATCACTGACGCTTTCTCTCCGCTCCCTGCTGCGCTCGCTCTTTTTTCCTACCCAGCAAAGATGGAGGTTCGTCCAGGAATGGGCAGTCACACATTGGCCATGACGTCAGTGTCTGGCCAAGGACTGACAGCATGAGAGCAGAGGACGTGGATGAGGGGCTGGTAAGTATGAGATCTCTGTCTGGCAGCATATTTAAACATCAACCCAATTCGGAAATTACTTTTTAGGGGCCCTGCTATTCATATTAAAAGTGTTCTAAGTGGTGGACATACGCTTTAAGTATGTGTGCACCTTCATCTCTTTGCTTGTGCTGCAGCAGTGGACACAAGTGGGCATGCGTAAGCCAGTGATGTCCAGCCGACTGGGTAAGCTGAGCACCACCACAGTTTATACTGCTGTAATTTTGTATAGATTGAGCTGCAGCATGATGAGCAATTTTAAAGCCAGGGGCCCACACTGGCCGACCCCCTTGGGTTATCAAGTTGTTATGGCGTCCAGCTCACCCTGTCCTGTCTGTGGACGCTGCCTTTCTGTTAGTTTAAAGGTGGGGGTTGCTCTTTTATAAATTGGGCTACATATATACTGATGGCCTGATATTTGTAATCGAAAGGATCAGATTTTGGAACCATAATGATGTGTACTGACGTGGTGTGGTTTATTCAAATATGTTTTATAAAACCCTCTGGGTGCTCCGTGGATATATCCTGATTTTTTTTTTTACCTACACCTCCCAGCCTAGAAATAACATTCTGTGTTTTTTGTGATGGCAAAAAATAACAGGTATGTACATGAATCCAACCGTAATGTCATGTTCCCCCCTCTAATTTTACTGTATCAAAACTCTGTAAATCAAATGTCATCCCCTTATAGTTTATCAGGTCATTTATGGGCATGTTAAGTAAAGTAGAAAAATATTTGTTTTAATGTTACCTGCTAACAGGTTACCTGCTACGCTGTGGTATGCCAAAGAGATGCAAAATAGCCAAGCTTGTGCTGCCAGAGAGCTCAAAGAGAAGGTGGAGGCCAAGTGAATGCAACATGAGGCTTAAAATACTGCTTTGTGTACTCATTTTGGTAAAGTAACATCTTTTGCAAAGTTATGTCATTGTGTTTGTATAAATGTGTGGTAAATGACAGGGCAAATGTTATTGTGATGTTCGTTCACAGGACCTTTTAGACAGATCCATCTGAGAAGGTACCTGGTGTCGTGTTTATATGTGCCCTTTTCTGTTGAGTGCCCGACCTTTTGCTATTTACTGTTCTCGAAAACACTTCCAGAATGATCCTTCTAGTATGTGTATTTGTCCCTGAGTGCACTCTAACACTTTTTGTAACTAAGTTTATTTTACTTCTTGGGACATACTGAAGCATTATACCTATTAATGTTAGTGTCAGTGTACAGCTTGTATCACGGTGTTTGCTGTGTCCCTTCCCTATAACTACCAACACGTATACCGCTGGCCACAAGCACCACACCGTATATCTGAATATAGTCGACCTTGAAAAATTTGTAAAACTGTTGACTCGAGTATATGTCGAGGGTAGAAATTAATCCACCACTACTGCAAACCTGTATTGGCTAAGATAGAAAATGAACAATGATATAAGGTGCCCTTGAGGTTGCTTCTTAAAATGTGTTTTCAAATGAAACAACTGTTTGTAGTCACTACCGGATTGCATTCAAAGACACAGGTACCACAAACCATAAAACCCAAAAAATATGTAGGAACATCTCATATACGGTACATACGTAACTACGGTAAACTAGAACTGTAATCGGGTGACGAGCTTAGCAAAACCAAAACAAATATTATATTTGCTGTTCTGGAACCTTTTTACTTAAGTTCAATGGCTTAAACATCATATGACAATACGGTATTTAAAATTCTCATCGGATTCCCTCATCATCAGTTTGTGAAAATAGTTGCCTCAAATTTGTGGAGAGTAAGTCATCTACATAGACATTATCATCACCATCATAAATATTACATCATCCAACTGCTTCATGTGCTGCTGTGCAGAAACCAATGATAGTCTTCTGTACCATCCATGGCGTTACTTATACCAACATCCTGAAAAGCACGTGAATGATGTCTCTCGGAATGTCTCCCCATAGCATCTCGTACCCACTTTGCTACTAGTTCTATGTCGGCTTCATAAGATTTCAACCTTTGTCAATTTGGGGACCAGATGACATCCATTCGTGCCACATTTTTCGCACGTGGTCCTTAAAAGGTTTGTTATAAACACATCCAGGGGCTGTAAAAACAGATGTAAGCCCCACCTGGAAAAACACGTAAGGTTGTGTCTGAAACGACACTAGCCATTTTTTTGACACATCCTCACATATATGGGCTCTAAACATATCCCAACTAGCAGTGAGGGTTTTTTCTTTAAGGCTATCCTGGTCGTCCATCCATATCTCTTCAAGCCTTTTTTTGTTCCTTGTCCTACACTCCACCGCCTTTAACATGTGGACGGACAGTGATTCGCGGCGGGGAATTGGCATTTTTAGGCAAGGTCTTCCTTTTAATATAAAACAGGCCGCAGCTTGACTCCATTGGCCAACATGCCAGAACCACTGTGAAATGATTTTTTTCATTCCGGTTGTTCTAAGGAAAATCGTTTTTCTCCCAAGGATCCCGGTCCTGTTGCTGGAAGATCAAAGTCATTGCTGTCTCATCCATAACTTCCCGATCATTCCGAGGTCATAATTTATAAAGCTTTCTTTGTTTTATAATGAATTGGTGGAATGAAATGACCTTTTCTTCCAGATTTTGTGGGAAATTTGGGAAATCTTCGTTCTCTGTCGCAAGCAAAGCCAAACCGATTCTGAATCTGGTACACCATCCAGCTGATGCAACGAATTTCTCAATACCCTCTATTTTATATTGCTCCTCTTTAGCCATTTGAAGGGCAGTAATCGAATTCCCATGCGTGTTATACAGTATCATTTTGGACGACAATTCCACAACATTTATGCAAGTCAGTCTCTAGACCCCATATGAGGTTGTTAAACCACGACGAGCCTTTTTGACTCGGCATCTTCTCCAATTCAGTCTTCATTTTTCGCCAGTCTGCACCTGTGTTTCATCAACGCAAATCCCGGCCTGCAATGGAATTATTACTTTCTTCTGCTCTTGCCACAACCTTCAGTTTAAATCCAGCGTCGTATGATCTGCGTTTTTGCTTTCTTCGATCAACCGCTCTAACAGATTAAAAAAACACAGAACTCAGCAACCACATTAAAATACAAAAAAACAAAAAAAAAATGCGCCTGCCCACCACTAAAAACCAGTAACCCCAATTCCTTACCACTCCAGATGTTTGGAAACTACAAACTCCCAGCATGCTTTGATTGCGGGAGTTGTAGTTTTTATACATCTGGAGTGGCAAAGTTTCAAGCAGCATTTAAAAACTATTGGCAAAACTGACATATAAAATACGGTAAAGTACAGAGGAGGATCCCACCTTATTAGGAGTTTCAGCACTCCTGAAGGCTCCTCCATTGGCAGGACTTGCATACAGGGGTACCGGTGCTGTCAGGCAAGCTCCGTGCGCGCGCGCGACACGTGGCCTCAGTTTACCGCTCCCGTCTCCCTCTGCTCCCGGTGTTCCTCTGTCTACTCCGGGTGTGTCTGGATGTGCTCTGGTCCTGTCCTGTGCGGCGGTCTGCTCCCGGTGTTCCTCTGCTACTCCGGTGTCTGGATGTGCTCGGTCCTGTCCTGTGTGGCGGTCCTGTCCTGGTAAGCCCAAATTTATTACAGGTACCAAGTTTGCAGCACGAAAATTGCGTTGACTCGAGTATAAGTCGAGGATGGTTTTTAAGCCTGTTTTAAAAACCAAAAACCTCGGCTTATACTCGAGTTATACGTAAGTGAAAAATGGACAAATAGTACCCAAAGTTTCAATACTTTGTTGCGAGCACTAGCACTTCCCTAACTGGTGGAACTTTTCGCTCCTGCACCTTCCATTGAGGGTAAAGGTGCTAGAGTGGCTAAACAGTATTAAGCATCTGTTTCTTTAGCAAGGGGCAGTGGGGTCGTTATCATGTTGAAATACTTCCCTGCATCCCAGTTTCCGGTGGTAGGGATCATGAATGCTACCAATATGTCACAGTTCATCTTTGCATTATGGTTCCTCAATGAACTATAGCTCCCCAGTGCCAGCAGTACTCATGCAGCCCCAAACCATCACACTCCCACCACCATGCTTGACTGTAGGCAAAATACACTTTTATGTTCTCCTCATACCTTTGGTCAAGAAAGTGGTCACCCAGTTAATTCTTGACAGTTCTGCACACACAGCTGTTATTTTGTGAATCCAATTATGGCTAGGCCACACAATTGGGCCATACTAGTGTGCGCTTTTAAAGCACGATCAGATTGTGTTAAAAGCACACACTAGTGTGGCCCAATTGTGCTGGCCACACTAGTGCGTGCTGGGCGTCTTTGCTTCAACCAGTTTAATCCGCATGTTGGGCGATCGCATGCGCTTTGATTACAGCGCACAAGTACGCAGCAGAAGAGTGCGCGTTTCTGGAATGCTCGGACATGCTCTATGTGGCCTTGGCCTTACTGTAAAATAGATGTTAAAGGGTATCTCCACTTGTATTTTCAACATTTGGGAATCCAGTTCTATTGAAGAACGGGAGGTAAAGGAGCTGTGCCTACCTTCCGTTCTTCAATAGAACAAACAGGAGAGGGAGAGAAGGTAAGAAACTTGCTCGCTCGCTCCCCCGGCGGGACCTGTCAGACTAAGCGCCGGGGGAGTGGGCGAGCGGGTAAGTTTCTTACCTTCTCTCCTGGCTCCTGTTTGTCTATTGAAGAACGGAAGGTAAGGCACAGCTCTTTACCTCGTTCTTCAATAGAACTGGATTCCCCATGTTGAAAATACGAGTGGAGATACCTAAAGGGTATGTCCATCCTCTAAATAACATCATCTGTAAAAGTAAAGCGCGCACACACACACCACACCACCCGTTTCCTTATTCTTACCTTACCACAGGGGCTGTTCCTGAGTTGCCCACTCTTAAAACCAGCTGCAACAGCAGCAGAGGGTGTGTCAGCGGAGGATCATCAGTCTGTAAGAAGGGTTAGCAATTTTGTTAAAGATGAGTATTAGGGAGTGTGGTCATGCCCTTTAAAAATTATTACATATTTGGGGGTTGCTGTACACAGTCCAATTGCTGGCCAAAACAGCTAAGAATAATCTAGTGTGCGTAATGATACCTATAGCAGCTTGACAGCAGAATGATTTCAAAAGGAATTTAAAATGTAAATGACACAAATTCTTCTGGTGATTTGCCATTACAGCTGTCAGCAAGGCTTGTGGTAGTATGTAATTAGTAGTGGTATACGTGTCCATCTAGTCCAAACTACTTGGCCATACCCACACTCCTGCCTGTTGATCCAGAGGAGAGGCAACAAAAAAAAAAAAAACCTAGAGTGATGGGGGGGGGAAATTCCTTCCTGACAAGTGGCATCAGAAGTCTCTCTATCAACTCCCACACATTTATGTATCAATAACCATAACAGCATTCTTGTTTTGGAAACTCATCTAGCTTTTCTTTTTTTTTTTTTTTTAATATTCAATGAACCTGCCATAACACTTCCAATGGAAGATTGTTCCAATGAAAAACTCTTTCCAATTTGAAAATTAAACTTCTTTCCTTCCAGTCTTAAGGGGTGGCAGTGTGTCCTCTGACTGTTCTATTTGTGAACAATGCCCCTGATGTTTATTTTATTGCCCATTAATGTATTATATATACAGTAATCTATCCCATGCAAGCACCTTTCTTCCAGTGTGCGTAATTGTAATTTATCTAATCTGTCTTCTATTCAAGCCCCCCAGTTCCTTATCCTGAAAGGATAATAGTTATCTTTAAATAGAATGTCTATTTGCTGGTAGAATTGCCTAACTGACTCAAAAAGCTTTATTCCTGTTGACTTTATGGTTTCATGCAATGAGCAAAAAATTGCTATTGTTTATTTTAGAAAAAAATATTTTATCATTTGCACTTTTTTTTTCATTTCCAGGAGGCCTAAAGCAACACTAAGGCAGCCAGAATTTCACAACCTGTGTCAAATCCACAAAAAAGAAGCTGACTATGTAAGTAAAACCTCACTATTATCTTATAATCACATAGTAAAGGGACATCTGGTGCTGTACAGAACACTAATATCCAGCTTCTTGAAGTGTACAGTACGACACTCAAACTATTTACAGGTAAAAAAAAAAAACAAAACAGTTGGTATAACATTTAAGGATAAATAAAACCTGGAAAAATATGTTTATCTAGGTTTTTTTTGTGGCAGCTTGTAGTGACAACAACTGCAACTTTTAACCAGTCTATTACATGCTTTATAACTAAACTGGGTACACACAGTACAGATCAATGAAAGATGACAGACAGGATCTTGGAATACACAGTCCCGAGCGTTCTCCTACTACACATCATAGGGAGAACGATCAAGACTGTGTGTTTCCCTCGGCCATGCTAGTCCCCTCTATATGGAGTCTAGCGCGGCCGCTGGAAATTCCCGAACGGGCGTTAGGCTGACCCGGTTCACTTCTGCGGGGGTCTTGCGGAAACAGGTACACACACTAGTGATACCGACAGCGTATAGGGGCTCTTAGTTACTGTGTGTACCCGTTTAATAATTTTAATATAAGTTCTTTCCATTCTGGAAAAGTATCTCCCCTCTCCCTCCTGTTCAATGAGCTTTTTTATCATATGCAAAGGGAGGTAGCAGGCAAATGGCAGTCAATCTTTGGTTGTGATGTCTGCACTCATATCTTTGATGACTGCATGGAGGGAGAGCCCTGCTTACCTGCCAGAATGGGGACAATACCTAGTTAATATTATATCTAATAATATGCTGAATATATCAGTTGGGCTAGGGGCAGGTTACAGACATGTGACCATTTTTTTTTTGTTTTAATGGTGGAAGTGCTTTTTAAACCTGTATGCATCAAAGGGTATTGCCATACACAGTTGCTTTGGGGTTTAAAAGGGTTTACTGCATAATGAGCCAAGCGAAATACCATAGTCCTGCATTGCTATTACAGATCAGACTAATTAACACCACAGCCTATAATGGATTTTATATAACAACATACTAAATCTAAACTGAGGATGCACATATATATTTTAAAATCGTTATGGTAACTAGGTCATGTTTACATTAGGTATTTACAAATATTTGTAGATAAGTAGTAGGGGATTGGAGAGTTTTTAGTCACCCCTAAGTAACAACACTGAGCATGCCTAGATTTTACTGATTTTATTAGATGTACTTGTTAAGGGTATGTCCACCCCCAAAGGAACTATTTTTATTTTAAAACCCCCAAAACCTCGACCTCGCAAGGTTTTTAAATTTCTAAGATGCTGCGCAACAGTACTTATCAGCCTTTTTCCCTCAGCGTGCTTCTGCTTGCTTCCGTGCATCATTCGAAGGCTGGTAAGTACAGTTAGCAGCATCTTAGAAAGCTAAAAAAACTCATGAGGTCGGGGTTTTGGGGGGTTGTTAACAAATATATAACAGGTAGTTGGGGTGTAGGACATTCCTGTAAGAAAGTGAAGGGGTTTATTATTTTAATCAGTTGTCTCAGGATATAAGGAATGCCAAAAATATGTTTTACACTATATCTTATTTGCTTTGCTATATCTCACAAAATAAAACCACTTATAGTAGAGAGTTATACGACAATTTCATTTTGTTCTCTGTGCTCCGCCTTCTTGTTTAATTCTGTTGTTAGGTTAAAGAGATTTTGTAATTTTGAACCAACGCATGATCTATTACTGTATATACGGAAATAAAGTTAAAGGGGAACTGTGGTTCAAAAAATGACTCTTAGGTAAATTGATAGGAATTACTCTCTGAGAATTTTGCAGTTTTGCAATTTCCATTATTTATTTTGCATAGTTTTGAAGATATTTACATTTTGTGTGTGATATGGCAGCAGCATCACCAGGTCCCTTCTCTTCCTGTTCTGAATCTGCCCGTCAATCTGTCCTGTGTCTCCTCCCTCCTTTGCAGCCCCCCTGGTCCCTCCACTCATGGACCCCTGGTCCCTCCAGTTGAGGCCCCCCATGGCCCAATATCTTACACGCCCACGTGGCCCCGCCCCCCCACTAGCGGGTGCTGTGGCCCCACCCACTGCGGGTGCTGTGGCCCCCCCACTACCCCCTGTCCCTCCCAGCCCCCTTCCAAATCCTACCCCACGCGGCCCCGCATCTGCGGGTGTCTGCCTGAGCCTCCTTTCCTACCCATCCGTGCTGTGGCCTCTGACCGCCATTTTTCTCGGGGCGGGGGTACTCGAAACCTACAGAACCTGTGGAACACAGCCTGTTGACCAGC
Source organism: Hymenochirus boettgeri (assembly GCA_019447015.1). NCBI lineage: Eukaryota > Metazoa > Chordata > Amphibia > Anura > Pipidae > Hymenochirus > Hymenochirus boettgeri. The sequence continues at coordinate 216,434,661 of CM033469.1, forward strand.
CGGGACTGGCTTGAAAGGACTGTTTCTATGATTTCCATGAGATGACTACTCTTGTCGCCACTAGATCATCCCTTACCTTCTACTGAGCACTTCATGCCGAGAGCGAGGCCACCCGGAGGGACTTCCTCGTCTCCCTCTTACCACATCCGAGAAGTACTGAGCTGTGCTCACCCCCCGGCGCTGGACTTTGGTGCCAGAGAGAACGCATCAGAATGTTACCAAGTTCAGCTCCCACCAATTAACTTGTCTGGTCAGTCAATTTAACTGTATACCTTGGGATGCTGGAGCACGTAGAGCAGTAGAGACTCTACCCGAACTTCGCAAAATCCCCCCCGCCCTCGAGGTCCGCGAACTTTTCGGAACCACAATCTTCCGACCATTCGAAACCTCCCCGCGACGCGGACCCGTGTTAAATGAATACACTCCTAAGCCATCACGAATTTTTCCTACTTTTCGGAAATAGGATTTTCGATGGTTTCACATGTATTTTCGAACCCTGAAGAATCCTTCGCCTCGAATTGTCGAAACCTTTCGAAGTACCATCCGTATGTTACGAACTTAGAGAAATTCCTTACCTTTTTCCAAATGCCGCAACCGTACCATCCCTAGTTTCTGTTAACTACGTGCCACTCGCGTTCACCTTTTTCGCCAATTTTTCGAAAATAGAAAAATCCGCGAATCGGCAGTTGGGAAGCGGCAAAATCCGGAAAAATACGCCGCTTCGACGGAACGGAGCCTAACATCTCGGGCGGACCGGATTCGGCTCCGCCGCTCGACCGGCCACCCTGCGTAGAGAGGTGGTGTGGCTGTAGGGGGAAACTGTGTCAGTGAATACGTTTGGACAGTGCTGAACCAATGGCCTAGCGGTCCATGTCTCTATAAACAACCGTTTCGCAACACCAGGCCAGGGGGGTCTCGCTATCACCTTCGTTGTGAGCCGTTCGCATTCGTAAGCTGGCTTCATCGGACCATCGGTGCTCGGGGCGCGGGATGTGCCAAGCACGCGCGGGCTCGTTTGCGGGTGTAGGCACGGAGGCAGACGCAGGTCATCTCGATGGTCGTTGGGGCATGTCGTAGCATGTGGGGCCTAACATTATTACCGTTTCTTGCGACTCATGTTCTACACGAACATTACCTGACTGTCCTGTCCTACTAAGGTAGCCAGCTGTCCTGACTGCAAGTATTTAACTTACATAAACACCAGCTTGGTTTATGACCGCAGCAATAACTTTACAAATCACAGCCAACTGGCAGCCTCTGTGAACACTGTTCCAAATGACTGCGATTTACATAAACGTAAAGAGGACATACAGCGTCTCAATTAAATGAGAAAATCAGGACCGCACATGCTTATTGCAGCCCAAATATTTGATGACTCACTTGTCTGATTCTTGGGCGTTAAGGTACACATGTGGCAATCTTTCTCCTGCCCGACTGTTCAAGGCTTCAAGTTAAGGCTTCCGAACGGACGGCCAGGAGGAGAAGGGACGTAATGGACCGCGCTATTGGTTGCGGCTGCTGTTGCCGCGACAATAGCGCGGTCCATAGAGGACCGCACGATCAGTCATGGTTTTCCGACCTCTCCGATAGTGCTTTTGCCAATACGGACGAAGGAACAGTCCGTCGGTTAGTCAGGAACCGCCACCATACAATTATTCAGCCGACCAACCAACACTGAAACCTGAAATGTCGGTTGGTCGGGGCCAAGCTATTGTACGGTGTGTACCAGTTTTACAGGTGTGTGAAACTTAGCACATTCGTGATTACATCAAGTTGTTTTATAGATTGGCTCTTAAATTTGCAAATCCGGCTGGTATAAATCACACTTTTTATTCATTGTGATCCATTAGTTAGTCCGATATAAAATTGGAGATTTTGAAAAGGTTGAGTTTTTTCCCCTCACATTTTATCTTATTCCTGCAGATTCCACTTTTTGGGCTGACATCTGCTTATCTTCAGTTCAGTAAGCCGTTTGCTTAAATCCCTTCCTTTATTTTAATTTGTCGCATCACATGGTAGAAAGAATGGCTGTATGTTTGTAATGTTGATTTGGTAAATTCCTACAGTACAGTTCTGATTATGTAATGTGACATGCTGAAACAAAGCAAATGCAATCACTTTGCAAGTCTGCTTTTTTTTTTCTGCTGACCTGGTGGTAAAATAAATAGTAAATGTCAGTAATTTCGAGCCCTAACTAAATGATTTGCTAGGATGTTTAGGCATGTCCACCCTCACCACCCTGGAAAAACATATGTATCTTCAAATTGACTGAACGGATTTTGATGGGAATGGCTTGTTTTTAAAGCTAGAATCATGACCAATAACCTATAAAATTAGTTAGTTTTGGGGGTGGACATGCCCTTAAGAAGGAGGCATCACCCCCTCCCCCCCTGCCATAAGCACCCAGCCACCAGAACCGCCTCTAGTTAAGGTCCGCTCAGGAGTAGGATCACCAGAGCCCCTCCGTGGGCATGAACAGGAACGTGCACAAGAAAACGATCGTTATCCTAGGAAACGATTGTCCGGGACCTTGGAGAAGGTGCCTAACACCGCGCTGCTTCGCCAGCAAGGCGTCACAGGCTCTCCCCTCTCTGCAGAAAAGGGTAACATGCCACCATGCCCCTGTAACCTGCGCTGCTAAACCAGGGGCAGGGCTTAATCTTAGAGCCCCCAGGGGTGGCAGCCATTTTGGAATAAAGCTCCTGCAGAGGAAATCCCTCCAGCCACAAGAATTGATTGTCGAAGTCTTCTCCGATAAGCAAATGTCTTTTTTTTTTCTTTTTACTTACTGCAGCAATGTCTGCTACAGAAAAAGAACGCCTCAGACACCAAAAATGCAAAGACCAGTTGGGCCTGTATTTCAGCACTACATTGCAATACATGCAATGCCAACTTGCAGCCGGTCATCCTGAACCACTATGTGGTTCATGCAGCAAGACCCATGAACCATCCCATGAGCAAGGTCCAAATAGGACCAGGAGCCTAAGTGGGCAAATTCCCTTGAAACCTCCATAGATTCCCTTAGGAATCAAAAACTTCGGGTCTGTGGCGCAGGCAGCTCCTGCGATTCCCCCAAAGGAGTCTGAATCTGCTTGGGATAGAAAAATATCTATAAAAATCTATATAATCTAGAAAAATTATCTATATAATCTAGAAAAAAATATATAGAAAATATCTTTCCTGTCTGCTTCCCTACGCCAAATAGCACAGCAAGACATATACATAACGGCGAGAACTAAGTCATTTCCAGAGCCCTTACTTCCCCTCTCAGCTAGAAGCTGTTAATCATTAGAGGAGGAGAGGAGTATTCAGAGGAAGGCGAGAGAGACCCAGACGATCTCCAATGATTTTTCATCATCCATAGAGAAAGATGACTTATTAAGGTGTTACAGAGACCCTAAATATTTTTGCTACAAAAACACCCAGCAGCAACTCACAGCACTTCTCTAGAAAAACTTCACATGTTTTCCATCTCATGAGCAGCTCAAGAAAATTGGTTCTGACCAGAAAAACCATTAAAACTTTTCTTTACGGTTTCCTAAATTGGATGTGTTGACCCTCCAGTGGCTAGGCTATCAAGAGTGACAACTATCTCACTTTTAGGGGCAGCGACCTTTAGGGACCCTTTAGACTGCTGCACTGAGGTTTTGCAAAAAAACTCTTTTACTTCAGCAGAAACAGCATTGAGGCCGGTTTTCGCCTCAGCAAGGTGGCAAAAGCCTCAGAGGCCTGGCTTTAAGAACTTACTTTTGAAAGTCAACAAGACCCATCAAAGATCCATTGCCCGCTAACATCAGACCGCTGTAACATATAGCAAACATAAAGAGCAGAGAATCGCACTCCAGTCAGTTTAAGTCTTATTGTGGACCACACATCACACAACACAACGCTCAGGGGAAACTTGCCCCCTTCTTCAGGTCAATTCAGGTTATTCCCGAAATGTGTTGTTTGTGATGTGTGGTCCACAATAAAGACTTAAACTGACTGGAGTGCGATCCTCTGCTACTTTATGTTTGCTGCAACAGTTATGGTTGAAGGGAAAACCATTTGAGGCATCTGCACCCAAAGTTTGGACAAGAGTGCACCACCAGTTGTATTACCCACTGTAACATGTATTGGGGATTCCCCATTAGAAGCTGTCAGATTAATAGCGCACACCTCTGCAACAGTCATTGCTGCGAGAAGGGTCCTTTGGCTTAAGGCTTGGGCGGCGGATGCGGCCTCAAAGAAGGCCCTCATTAATTTACCATTTTCAAGACGCCTCCTGTTTGGTCCAGAACTAGACAAGATTATATACCCAGGAAACTAAGGGTAAGAGTACCATGCTACCTCAAAACAGGAACAGAAGGACACCTACTTTTTGTAGGTCTCAGTACTTTTGTCCCTTTCAGCCATCCAGACCCCGTCCAGACCCCCCCCCCCCCCCCCCCAGGGGCCCATGGACCTACATTTAGGGGATCTGGAGCACTATTTAAGCAATCAGACTATCCCACAGCTCAGGTGGGAGGATGCCTGTGCTTTTTCTATACACAATGGAGACCCCCCCAACTACAGATGCCTAGACATTGTGTGTTATAACACGGTTACAGGATCAAGTTTACCACCAGACCGGCACCTTTTTTTCTTTTCCTCCAGGATCCCAAGGTGTCCCATTCTCTCTCTCCTAGCAACGGAAGTGATTGCCCCTTTCCACAACCTCAGAGATTCTGCAGGTTTTACTCAAACCTTTTCCTAGTACCCAAGAAGGAGGGACTCTTCAGACCAGTACTTGACTTCAGAAGTTCCACTTCAAAATGGAATCACTATTTTGACTTAAGAAAGAGATTTCCTAACATCACTGGATATCAAAGATGCATATCTCCATATCCCCATCTGGCCAGGTCATTTCTCAGGTTTTCGGTGGGCCAAGCCTACTTCCAATTTACTTCCCTCCCGTTCAGTCTGGCATCAGCACCTTGGGTATTTACCAATAACATGGCATGCCAGGCTGCATTCATATGCCTCCAGAACATCATCTTCTTGCCATACCTGGACAACATACTGATCAAGACCCCTTCCCACACGCTTGCGCAAACCTAGCTAGCCATGTGCATCAACATCCTAACCCAATTCGGATGGATCCTCAACTTGACTAAATCCTCTCTCCTACCATCTCAGAGAATGTCCTTCCTGGGCATGTCATCCGACACAAATAATCACAGGATTTCCCTTCCACAAGACAAAGCACGCAATCTCCAGACAATGGCAGGGCATGCCATGTCCAGGAGTCAGATCACCACCAGACAAGCCATGAGACTCGTAGGGAAAATGGTGTACTCGGCAGAAGCAATGCCACCTAAGGCCTCTACAGAGACACGTCTTGAGACACTGGGACAAGTCCCCTCTTTTTCTGGACATTACCTAGCTCCTTCCATTACACATCAAATAATCACTGCACTGGTGGACTCAACCACCGCACCTTCTACAGGGCAAGGGACTTTGTCTCCCATTCTGGACAGTAGTCACGACAGATGCCAGCCTCTCAGGCTGGGAAGCCCTATCAGACGTGGACCCCCGAGGAGACTACGCTACTTATCAACATCCTGGAGCTCCGAGCCATTCACAATGCCCTGCTCTTTTTGACCCCCTTCCTAACAGGGAAGTATGTCCGAATACAATCGGACAATG